>CALNXJ010000055.1:45000-100000 GCA_942486045.1 Pocillopora meandrina | reverse complement strand
CCTTACACATGGAGAAAAGATATATTTAGGTGTCATTAAACATGGATTAATCCTGTCTTAAACTCAGGTTTAATAAGTTTAAGTTGATGTTTAAGTCACTTATACCTAGATTTAAGTTGGACTTAAACCTGGCTTATACTATCTTAAGGCTAAAACTTAATGCAGGTTTAAGTGCACATTAAATGTGTCCAAAACATTCCTGTATGTTTAAGTACTGTTTAATTGAAGTAAACAGAGCTCAAACATTTAATGTTGTCAAAGTACCATTTAATGCAAATTAATCTGCTCAAAATTTGTTGCTTATTTTAGTTTTGAATCAAATTTGTGAAATCAGTGAAATATTATTGTTTTGTTGTTTCATTACTAAACTGCCACCCACCAGGTCACATATCACACTAAACAATATATGTTTCAAGTTTCTTTTATTTTAAATTCACTGGTACACATTCTTAAAGCTACTGCCTATTTGTAATTAACCCTTTAACTCCCAGGAGTGATTAACAAGTAACTTCTCCCTAAAATATCTTGAACTTATCCAGCAAAGAGATAATGAGAATTCTCAAACTTATCAGGTATAGGTCTTTGTCTTGATATCACACCAGATTCTCAAAACTAAGTTACAGGGAAATATGTAGCAGCTAGAGAGGATAGTTACCAATCAGATCTTGGGAGTTAAAGGGTTAAAATATCACACATACCTAGCTAATTTATGCTTGACAGGAACAAATTTTCCCCATCATAAGTCAATAAATTTAACAATACTTGGAAGAAACTATCCCTGTGATCTAGATGACAATAATTTGTTCTAACAAAACAATTACTTCAGTTTGCCATTAAATACATGATAAATAAATGAATAAAAAGTAGAAAAAGTGTTAAGTATTTTTTCAATCACGACTCTTTGTTTATCTGCCTGACAGCCCAAAGTGGGCCAGCAGGTGCAGGCCTCTCCGACATGCCACCAACACTCCTTGGCTTAGCCATTGCCCTGGCATGGGGGGTCAAATTATTTTTGTAGGTTCTGTCTAGCCTGGCTTTTGCATTTGTCAAGCTTGTTCTTTCCCATGATAGCTTCTTGGTTACATATCTTGCCAGTTTCTTTTCTTTTTCACCAGTAATGAAATCTTCTTGCTCCTCATAATCTGTTTCTTCGCTACTCATATAATCAATGTAAAGGATTTCACTATAATACTGTTTTTCTTTTGGTGTCATAGAAGCTTGTAGCATCTCATAGGATGACTGACGCCTTTCCAGTTTCTAATGGAACAAAAAGCAACAATTCAGTCATTATTTAGTTAATAACCAGACCAAATTATATCTATGAAACATATAATTTATTGTCAAATAGAAATACTTTTCTAACTCAAAATGATATCCCACAAAAGATATAAAATATGAAAATAACAATCAGCAATAAATAGAACTCCCAGAAAAAAATTCATGCTACAAAACAGTACTAAATTAAAGCAAACCCATATTATTTGGTTAACTACCAGCAAGGTTGACTTTCCTAATTAATGTGTATTTGTACACCAGTTGTAAACATACCAATCCAACTTACAGTGTATGACAAATTTGTGCATGGCATTGTTTCATTTTTTGTTGCTGTATATTATCCCACATTGTATTGTGTTTTCAAACTATTATTATGTTGGTACAATGCCATGCACAAATTTGCCACAGTATTAAACAACACTTGTTGTCAAACTGAATTGAAATGTTTGATTCAGAAGCCATGCTTCAGCCACACTATCTTGAAAATTTATTCTTGAATATAGGTTTAGCATGGCAAAAGCAAGACAACTTAGCTAGTCCTTACATTTAGTAAACACCTGCTCCTTTTGCACTTTTCTTTATGCTCTTCATTTTTCCCTTTTCTTATCCTCTGCTCTCTTTCTTTAGTTGTTTTGAAGTACCGATAAAACTGAGCTGTTGAGTTAAAAACAATAATTATTATCACTGCATGATATCCTAAAATTACAATACAATGACAAGTCTATGTGTATATGTAACATCAGCTTATGGATATATATTAATTAAAAGAATTAATGCTGGTAATATTGTGTTTTCCCTTTCAGTTGTTAAGTTTTTTGTCCAACATATTTCAGAAAATTTGTTTGATTTTGCACAAGGTAAATGCTTCTTGTTCTAACTTGCACACAACATTAAAACTTGATTCCTGTAATGTAATACCTTCCATTTGTAAGTCAGTCCATAGGCAGCTTTCTCCTCCATGCTCTTTTTTCAGTACTTCTTTCACTTTTGTAAAAATACTCTGGTTTCTCTCTGACTGTGGACTGTAATAAAAATGAGAATATTATTTTTGTTTTAAACAATAGCCAGAGGCAGTTATAATAATATTATTATTATTATTCAGCCAAAAAAGGAAATAATAATTCAAGTAAAGCAGTTATACAAGATGGACAATTTTCTAATCACTGCTGGTACAGTGCAGAAGCTACATGCTTTTTACACCTTCAAACTGACATTAGGATTTCTGGTTCTTGAAGGGAAAAGATTTCTCAAAACAAAAATTTGCATGTATTAATCTATCAGCAACATAATAGTTGAAATAACAGATTCTAAAAAGTTTACCACCTCCTACTCCCAATTTGAATATTTTACACTGGCCCCAGACTCTAAACACTGGCCTCAAAACAGATAACTAACAGTCCCTTAGAAGAAGCTGGTCAGAGAGAGATTTAGCTCTTGGTGGTAAAGTTTTAATTCTAATATCTTGCATGCCATCTCTCTTAGTGCCTTGCTATTTAAACACATCATCTTATGTATGGTAAAAAAATAACATATTCTTCATCAATGATGAAACCTTGTGTCACTTTTTTTTCTACCATCTTTTTGTAGATGAACCGAAACCGTTTCTGGAAGATAATATGGAAGAACATCATATGTCAAAAGTCAATTCAAACCACAAACTTGTTTATTTCTTTAATCAGGGTCAGCAGGGTTTTTGGGTAAACAGTACACAGTGAAATTTTAAACTGGGTAAACAGTATTTTTGCTAAATGCTTGCAAAATAGGCACAAGAATTCAGCACAAGGATGTTCCAACTTTGTGATAAGCACTAGAACCAACATCTACACATATTGTGCTTTAAGTTAACACAGAACACGCGTGATGGCGGAATGGCGGTGTCTTTGAAGACACGTTTTATGCTTCTGATACACCGCAACTGAAACTCTGAAACACAACTTAACGGTACTAAAGTTGAAAAAATTTATATCCTTAAAGTAATTAAAGAATATTTACCCTTAAGTCATTTGGAATCACAACATTTGATTCTCTGCGAGAGCTTTTAGAACGTTTGTTGCCTTTCTTCTTTGCCTGCCCTTCCAGACTCGCAAGTTGGTTCTTCAGCTTTGCATTTTCTTGCTGAAGGACTGCATTCGTATCTTCTAGTTTCTTTTGCCCTTCGAGAATCGAATCGATCCTTCTACTCATTCTTTCCATAAGAACAAGCTGTCTCTCTTGAACTGGATCGTTTGCAGCCATCATCCTATCGAGGAAGAATCCAAACACGTGCCCACAACGAAACGAAACTCGACCGAGTGAACGAACGACAGTGAAAGATCAAATTTCCCGCGATTATAGTTTTGGACATTTGATTGGCGTTCATACGGTATTTGTCATGCGCATAAGGATCTCGGCCTCACTCTGGGGACGAGACATACCGCGTCCTCGATACAAACGCGCGCTTTTCAACGTTCAGTTAGAGATGTCTGGTGACGTTTGCAGTTCAGAGCTGTTCACTTCATGCTCAGAAACCCCGGTTTCCTTGTTCAGCAAAACCAATGCTTGGGAAGTTTTAATACCCTTTGTGTGTGGGACGCAAATAACTTTGAACCTAGAGCATCAAGCTACTTTTTGCCTGTTTATAGGATACACAGTCTTTTTGCTGGAGCTTATTTAACTCTTGACAATGTAAAACTCATGGCAGTTTGCCCTATTCCACGCCGTGCCATTATTTTACCAGCCAGTTATTAACATCAATCTACATTCACATGTCGTTGTTGTTTTTAATATATTTAACAATAAATATTATTCCGCTTAGTGGTGGTGGATATTTAATGAGCTGTGAAGTATATACCAAACCAGTGAGATAAAAGAATTATAAATTTATATCTCAGAACACTGCAAAAAAAAGTTTTTCACACTTCAGCTTAAGCTGGGAAGTGGATAGCACATGCATGTACTATCCTGAGTTTGAGTAGCCAATCAGAGCATGCAAAAAACACTGTCCACTGGTTTGGTATCTACTAAAATTATATGGTTTTGAAGAAATGTACCTTATTTGCTCAGGTTAGTCAAATTCCCTGTGCAACCACCTTCCTTTAGTGAAACAGTTTCCAACGCAAGAAATCAAGTCTCTTGTTCACAATCAACAAACACAGTTTCATTACCCAAAGAATTGAAAAAGCAATAAAATCAGTAGCGTGAAATATTGTGGCTTTACTAAATACATAATATTAATATTAATCTATGATTAATTCATTGAAGGTTGCTGGAGGCTGCTCTCGTATGGTTTCTGGTTCTGGTGAGAGATTATGTCAATAAAGTAGGCTTGGTGTACACCAAAAGATTTGATGTGTTTTTAAGGTCCTTAAACACGGCATAAATATTATGATAAATTTAATGTTGTATTTAAGGCTCCTTTAACTAGACCTTAAATCTCCCCAATAGGTTTAACGTTAGATTTAAGGTGATTTAAAGTAACCCTAAATCCTTCAAAGGATTTAAGTACGGTTAAAATGACTTAAACATAGCTTAAATCTCAATGTCGATTTAATTTGCATTTAAGAATGCTTAAACCTCGCCTAAACAAAGGTACATTTTTAAGTCATGTTTAAGTTTAGTAAACATGGCTTAAATTTGTCTTTGGGTTTAATAGTTGTTTAATTTTACTTAAATGACACTAAAATTTGGCATTTTACCCAATGTTAGGAGGATCCAGATTTTTTTGGATAGGGATTGTCATGTAAAATTCCTAGATATGTTTAAGGTTATCGCGTTCAAGTTTCGCAATGCTTTGGCGTAAGCACAGATTGCATTTGAAATTATGAATGAGTTTTATTTGGGAAAATACGAATCTTACACGTCTTGGGGAGCTTCTTATTTTCTTCATCTTTTCTTTTTCTTTTCAGAAATAAACCTCGCAGTATTTTCCCGGGTAATCTTATTTTTTTAAACCACATTCGAGGACTATGAAGGTCCAGAAATGGTTCAGGGAGGGTCATGACGATAGAAGACTCCGCAAGTATTGACAGGAAGCCTCTTGACGCAAAGACAAGAGGAGACTGAGACGAGTAACTCCTCAGTGATGTAAGTGCAAGATCTTAGACGTTAATTTTAAGAATATTTTATGTACTCAGCCCTACTTACATTTGCAGCTGACGAATTTAAATTCTTCCTTGAAAACCTGACAGTTGCACTGCTCAGACATGAAAATATTCATTTTTTCTTATCAGGAAATCAATTAGTCATCCTGGTTTATCATCAAATAGAAACTCATCTATAAATTTTTAACCTAAGCTAAAAACTACAATTTTTTGTCTCAAATTAATGTTACCCTCTTTCAGTCCACAAAATTATTTGAGAAGACTCAACACAATTGTAATTCTAAACATTATTGTGCTTCGGAGGACTTTGCAAGTATCATTTCTCCAAAGATACTGAAAATTTGGAAAAAGGCCCATTTTATTTTTTAAGGCAACATACGCAGTAACGACGCTAATCATCCATCATGAAAACCCGACATTGCACCATAATATAACTAGACGAGGATCAATGGATAGACACATTACTAAGTTAAGACAGATGTTGAATTTTTTACTTCTAACGTCGAAAAGATAAACATTACCAAAAAGATGTCATGAATAAAATAAAATCTCAGGTCGGAGGATTTCGTGTTCTAATATTCCACTACCGCCCAACAGAGAATCCATCCGTAAGCTTATTCTCCTTCTCGTGACAAAGCGAAGATCGTAGCTTTTCCGTCCTTTTTTTTAGATGTGTTCCGGTAGGTAAACAGATATGTACACTCTTTTTGAAGATGCCCACTTCATTGCAAGGATCAATAATTAAAATAGATAAGACAAATTTTTATCACCTTCTTCTCGTATAATTGAGTGTAAATAGCTTCTTCGTCATATTTCAGTTCTTTTCCTTCCTCAAGAGAGAAGACTCCTCTGTCGTTTAACTCACAGGTTCCCTCAGTTTTGGAAATTTTTCTGAAATTTGTTGAAATGCATCGTGGGTTTCTCTGACATTGTAAACTACAGGATATCAGGCTTGCCGAATGAAATGTTTTGAGCGTGAAGCCTTTTATATTAAATATTTGTTCGTGCGAAGTGTTAATTTCGTAAGCCATTTCTACCAGAATAAACACTGAAATATATCATCTTATTCAAGGAATGATAAAATAAAAAAACAAAACAAAACTGTGAATTTTGTCTTCCTTTAAAATTCAAGTCTAGTTTATCAGTTATTGTCCGCCATTTAAATGCTTCGGTCAACTCTAGAAGCCTCACTGCCGATGTGAAGTTAATAATTGATACTCACTTAAAATTTCAGGTCCACTTCATCAATTGTTATCATTCAGATGTTGTTGTTGTGACCTATAGAAGCATCAATGTAGTTGTTGAAATGGTAACTGGTATTTGGCAGTTTCTTTATAATTTATTCAGCATTTATTGTCTTAAAAGAAAAACTCTCTTTGTAACCAACACTTATTCTCATAAATAAAACACTCTTTGTTGTAAACTACGTACACATAGCCAATTACACTTGAGTTGAGGATAAGTGCGATTCTACTCCCAGTCATATCCTGCAAAAATAAGTGGCTCATCTCTCTTAACTCTCGACATCTCATTGGGTTGCCGCAAATGAAAACTCTTTCCTCTCATAGCGTTATAACTTACATAATAGCCGACTATCAGGATTCACCTACAAATCTTTCATTCTGTAAGCTTAGCATCCTACGGTTTGCAATGTCAAAGAAGTTCTTGATTTCCCTAAAATTTCAAGTTTTAAAATAGCAACAGGAATCTGTGATATGAACGACAGAGGAACTTTGATACCTGATTGACGAAAAGAAATTCATATAACAAGGACGCAGTCTATACCTAATTTGAATATAAAATCATGAAACAGCAACAGTCGGTATGATTGTTTTTTCACGAGGAAAAATAACAATACAAAGCCATCATTTGCTTGTGGCCATGTCTTCTGCAGTTGCAAATATTGTATGCGTGAGTTTAATCTTTATTCAATAAACAGCAATGAGACAAAATTTAAAATTGAACTCTCCGATAATACAATACGTGCACTGTCAAAATTACGTTAAAGTTTACGTTAGTCCAAATTGTAACTCGGCTCAGCGAATGTAAAAGTAACTAGAAATAAAATCAAAATTGCACCGATATCGCAAAGGCCTTCAGAGCTTTTTCTTGACCTTCAAAGACTACGTCATATTCCACCATGAGTGAGATGCTCTTGGCGGCCAAAGCCATGCTTACAAGCCGCGTTCCTGTAGTGGAGTGGTTATCACTTCCGCCTTATACACGAAGAATTGCAGGTTCGAATCCTACTAGAAAAACGTGTCACAATTTTCAGGTTCGAATCCTACTAGAAACACGTGTTACAATTTGATTAATGAAGAAACTATAATATCAGATTCATCCATTGCAAAAATTCCAGGACTTTCACTGATTTCGTGATGGTTTGTTTCCATAAATCTCCCATAGCCATTTTTGCATTAAAAAGTCGAAACCTTCAGGGTTGTAACAACTTCCTTTATTGTGAAATTATTTCTCAACAATTCCTGAGCGTTAAATCTTACTATTTGAGTCACATTTACTCGCAAGGTTCATTTGCTTACTTACAAATTTAATTAGGGGTACATACTTTATTAAATAATTTGATCAGTTACAACTGCTAAACACGTTTTAACGGCATGCAAACTCGTCAGAGGTTTCTTGTCACTTTTTCCTTAATGAACACACATGTGTCTCTTTCCTACGATACAATATTTATTGCTTTGTTAAAGTGGTGAAGAGAGTATGAGATATTATACATTTTCACGAGAGATTGGTTTGTTTTCACAATCGGTTCTCGTTAGGCACTGAGGTTGATTGAACACGAGTCTCCAAAAGAGCACGTTCGCTCGTTCGTTTTTACAGGTGCGTCTTAATGTGCTGCCATTAGTGCATATCCCTCACATTACGAATTATAACGACTATTAAGCTAAAACGACCAATAATTAATTAGTCAGCGAATCAAGCTGCTGTTGCACTTTCTAATCCACAAACAAAAATCATTTTGGATTAGCCATAGAAGGGATTGAATTGCAGTGATGTTTCTCGCAAACAGCTGTTCTTCTTTATGAAAAATAAGGAAACAAAAACAGCATTAACAAGCATGTAAAAGATAATTTCTGGTCGTTTTTCCCGATTCCTCTGCCTTCCAGGGTCTGATTGATAATTCACCTTTTCGGCGTTAGATTTCACGTGTAGTGTCACGAGACTTCTGATGCTTACGATACGTAACAAACGATCATCGAATAGGCGATAATCTTCGAATGATTTATAAGCGGCGAGTCCATGCCTGACGCGGTGGAGTAGTAAATCAAATGATTAGAAATATCCTACAATCCAAACGGCCGCGAAGCGTTAAAATTGTTCACAGTCTTCAAAAAAACTAGATTGAGAATAAACATATCATGAATTATTGATTTGCCTGAAGTAGTGGCACCGTCTTTTTCGAAATTTGGACACACTAATAGAACCCTTTTTTTCGACTGCGGAGGCGATTTCCACACAAAAAGTTGTGAAATATCTGCTCACTAAAATGCCCCGTTTCTGCAGATATTTTCAGTTTCTACCCCATTCATAGCGTTGAACCCGTCTCAAATTTTGTGATCTGCTATTCAAAGCTACAACTACTCTTGAAGATTGAACTGGATTTAGCAGGATTTCCCCTTTGCGTGCATAAAACATTCCACGCAATACGATATGAAACGAGATTCTGTGTGGGAATCCAGGCTTGATCACGTTCTACAGCGATTCGTGGGCAATAATCTCCTATCAGACGTGGTTTCATTTAACAATCAACGCACTCAACGCCCTGAAATTACCTGAGAAGATACATCACAGTACAAAGAATGTTTTTTATTATTCCATGGCGCGACAGAGGGAAACTATTCACGACAAAATGCCGAAGCCGAAGTTCGGACTCGCGCCGTGGGTGGTTGACTTAAAGTCCAACTTTTCGCGGTTTGTTTACATCAGAGGTCACGTGACACTACAAGTGCAATCTAACGCTGAAAAGGTTAATTCTTCCCTTCAGTTGTGACTCTTTCACTTTTAAACAAGTAAAGAGAATTTGGTTTACTATCAAAAACAAATAATGTATTTTAGTAAAAAAGATATAGCTGTTGGGGATGTTATGTGAAGTGCGTGAGCTCTATCGATGACATATTACAAACATGTGTAAAACTCAAAGGGCAACTGGCCTTAAACCGGGGCTCGCTTTGGTTTCTGAGCACTGCTAGCGCTCTTAACCTTTAACTCCCATAAGTGACTAAAATGAAACTTTTTCCTAAAATATCCATACATATATCTTGCAAACAGGTGATGAGAATATTCAAACTTATCAGGTAAAAGTTGTTATCCTGATCTAAAATCTAATTCTTGTACCTGATTTGCAAGGAATGTGTAGCAGCTAGACGGGAGAATTAGCATGAAGATCTTGGGAATTAAAGGGTTAAATGTAATGTCAGTCCATTACAGCTTACCTTTACCCAACGCACACCTTCCGTCTCCCAGAATACGTTTTTCAAAAAAATCTCGGCCATTGCTACACACTTGGACCAGTAGGTTACCTTAACAAGAATAAAGCTCAATCCTCATAGCGATCGTCCCTTTCCATTCCATCGGAAGAACTCGAACATAGCGAACATAAATGAGCGGGTTAAGATCGTGGTAAACTACTGTGTCTCTGTCCTTGTTTCCTGGGAAAACCTGAGTAGAATATATTTGGGCGTAAAATTAACGAGCGTAAGTTTCTTGTTTTTTCTTTACAATACGAGTTACTCTTAACCTATAACTTTCGTGAATACTTCTCTGTTGGTTCAGTGACAGGGAGAATATGGCCCAGCCTAGTGTAACTGCTTTATGGCTCAGTGGAAGAGAATCAGAATGCAGAATACAAAAAGGTTCTATTCCTCATGGGGATTTTTTCTCCGCAAAAAGGTTTGTTCAATTAAGCATATTTTCTCATACCGTGTCTGATATGTCTCCGTTTCGCTTGTAAACTCTGAAAGATAGTCCATCATCGCCATATTGTAGCTTGTATTTAGTAACCCACTGACCGATATCATGTCTCCCCTGCGTCGCTATGCCTATTACCCTTGTGGTTTGCTGAAGATCCACTTGCAGCCATTGGTTGGTGTTTTTCGCTTTAGGTACCCAGCCAGCACGTTTAAGCGGGTTTTCGGATCCTTTGAAATGTAATCTAGCATTCCGTGCGGCACGGTATCATTATACACGGAAGAAGCGGTGATCTGTGAGTCAAAAATAGCACCGCTTTCCATGCCGAGGGGAACTGGGGCTTTTGGTGATTCCGCACCTGAAATTGAGACAGAGAAATGCAATCGCACGGACATTGATTTGTTTATCATGGAATAGAGGAGGATTTTGAAAACAGTTGAATAAAAATGCGAAAGTAAGTGCAGTTTCACCTTTCTACTTTATCTTAAGCATTACAATAAAAAAAGGTTTGATAAAGATAAAAACTTTCGCGTGAGTTAAATCTCTCTGACTTACAAGTGATAGTCGAAGCTCTATTACAAATGAAAATTCGTACCCAAAACGGTTAAAATTTACTTTATTTTATTTTTTTCGGCACCCTTGGAGTATCCAGCGGTTTTTGAATCACTGGAGTCTATCTTATCTAATTTCTGGATATGTTTAAATTGCTTCCCATATTGATGACTCAACGCTATCATGTTTTCGCGATGCATTTTGTAGGCACATTAGCATTTGAAGTTGTGAATGACGCAGTGAGTGTCCTCGGCTTCTTCAGCAGGTTCTTGTTTCCTTAACCCTTCAGTGCCCAAGATCTCATTATTAATTCTCCTTACTGTAGGCTATACAATTCTTATGATGCTAGTTATGAGAATTTGGTACTGGACCAATTATAAAATCCTCAAACTTATCTTTTCATTATTCTCATCACCTGTCTGATTGATATTGTATGGTTATTGTAAGGAGAAATTCTGTCTTGGTCACTCATGGGAATTAAAGGCTTGATTTCCACTTTAATTTAGAAGTAACCTAGGCAAAATTTTCCGTAGCAATTTTTTTGACAACATTCTAGGACTTTCAAGGAAACTGTAAGAATCGAAATGTTTCAAGCAGGTTCGGGGAATGTTTGTAAGGGTCCGCGAAGGTTCGCGAGACGACAGACTCCGCACCTATTGGCGGAGAGACAAGAAGCAGCCGGGACAAGTAACTCATTGTTATTTAAACACGAAGTCGTTGACTTTAATCTCAAGAATACCTTTCAAACCAATGCTACTTACATTTGCAGTTGACGACTTTTAAATCTTCCTTGAAGGCCTGACCGTGGTGCTGAAAACAAAAAATCATTTATTTCTTATTTCATCGGGAAATCAATTAGTCATCTGGGTTTATCACCGTATGGAGACTGCACAAGTGAGCTAATTGAAGGCCTTTAGATATATCTTGAAAGTTTTAGCTTCAAGCTAAAATTTTATACTGAATTCTGTGTACTAAATCCGTATGACCTACTTTCGGTCCACCTGAATTTATTTAAGAACTTTCAACTTAAACTATATTTAACCTTATTGAGCTTCGGAGCAGTTTGCATATATTGACTCCAATGATATCGAGATTTAAATTCCTACTTAGGAAAAATTTCTCATTTTACTTTAAACGACAGTACAACATTTTGATTATCAGCATTCAGTGAAATGTGGTCCATTCGCCTTTAAAAAAAAAAGATAAAAAACCACCATTTTACCCGCATACACGTCAAACTATTTTAAAACCAAACGATAGAAACATTCAAAGAAAAATATGACAGATGGAAAGTTTTCACATCTGTCGTCGAAATATGAAGATTTTATGAGAAAGATACCACGAATGAAAGACAAGTGTCTCGAGGAATCAATAACACCTTCTTCTTGGTCTTTTTTCGAGAATTTTTTTTGTTACCTTCGTGTCGTAAAATTGGGTGTAAATTGCTTCTTCGTCGTATTTCAATTCGTTTCCTTTCTCAGTAAGGAGAACTCCTTTGTCGTTTTGAAAACTTTTCTGAAATTTGTTGAAACGCATCGAGGGTCTCTCTGACATAGCAAACCACAGGATATCAGGCTTGCAAGGTGAAATATTTTGAACGTGAAGCCTTTAAGTCGGCGATGATTGCGAGTTATCACAGGATAAGAAAGAGACGCTTCCTTACAAAGAACTGCCTGAGATACTTCGATTTCAGATATTAATGACCCAACTAGAACACCACACAGAAAAAAATTCATTTCGTTTTTTTTCCCAGTCGAGACTTTGCCTTCGGTGTGTACACACAGCTTTGTAAAAGCTTCGAAAATATTTCAATTAATTTAAAAGGAGTTCAGAGACGTTTATTTAATATTTTTCTTTCCAATCGTAGTCAAGTGGAGAGGTTGCTCTGAGAGCTGAATAAAAGAATGATTAATTTTGTAATCGTTCATTATATGTTAAAGAGACGTATTTGTCCGTGCGAAGTGTTAATAACGTCAGCCATTTCTGTCTGAATAAACACTGAAATATATCATCTTATTCAAGGAATGAAAAAAAAACAACAAAACAAAACAAAAAAAAATTGTGAATTTCGCCTTCCCTTAAAATACAAATCTAGTTTATCAGTTGTTGTCATTTAAATTTTCTGGTCAACTCAAGAAGCCTCATTGTCTTTGTGAAGTTAATAATTGATACTTAGTTAAAATATCAGATCCACTTTATCAATTGCTATCATTCAAATGTTGTTGTGAACTATAGAAGCATCAATGCCGTTGTTGAAATGGTAATTGGTATCCGGCAGCTTCTTTATAATTTAATCGTCACTTATTGTCTTAAAAAAAAACTCTCTTCGTAACCAACACATATTCTCATAAATAAGAGTAAGAAACTGAAACGCATCGAGGGTCTCTCTGGCAAACCACAGGATATCAGGCTTGCCAGATGAAATATTTTGAGCGTGAAGCCTTTAGTCACAGAAAAAATTCATTTGTTTTTTTTTTCTTAGCGCATTAGATAAACAGCGCTTTAGATCATATCCACATGTATTTTGCGCTATATAAGTAATAAATTATTATTATTATTATTATTATTTCGGTCGAGACTTTGCCTTCGGTTCGTACACGCAGTTTTGTAAAAGATTCGAAAATATCTCAATTAATATAAAAAGAGTTCAGAGACGTTTATAAAAATTTTTTTCCAATTATAGTCAAGTGGAAAGGATGCTCTGAGAGCTGAATAACAGAATAATTAATAGAGAAAGATGTTTTTTCTTCTTGTCACGAGCGTGGGACAAAGAAAAAATTCCGAGTACCAATGAGGAATCGAACCTGAGACCTTTGGATCCCGCGCTCCGATGCTCTAACCACTGAGCAACAGAGACTCCACAGTGAGCGAAGTCTATTACGACATTCATATGACACGCGTCCTGAATACTGCTGAGGTCAGCAATGTCTAAAAGCGTAATGTTTGTTGATATAAATAAGAGAGATGATAAATTTTCGAGCATCGGAGCGCCTAATCCGAAGGTCTGAGGTTTGACTCCTTATGGGAACTCAGAATTTTTTCTTTTTTTTCTTTGTCCCACGCTCGTGATATGACGAAAAAACATCTTTCTCTATATCTTTACCGAGCTCAAAAACTTACCATCTCTCTTTATTTCTAGAATAATTAATATTGTAATCGTTCATTATATGTTAGACATATTTGTCCGTACGAAGTGTTAATTTTGTCAGTTATTTCTGTCTGAATAAACACTCAAATATATCAACTTATTCAAGGAAAGAAAAATAAAAACAAAAAAATGGTGAATTATGACTTCCGTTAAAATTCAAATCTTGTTAATCAGTTGTTGTGATTTAAATTTTCTTGTCAACTCTAGAAGCTTCATTGCCGCTGTGAAGTTAATAATTGATACTTAGTTAAAATTTCAGATTCAGATTATCGATTGTTATTATTAAAATGTTATTGTGAACTATAGAAGCTTCAATGCCGTTTTTGAAATAGTAATGGATATCCAGAAGTTTCTTTATAATTTATTCAGCGCTTATTTTCTTAAAAGAAAAACTCTCTTCGTAACCAACACTTATTCTCATAAATAAAAAACACTTTGTAGCAAACTACACATAGCCAGTTACACTTGAGTTAAGGATAAATGCGATTCGACTTCCAGTCATATTCCGCATAGATAGGCAGCTGATCTTTCTAAACTCTTGGCATCTTATTGGGTTGCCGCAAATGAAAACTCTTTTCTCTCATATCGCTATACATATACTTGCATAATAGCCGACTATCAGGATTCACCTTTAAATCTTTTATTCTGTAAGCTTAGCATCCTACGGATTGCAATGTCAAAGAAGTTAGGTTAGGTTTCAGTGAAGTCGCCTTCGTTTGTGTGATACCTTCGGATTCAAGGTAAGTACACAAACGCTAAAAATTCAAAGAGTCACAAGCATTGAGTTGGAAAAATTTAAAGTCTACCCAGGCCGGAAAATGAATTAATTTTAGATAGCTTATATAAACAATGTTGTTATTTTCGTTCACAGTATATAAGCTGTCAAGGAGTTGAAACATAGCACGGCAGCTCGTGCTGAGAACTAACACACTGAAAAGATTAGACCTATCAACAAAGTACCAACAACATCTGCATATCAGAGAGCATTGTGGTATTACTTCAAAAGTGCGTGCCATTTCATTTCATGAGGATGGATAAAAACAAAATAAACATCTTATGTGCTTAAGTCTAAAAAAGCCGTCCACCCCCCTTGTTCACAATGGCTGCCGGTGTATCCATCGGAACAGGTGCACTTGTACTCATTAGCAATATTCCTGCGCAATCCACTCTTTAGGTGTCTGCGCAAAATAGAAGACTGAAATTACAGATACAGATACAGACCTTTATTGAAGCTCCCTGAATGATTTTTTCAGCAACAATATAAAGGTTAAAAGAAATAAAACTAAAATTGAGGAATATAGAACTATAGTTACAGCTAAATATATATATATATATCAAAAGAATAACAATATTGAATGATGAAATTAACCTAATAGCAGCTTGCCACGTAAAATTGTTGCTTAACTGTTCAGAAGTTTCGTTAGTATGCTTATTTAAGCCTTGAAGTTTCTTGAATATTTAATCAGTTTCGCATCACTGCGCATCGATAGTTTTTCAAGTCCGTGTAAAATGCTGTAAATAATTAGGTTGGCCGGAAAGTTCCAGAATCTCATGCTGTTAAGTATTATTTGTTTTTCACAAGCTAAGTAGTGTGACGGAGGTAGAGGTTACTCAAAAGTGTGACTGAGGTTGAGTTTAACGGCGGTTGTGATTATTTGAAGTTTGGCAGAAAACGTATATCAGTATTTACTGTGACGATTTGGAATAAATCATCTTTGTTGTTGTTCCGACATCCCTGCGTTCTGTTTAGCTACAGACAATCATTTCCACTTAACGATCACTCGTAACACAGCTAAGTACATTGAAACGTAAATTCCTTGGGACATTATAAACACTTAAGATTGCTGCATAATGAGTTACACAGTTTCGCTCCTTTATAAGCAAAAGATCTCTGACCAGTTGACAGGCAGCAAAAGGGTTTATCCAGGGTACTTGCTGATCGAGTTTGCCAGTCTTGAACACAAGAACATAGCTTAAACTTATTTGCAAGGTAGTCTGGAACAAGATTATTAATGAACTTGAAAACCATGATTGCATCATTCAATTTAAGAGCTAATGTCAACATGTACCACACAAACAGCGACAAGTCGCCCAAATTCATTTTCTCTCCTACTTTCATATTTTGTAGCCCAATATGTCTAAGTTGTTGTGATGTAGTTTTTTGTGAAAATATATTTTAGTTTTTTGAGAAATGATTTTTTTGACTGCTCAAAGGAATAATCCTTTGTTTTATCATCTAAGCTTAATCCCCATCATTACTGAAGCTGGCAAAGAAATATTTATTTTTTGATGAATATTTTTGTCCGACATACTTTTTCTATGTCGAAAAGTAGCATCAAAACAAAGACAGTTTTAACAATGACCGATATGGAATCTACTGAGCTTCTAGCTTTTAAAAGACAAAAGGATTGTTATAAAGTTACTATAAAAATTTCCTTGTGTATTAGTGTTGTGCTATCGTGAGACGAACTCAAAGTCCGGAAAAATTTACTTGCTAGCGACTATAAAATATACATGGTGTCCCTACTTGTCGCCACCGTTTACTGGCATAAATCACTACAGTTTGTAAAGAAATCTAACATGACACTCTTACCTTGTTCATTTATGATTTCATAAGACCATTAAGCTGTTTCGGCTATTATATTACGCTTGGGTATTACTTTTGCCGGGAGCCCAGGTTTTACGTTGTGTTTTCCCCTATCCCATTTATATCAGAAGCTAGTCACGCAATAATTGATACCAACACATATGAATATTTACCCTGTATGAAGATTTTTGTATATGTTGAATTGACAATATTACAATATGTTACTTTTGTGGTCACTAATCGTTGTTTCAGTAGCAGCGTAGCAGTTCAAAGCGGGTTGTTGCTTCAACGCTATTGAAATTTATAGTGTTCTGGCAGGAGAGCAAAGCGTGATGCTCTAGGAATAAAAACTCTTAGGGGCCTTTTACATGATATCGGAATGAGTTTTGTTCAAGAACGAGTTCATTCCGGTCGCCACATTATACCAGGGTAAGATTATTCGAAAAGAGTCATTTCTGAATGAGTTTATTGAGGTTTTCATTCCAGAACGAAACACTTATTTTGGACGACCTTTTGTACCTGTACAAAGCAAACGCGGTACGACACTCATATCTGTATGAATCCTCTTTACGAGCGAGGGAAGCATAGAAAAAGGACGTAAATACTCGTTTTTAGAAGCTAAATTATCTTGCATGTAAACGCGGTATGAAATTCATTTCGTTTCGGAACGAAACCCATTTTGGAATAATGTAAAAGGTACCTTGGGGACGGACCATTAGATTTTTGATGCGGGGGGGGTCTTTTGCCAATTGCACGATGTGTTTTCTTCCATTAAGTCTGTGCTCGATTTTTTTTTCGAAGGTTATTGCCCAACACTCCAACACCCCCACCGCAAAAATCTAATAGTCCGTCCCTAGGATGCTATGAGGTCTTACAACTTCACTACACCTCTAGTCATACCTGGTCGGACACCTTGAAAACAAAGGACGGAAGGAACTTCAGGGGTTTCGGCATTTAAGAATAGGTGTGATTTCTGCCATTTTCCATGCACGTGCGAACGTGTTGGTGGTGAAAGAGGTGTTTACAATGTGAGTTATTGTCGCAAGTGTGAAAGGAAGGCTGCAGGTCTTTTTATATTCTAGAAGATATTTTGTCCATTCCTGCAGCCTTGTTAGACGGTAATATTCTGATCACATTTTGTACATGACTTTGCGTGGCCTCCCTAACTTTGGATAATTTTTGACTGCTGTGGAAGAAACAAGAGCAGGGGGTAGCACTTCGAAATTCGAACTGAACTCGTTTTGTGAAGTCAACTCACTTGCTTTTATGGTAGTCAGGCTACCAACAGAAGTGAAAAATTCGTTTAGTCTATTAGCTAAGCCAGTGAGATCTTCAAAACCCATGGAGCCATCTTGATTCTTACGAAGCAGACAACGATGAATGATTTTCCAGATAGAGTTAGATTTCCTTTACTCTCCAGAATTTGAGCCCTGACGTAAGCTTTTTCAGCTATTCGGATCTCCCTATTAACTTCTTAACGAAAAAATTTGTAACCATTCCAGTGAAGGGGATCCTTTGTTTTCGAAGCAAGTTTGCGCCATTGGTCGCGTGTTCTCATCAGTTGTCGAATTTCGGGTGTGATAAATGGATTAGGTTTGGATCTAATTTTAACCATTGTGACCAGTGCGTGATGATTTAGGACTTCCAAGAACAAGTCATTGAATGCGTCAACCTGATCGTTTAAGTCGTCAAATAGACTAATTATATGAAAAGGCGTGAGGGAGAGGTCATGTAGAAAGTTGTCGACTTTGTAATTTCTGTAGCTTCTGATAGTTACGTAAGAGTGCTAGATTCTTGGCTTTTTTGGCTTCAGTGTTATATTTACGAGGTTGTGGCCCACAACTGTCACGGCAAAACAAAAAGTCACGGCACTACAAACTTATCTCACGGCAAAACAAAATTAACTCACGGCAAAACAAAATTAACTCACGGCAAAACAAAGAAAACGAGTTGGTCCGCGGTTGGTCAGCGGTTGGTCAGCTGTTGTTATTTGCATCTGAAATGCTACGTCGTGTAACAGTAAACAAACGAAATGGCGACCTTTGTTGCTAAGAATAGTGGTGGGGTGAAAGAAGTAATCTAAAAAAGTCTATGTTTATTCGTTTTAGTTTCAACAAGCGGCGCCAGCGACTGACAGGCGTGCGAGGATTCACAATGAAATAAGAGAACAACCTTCGTTTTTCGTAAAATTGTAATTTACAGTCCTTGAACTTAAAAACAATCCGAAGAAAAAAACAAATCCCTCGAGAAAAAGATTTTCCATCGGGTTGAAAATGTTATAAAACAATCGGTTCATACGTCAGCTGTGCGTTCATCAAGATATGGAGCACTTGGGAAGTTTGAAGAGCACGAAAGATGCATAAGAGTTGCTCTCGGCTACGCCTCGAGCAACTCCAGCTTCTTGAGTGCCAATTGTTAATGAAAGCAAATAGAACTGCATTAATTTTCAACTCAGTTGTAACTGGACATATTTTGTCTGCGAGAAGTGTTCTATTTGCTTTCAAATTTGTGATGTCTAAACTCTGAGCATTTCATTTCGTTTCCTACGATGAAAACTATTTTGTTTCATCACTCTATAGCTCGCAGCCATCGCCGATTATCAGTTGTTATCACTTAAATGTTATTTTGCCTTGATGCAGTTGTTGACATAATAACTGGTGTCTAGAAGTTTCTTAAACATTTAGTGAGTATCATATTAATTTTCAGCTCAGTTGTAACTGAGTACATTTTGTCTGTGAGAAGTGTTTTTTTTAAAGAGTGTCTTTTTAAAGAGGTTAAGTACTTAATAAATTATTCAGAAACTTCTACAGCGAATAACAATAATAATATCTCAACAACTACATCGACGAGTCCATAGCTAACAGGAAAGGCTATATGATAAGAACTGACAAACTAAAAAAATTTAATGAACGACGGGGTCACTTTTTATTTTAAATCTCTGAATCAAATAAGATCTTTGTTCATTCAAAAAGAAATGGCTGACGAGATTAAAACTTCACGCGGACATGTCATCTTCTTTAACATCTAATTAAAATTGGTATCGTATTGTTATCCAGCTTTCGTGTATCCTTTCAATTAGCCTGTCGATTCGGCGGCTATGATTGGTAAGATAAATGATTAAAATCTCCAAATTTTATGTAAATTATTTAATATCATTCCCTTGTTGACTTCTGATGAAAACGCCTGCGACACAATTACAAAGCTAAGGAGTACGCATACCTTAGACGAGGTCATCACCAGAAAATCAAAATGAATTTTACTCTGTGTGTTGGACTTATCTTGTTCTTAATGTCCGAAGTCGTAGCATCTCAAGCATTTCTCAAGCAATCATCTCTTTCTTATCCAGTGATAACTTACAATCATCGCCAACTTAAAGGCTTCACGTTCAAAACAATTCACTCTGCAAGCCTTGTATCCTGTGGTTTGCTATGTCAGAGAGACCCTCGATGCGTTTCAACAAATTTCAGAAACGTTTTCAAAAGTCAGGGAACCTGTGAGTTGAACGACGGAGGAGTTCTCCTTACTGAGAAAGGAAACCAACTGGAATACAACGAAGAAGCAATTTACACCCAATTTTACGACACGAAGGTAAAAAAGGTCTTGAAAGAAGACAAAGAAGAAGTTGTTATTGATTTCTCGAGACACTTGTCTTTCGTTCGTGGTATCTTTCCAATAAAATCTTCATATTTCGACGACAGATGTGAAAACTTTCCATCTGTCATATTTTTCTTTGAATGTGTTTATCGTTTGGTCCTAAAGTAGTTTGACGTGTATGCGGCTAAAATGGTGGTTTTTCATCTTCTTCTTTTAAAGGCGAATAGACTTCATTTCATTGAGTGCTGATAATCAATATGTTCTACGGTCATTCAAAGAAAAATAAGCAATTCTTCCAGATAACTGGTAATTTAAATCTCAGTATCATTGGATTCAATGTATGCAAACTGCTTCGAAGCTCAATAAAATTAAATATATTTAAGTTGAGAGTTCTTAAATAAATTCAGGTGGACCAAAAGTGGTCATACGGATTTAGTGCACAAAATTCAGTATGAAATTTAGCTTGAAGCTAAAACTTTCAAGATGTATCTAAAGGCCTTCATTTAGCTCACTAGTGCAGTTTCCATAGGGTGATGAACCTGGAGGACGTATTGATTACCCGATTAAATGAAAAATGAATGATTTCTTATGTTTTCAGCACAACTGTCTGGCCTTTAAGGAAGATTTAAAAGTCGTCAACTGCAAATGTAAGTAGCGTTGATTTGAAAGGTATTCTTGAGATTAATGTCAACGACTTCATTTTTAAATCACAATGAGTTACTTGTCCCTGCTGCTTCTTGTCTCTCCGCCAATAGGTGCGGAGTCTGCCGTCCTCGCGAACCTTCGCACACCTTCGCAAACATTCCCGAACCTGCTTGAAACATTCTGATTCTTACAGCTTTCTTGAAAGTCCTCGAATGCTCTCAAAAAAATTGTCAAGGAAAATGTTGCCAAGGTTACTTCTAAATCAAAGTGGAAATCAAGCCTTAAATTCCCACGAGTGACCAAGACAGAATTTCTCCTTACAATAACCATACAACATCAATCAGACAGGTGATGAGAATAATGAAAGATAAGTTTAAGGATTTTTTAGTTGACCCTGTACCAAATTCTCAGAACTAGCATCATAAGAATTGTATAGCAGACAGTAAGGAGAATTACTAATGAGATCTTGGGCACTGAAGGGTTAAGGAAACAAGAACCTGCTGAAGAAGCCGAGGACACTCACTGCGTCATTCACAGCTTCAAATGCTGATGTGCCTACGAAATGCATCGCGAAAACATGATAGCGTTGAGTCATCAATATGGGAAGCAATTTAAACATATCCAGAAATTAGACAAGGCAAACTTCAGGGATCCAAAAACCATTGGATACTCCAAAGGTGCCGCAGTAAACTTTAACCGTTTCCGGTTTCTATTACAATTTTCATTTGTAATAGAGCTTTGACCATCACTTGTAAGTCGGAGAGATTTAACTCACGCGAAAGTTTTTATCGTTATCAAATTTTTTATTATAATGCTTGAGATAAAGTGGAAAGGTGAAACTGCACTTGCTTTTAAATTTCTATTCAACCATTTTCAAAATCCTCCTTTATTTCTATTCAACCGTTCTCAAAATCCTCCTTTATTCCATGATAAACAAATCAATGTCTGCGATTGCATTTCTCTGTCTCAATTTCAGGTGCGGAATCACCAAAAGCCCCAGTTCCCCTCGGCATGGAAAGCGGTGCAATTTGTGATTCCCAGATCACCGCTTCCTCAGTGCGTGATGATCAACATGCCGCACCGAATGCTAGATTACATTTCAAAGGATCCAAAAACCCGGTTAGACATGGTGGCTGGGTAGCTAGAGTGAAAAACATCAACCAATGGCTGCAAGTGGATCTTCAGCATGTCACAAGGGTAACAGGCATAGCGACGCAGGGGAAACGTGAATCAAAGCAGTGGGTTACTAAATACAAGCTACAATATGGCGATGATGGACAAACTTTTAGAGTCTACAAGCGAAACGAAGACGTATCAGACACGGTATGAAGAAATATGCTTAATTGGACAAACCTTTTTGCGGAGAAAAAGTCCTCATGAGGAACAGAACCTTTTTGTATTCTGCATTCTGATCCTTTTCCACTGAGCCACAAAGCATTTACACTAGGCTGGGCCATATACTCTCTGTCATTGAACCTACAGAAAAGCATTCCCGAAAGTTATTGGGTAAGAGTAACTCGTAGTGTAAAAAGAAAAAAACTTACACTCGTTAATTTTACGACCAAATTTATTCTACTCAGGTTTTCCAAGGAAACAAGGACAGAGACACAGTAGTTTACCACGATCTTAAACCGCTCATTTATGTTCGCTATGTTCGAGTTCTTCCGATGGACTGGAATTGGGCGATCGCTATGAGGATTGAACTTTATTCTTGTTAAGGTAACCTACTAGTCCAATTGTGTAGCAATGGCCGAGATTTTTGGGAAAAAACGTATTCTGGGAGACGGAAGGTGTTTGTTGAGTAAGGGTAAGCTGTAATGGACTGACATTACATTTAACCCTTTAGCTCTCAAGATCTTCAGGCTAATTCTACCGTCTAACTGCCACTCGTTCCTTGCAAATCAGGTACAAGAATTATGTTTTAGATCAGGATAACAACTTTTACCTGATAAGTTTGAATATTCTCTTCACCTGTTTGCTATAGATGTCTATGGATATTTTAGAGAAAAGTTTCATGTTAATCACTTCTGGGAGTTGAGGGTTAAGAGCGCTAGCTGTGCTCAGAAACCAAAGCGAACCCCGGTTTAAGGCCAGTTGCCCTTTGAGTTTTACACATGATTGTAATATGTCATCGAGAGAGCGCATTTCACATAACACTCCCAACACCTGTTTTTTTTTTTTTTTATTGAAATACATGATTTGTTTTTCATAGAGAACCAAATTCTCTTTACTTGTTTAGAAGTACAAAAGTCACAACTGAAGAAAAGAATTCACCTTCTCGGTGTTAGATTGCACTTGTAGTGTCACGTGACTTGTGATGTAAACAAACCGCGAAAGTTTAGACTTTGAGTCAACCATCCACGGCTCGAGTCCGAACTTCGGCTTCGGCGTTTTGTCGTAAATAGCTTCCCTCTGTCGCGCCATGGAAAAATAAAAAAACATTCTGTATACAGTGATGTTTCTTCTCAGGTATTTTCAGGGCGTTAAGCGCGTTGATTGTTAAATGAAACCACGTCTGATAGGAGATTATTGCCCACGAATCTCTGTAGAACGTGATCAAGCCTGGATTCCCACACAGAATTTCGTTTCATATCGTATTGCGTGGAATGTTTTATGTAACGCAAAGGGGAAATCCTGCCAAATCCAGTTCAGTCTTCAAGAGCAATTGTAGCTTAGAATAGCAGATCCCAAAATTTGAGGCGGTTTTAACGCCATGAATGGGGTATAACCTAAAAATGTCTGCAGAAACGGGACATTTCAGTGAGCAGATATTTCACAACTTTGTGTGAGGAAGTCGCCTTCGCAGTCGAGAAAAAGGGTTCTATTAGTGTGTCCAAATTTCGATAAAAACGGCACCACTACTTCAGGCAAATCAATAATTCATGATATGTTTATTCTCAATCTAGTATTTTTGAAGACTGTGACCAATTTTAACGCTTTGGATTGTAGGAAATTTTTTTATCATTTGATTTACTACTCCATCGGAGTCAGGCATGGACTCGCCGCTAATAAATCATTTGTTACGTATCGTAACCATCAGAAGTCTCGTGACACTATACGTGAAATCTAACGCCGAAAAGGTGAATTATCAATCAGATCCTGGAAGTCTGACGGTTGAGGCAGGGGAATCGAGAAAAACGACCAGAAACTATCTTTTACATGCTTGTTAATGCTGTTTTTGTTTCCTTATTTTTCATATGGAATAACAGCTGTTTGCGAGAAACATCACTGCAGTTCAATCCCTTCTAAGGCTAATCCAAAATGATTTTTCTTTGTGGATTACAAAGTACAACAGCAGCTTAATTCGTTGACTAATTAATTATTGATCGTTTTAGCTTAATAGTCGTTTTAATTCGTACTGTGAGGGATATGCACCAATGGCAGCACATTAAGACCCACCTGTAAAAACGAACGAGCGAACGTGCTCTTTTGGAGACTCGTGTTCGATCAACCTCAGTGCCTAACGGGAACCGATAGTGAAAACAAACCAATCTCTCGTGAAAATGTATAATATATCATACTCTAATCACCACTTTAACAAAGTAATAAATCTTGTATCGTAGGAAAGAGACACGTGTTTTCATTAAGGAAAAGGCGACAAGAAGCCTCTGACGAGTTTGCATGCCGTTAAAACGTGTTTAGCAGTTGTAACTGATCAAATTATTTAATAGAGTATGTACCTCTAGCTAAATTTGTAAGTAAGCAAATGAACTTTGCGAGTAAATGTGACTCAAATAGTCATATTTAACGTTCAGGAATTGTTGAGAAATAATCGCACAATAAAGGAAGTTGTTACAACCGTGCAGGTTTCGACTTTTTAGAGCAAAAATGGCTATGAGAGATTTATGAAAACACATAAAACCAACTCGAAATCATTGAAAGTCCTGAAATTTTTGCAATGGATGAATCTGATATTATAGTTTCTTCATTAATCAAATTGTAACGCGTGTTTCTAGCAGGATTCGAACCTGCAAATTGTGACACGTGTTTCTAGTAGGATTCCAACCAACAAATTGTGACACGTTTTTCAAGTAGGATTCGAACCTGCAATTCTTCGTGTATAAAGCGGACGTGATAACCACTCCACTACAGGAACGCCAAGAGCATCTCACTCATTGCGCGATATGACGTAGTCTTTGAAGGTCAAGAAAAAGCTCTGAAGGCGTTTGCGATATCGGCGCAATTTTGATTTTATTTCTGGTTACTTTTACATTCGGGTACAGCGGGTTACAATTTAGACTAACGTAAACTTTGACGTAATTTTGACAGTGCACGTATTGTATTATCGGAGAGCTCAATTTTAAATTTTGTCTCATTGCTGTTTATTGAATAAAGATTAAACTCACGCATACAACATTTGCAGAAGACATGACTATAGCTGAATGATGGCTTTGTATTGTTATTTTTCCTCGCGAAAAAACAATCATACCGATTGTTGCTGTAACATGATTTTATATTCAAATTAGTTACAAACTGCGTCCTCGTCATAGGAATTTCTTTTCGTTATTCAGGTATCAAAGTTCCTCTGTCGTTCATATCACAGATTCCTGTTGCTATTTTAAAACTTGAATTTTTAGGGAAATCGAGAACTTTTTTGGCATTGCAAACCGTAGGATGCTAAGCTTACAGAATGAAAGATTTGTAGGTGAATCCTGATAGTCGGCTATTATGTAATAGAGGCGGATCCAGGGGGAGGGGTTGAGGGGGTTGCAACCCCCCCTTTGAGGAGCATTTGTCTCTTGTTATTTGTTTTATTCTTCATAAATTAATTATAAATAATTTTTTTTACAAAGTTTTTCCACTTCCACCATTCGACTGCTTGTCAAGTTATGAAAAGGTTATTTACGTTTCGCGAACGTGTAGGCGTCAAAAATTAAGGAAAGGCTTTCAGCAGAGCTAAGGACTAAGGACCTGCCTTTCACAATCATAACTGATGAGAGTACTGATCCGCACTCAAACCAGGAGACCTTATTTTTATGCGTGAGTTTTGTGGACCTGTCTTCGCCAAACGAGCCTCATGCTAAAGAATGCCTGATTAATTTTATGCATTTGGAACGAACAAATGCCGCCATGATTTCAAGAAAGATTTTGGAATCTCTCTCTGATACATCTATTTCTTTGGATCCTAACAACATCCGTAGTCAGGCATGTGATGGAGCTTCCGTTTTGTCAATTGGAAAGGAAGGAGTGCAGGCCAAGATAAAAGAGATCAGTCCTTTAGCTCTTTTCACTGCTATGCTATGCCCGTTAGTTCATTATTTCAAATCTGTATTTCTCGGTCCAAGCGACACCAAAAATAGTTCCTTTGTAATTTTGTAAGCACTTTCTACAGCATTTTATTGTCAAGGGAAATAAATCTCCAGGCTCAAAGCCAATACAACGTTCGAGCACGTGAAAGACTCCCTGAAAAAGGCTAAATTTTGGAAATTGATTGTGATTAGATCCCTGTTCCGTTTGCTGTACTGCAGAGATACTGGGTAGTTCAAAATCTCCACTTTGTGATGATTTTCGCGCGAGTCGTACAAATTGCTATTGTGGCGACTGGGTTTTACATGTAGTACTGCCGCTGACAAGTTGCGATTTCTGCTCTCAGATTCTCAGTATTTAATTACGAGCGTTCAATTAAAGTTTCCCTCTTTTTGTTTGGTTGGTTTTACTTAGAATGCGCGGAAAACTGCTGATATATCGAAAAATGTCCATTTCTCGTCTTCTTTGGGGCGACCGATGGAAACTTCATGGAGAAATACAGCGTCAGGCTATCATGGCAACGTACATGTTTATGACAAATGACCGGTGTGAGGATGGTTTCGTGTAGATTAGCCGACTTCAACATGTTTTAAATGACATACAAATACAACAGTGTATCTTCAGAGGACTTCGGATTGCTCAAATTCCCATGAAAGAAGGGGCAGCACTCGGAATATGCACACGATTTGAGGTATATGTTAGTAGCTACGTCGAGTGAAGGTTGATCAATGTTTTTCAAAAGATAACAACCAGAGGCGAGATTTCTCTTCGGGATATTGCTCATAAGATAACATTCTTTCAAGGCCTTGCATGTTTCATTTTTCTGAAACGTTTGTTGTTGAGAACATTAGATGTAAACATCGCCAAATTATGCAATATCTGATTTTTGAGCTTTTTTCGCGAATTGCCCCTATAAAAAGTAGAGGCAGGCCCGCAGAGATTTTTTACATATTTAAAAACTAGAATAATATAACCAGCTAGGTGGATAGTTTCAGTTCCAGAATCGGTGCACTTTTGGAGAAATTCAGATAAACGTTTTCCTCGTTTTACCCGACATCAAAAATGACCGAAACTGTACCGAGATGAATAATCTATTGGTGTGTTCACATACACTCCCAGGGAAAATTGAATAAATCAGTGTGAAGACGAATAATGTTGCTATGTATGGTAGAAGTGCCAAATTGTAATGTTGTGTTTAGCTTGAGATAGAGAAATAAACATTTCACCCTTTTTTTGCGACGTTTTTGTATGAAAATGAGGCCCCACGCCTCGAACAAGCAGCCGTTATTACCATGGCAAAAAGAGCGCTGCGACCTTTAAAAAGGGCATTTTTGTGCATCCCCCCTGAGTGCCTAACTGTGTGCAAAATTTGTAGGGGGGTTGAAAATTTTCATTTCTAAAGATGTTTGATTCTTACAGAGACTTATTCTTAACTCTCAGAAATGACCAACATGAAACCTCTCCCTATAATATCCTTACATTACCCGGGAAACAAGTCATGACAATATTGAAACTTATGAAGTAGAAGTCGTTATCTCGATCTTACATCAAATTCTTTTAACTAATTTACAAGGATATGTGTCGCAGCTAGAGGGGAGAATTAACAATCAGATCTTGGGAGTTAAAGGGTTAACGCGTCGTACACAGAGACATTCAACTTTATAACGACTCCTCCTTCCAACAAATGAAACCGAAGGATCAGTGTACCGGCAGAGGAAGGGGAGAAGGGTGGGGCGGGGGGGATGGGGTAGAGGGGAAACTCAGGGCAATGGACTGGTTTTCATTAAAGAGTAGTGCCCAGAGACTAGAAGGAACTCTGGACCTAGTGGAGTCTTATACGGTCGCTAATCTTACGAGTGATTATCAAAATCAGACTATCGCGAAGCAGGAATCTGATTTGTCAAGTGAGTAAACGAGTAAAATTACCAGAAAGAATTGGACGATTCGACGTTTTGTCACCAACTAATCAAAATTATAATAAAGTTCGGATATAACGAGCGCTGTCATTGGTTGAAAGAGCGTGCTCTATGAGAGTATAGGGCATAGAGCTGAGCTAAAGCTGTCACGCCATCTGCCAATTGTGCCATGTTCAACCTTTTCCAGGACTTCTTTTTAGCTTTTTTCCGATAATTGAAAGTGAAATTTCGGAACTGAAGCGAGCCGGCAAGTAGCAACAGAAAAACCAAACAAAGGTTTGTAAACATACCAGGCGCCGTAATTTACGTTATTAAAACGTAAGCAGATACGAAAATCCTTAAAGGAAAAAAAAAATAGACGTTCCGAGTTTTAAAGATTTTAACGCTCAGTTAGATTGCAAGCTTACGTACGGTAATAAAAATCAAACACAGCTAACACTCGTATAGTATATAAAGTTCAGTGTTCAAAAACAAAACAGAAAAAAACAGAAATGATGAAAAATATAACCAAACTGGCATAATTGTTAAAATTCATACTAATCATGACGGTGTCTGAGCGAATATGATCATGCTGAAGTTCATCGCGGCTCGCTCATCATGGCGATCTCCGGTCATCACAGTAAAGCAAGCCTCAGAAACTACATCGGTCGCCCTTCGAGTGAAAAAATAAGAGTTTGCTCTGATATCCTTTCCAATACGTTGAGTGGAAAGTCACATCAGTCACTGCAGCCGAGTTTTGCGGCGCTGTCATCCCGAGCGATCTTCATGTTCCGGTGAATTCGGCTGTCGTTCATTCAACAAACACTCGCCTTGAACAGTTTGTTTTCTACCTTGACATGTGAAAAAACTCACGTGTTTTTATGAGCCATAATTCGGCTGAAGTTCACTGAACATTTAACTTCAAGATTCTGTATTAGAGACTTAAAAACTTCAAGCAAAAGTGTTAAATTCGACTTGCCGAACTATTTTAGCTTGTAAACTATCGTAGAATGTGAACTTTGATGGTTTTTGAACTTTGATGGTTTGACACTTTTGACAGCTTTAGTCTTGTACAGCCAATCAGATTATTTGAACTATTCTAACAGGGATTCTGATTGGCTTATTGTAGCGTGCTTTATGAGAGTATAGAGCATGCTGACGACACTGTTGTTCGCTTTGGAAATAAAGTTTGTTTTGAAAATTGAAAGTAATACTTGGGTAATTTAACGGACTCTTTATTATAAAACAAATAGAGAAGCCTACGTCTCGTGTTTCTCCCTACACTTCTTCCGTGCTCTAGCCGCTTCCTGCGTGCTTTATAACAGAACAGAGCACAGTCAAGGCTTCTCTATTTGTTAACTATGATAACATTTGAGAAAGAGACTGGACATCAGTTATACGTCTTTATTAAAAGAAAAACAAAACAAGAGTTAAATCGGCGAAATGCGAGACGCGCGTTTATGACGTGATCTGTCCACTTACGCAGGTATGACGTGTTAATTGTCCCTTTAACTGTCCTAGTACACTGTACGATTACAAACATGACGCGTACAATGTCCTATTAGTGCTCAAATCGAGCCAGTGATAACCAATCACGTTCGAGAGTTTTGTTATAGTTTTGATTACATATATAATTGCAATATGGCAGTAAAGCTCAAACATTTTATATCGCATCCCTTTTTAATTTTTCAATTAAAGAGCATGTAACTTCTTTCTAGCGCTTATTTATCCAGCGAGCATGCACATGAAAAGATAAGATGAATCTATCAGCTGATAGTTTTTTTTTCCTGATAGAGCACCAAATTTTCTGAACTTGCATGTTTACTGGTAAAAGTAAAGGAGCTAAAAGGAAGAATTTTCAATCAGATCTTGGGAGTCTAACGGTTAAGGCAGGGCAATTGAAATAAATGGCAAGGGACTATAATGTGCGTGCTTGCTTATATTGTTTTGTCTCCTTATTTTCATTTTGTAGACGAATAAGAGAAGTTTACCAAGAATATCCCTGTGATGTAATCCCTCCTTTGTTGACACGATATAATCCTTGTTTGTGGGCTACAAAGTGCAACAGCTACTTCACTGATCCACCAATTAATTATCGTTATTAACAACAGATGAAATGGTTGTTTTTTCCTTGTTACTTTTTATTTTCAAGCCGAATAACAGCACTAAAAGAAGAATGTCACTGTAATTTAACCCCTCCTTTGCTACCTCGATGTGATCGTTGATTTTGTTTCCAAGTACAACTGCTGCTTGACTGATTAGCTAGTTAATTATTGACAGTTTTAGCTTAATATTCGACATAATTAATGCTGGAAAAGCGAAACGCCGCATCAGTGGCACCAAATTAAAACGCACCTGTAAAAACGAACGAACATGCTCTTTTGGAGTCTCGTGTTCTGAATCAACATCAAATTCCGACGAAGACAATTTCAGTCTTCTATTTTACGCAGACATTAACCACTGTGTAGAAAATCCTTGTTTAAAGGGTTGATTGTGCAGGAATATTGCTAATGAGTAGAAGTGTACCTGTTGCGATGGATACACCGGCAGCCATTGTGATCAAGGGGAGCGGACGGCGTATTTTTACTAAACGGGTATGCTACCGCCACTAGAGCGACGACGTTAAGGACACTAGATGTATATTTTGTTTTTATCCATCCTCATGAAATGAAATAGCGGGCACTTTTGCATAAATACCACAATGCTCTCTGATGTGCAGATGTTGTTTGTATTTTACGTATAGGTCTTATCTTTTATTAGCATGAACTGCCGTGCCCTGTTTCAACTTCTTGACAGCTTACATGAGGGTCCCTAAAAAGGTTCTTCAATTCCACGATCCCGACTAAAATTTTCTCTCAATCCCGTTATCCCGACAGTTTATACCGGCCAGTCCCGATGATCGATGATCATGTAATTTTGTCTTGGTCCATTTCCTAAATGTAAGAGGGCCTCTTCGTTAGGTGATGGTTTTTTAAACCAGCATTGATCCATTGAAGTCTAGGTCACCGTCAGACGTAAGTTTCTCCCTTTTCACCAAAATGACGATATCGTTCATTCAAGAAGTTTTCAAAGCACAAATGAGGTAGGCTAGTCACGGTAACGACTTCCTTCCGTTTAACTTCGATCACGCACCAAAAACGTATCAGTAAAGACAGTTAAGTATCAAAGAAACGAATAGCAATGTCAACAAGTGCATGAAAGACAGAAGGTGACGGGAATCCCATCGTTCCATAACAAGGTAAATAAAGAAAAATTAACACAACACAATTTTTCTGTTGAAGGGAATACGTCTTCTGAAGCGGGAACCTCTTCCGAGGAGAGAATTAGCCTCTCGTCCCAAAGATGAAATATCTCCATCATCACTCGTGGAACTCTAATATTCCATCTTCCTCTTCGTCTTGTTTCCCGCTGTTTTCTTGCTGTCCCTCCAAGTCAAAGTGTTCGAGGCTGACCGGACCCCCCGCCTGAATTTCTCTCTGATAGAGATACAACTGGGTAGTTAAAGCTCTTGCCATCGTTGTTTCCTATCTGACACAGCGCTGATACAATACAAAACAGTGTTTACTTTTGCCGCTGCAACAAATGTTTATGCCCAGCCCGCCATCTTGTGTATGCTCTGTGGTGCCATCAGTGCAGGTGGTAACGGTTAAATTACGGGAATGGCCGACAGGATCATAGCGCATTCGAGTAGAGGACACCAAGAATTTGAATTTCAAAAATAGCACGCCGCCCAATTGGTTCCTCTCGTTAAGCCTTCTTTTGTTGCATTTCCAAAGTTTCTTGCGTAATCTAACACGGTGAAAAGTTTATCTTTTTGATGCACAATTGAGCGAATATTCTCCCCGTCTAGTGCTAAGCAACTCAACAGGTTACGAGTGTCATAATTCTGAGACTTGCTGAAGGTTTTCAAGTCCGTTAGGCATTTCGATTGACGCAGCCGTCTTAGATAACACGTTACCCTGAGGATTATTGATAAACTAACAAATCCGCTTCTCATAGAACTTTCATTCCCGCGCAATGGTTGAAGAGTTTCACTGACCAGCCCGACCGCCCCTTGAATGCTAGTGAGTCTGCGCGCCTGGTGCTTCTCATAGACTGAAAAGGTCAATTTCTTCAGACATTCCCGTCAACGGACATCCCGGTTCTCGGTTCGTTTGAAGTGATTATTTCCCGAATCCCGCTCCTCAAAATCGGCGATTCCCGTGTTCCTTTCATAATAGCAATCCCGCATCTCGCTCTCCTCTTGCTCTAAATTCCCGGATCCCGGCCTTTAAAAGGTCCAATCCCGGATCCCGAGAACCTATTGGGGACCCTCTTATATACTCTGAATGAATATAATAGCATTGCTTACATAAGCTATTTAAAATTAGTTCAGAGTCCGGCTTGGGTATACTTCAAATTTTCCCTTACTTAATGCTCTCTTTGAGAATTTCTTTATCACACACAATGCCAATTCTTAGCGTTTGTGTACTTACCGTAGGATGCCAAGTTCACAGAATAACAGATTTAACGGTGAATCCTGATAGTCGGCTAACATGTAAGTTATAGCGATAAGTGAGAAAAAAGTTCATATTTGCGACAACCCAATAAGATGCCAAGAGTTTAGAAAGATGAGATGCTTCTTTCTTAAGGATATGACTGGAAGTAGAATAGCATTTATCTTCAAATCAAATGTAACTGGCTATGCGTAGTTTACTACAAAGAGTGTTTTATTTATGAAAATAAGTGTTGGTTACGAAGAGAGTTTTTCTTTAAGACAATAAATGCTGAATAAATTATAAAGAAACTGCCGGATACTAATTACCATTTCAACAACGGCATTGAAGCTTCTACAGTTCACAACAGCATTTGAGTGATAGCAATTGATAGAGTGTATCTGAAAGTTATTATCTTCACAACGGCAATGTGGCTTCTAGAGTTGACCAGAATATTTAAATGACAAAAACTGATAAACTCGATTTGAATTTTAAGGGAAGGCGAAATTCACATTTTGTTTGTTTTTCATTTTTGATTCCTTGAATAAGATGATATATTTCAGTGTTTATTCCGACAGAAACGGCTGACATAATTAACACTTGCCACAGACAAATAGTTCTCTTTATCATTTAATCAACGATTACAATATTAATTATTCTGTTATTCAGCTCTCAGAGCATCCTTTCAATTAGCCCGTCCATTTGACTATAATTGGAAAGAAAAATATTAGATAAACGTCTACGAACTCCTTTTACATTAATCGAAATCTTCCCGAAGCTGTTAAAAAGCTGATTATACGCACCGAAGGCAAAGTGTCGACCACAAAAACAAAACGAAATGAATTTTTATCTGTGTGCTGTTCTAGTTGTGTTGTTAATGTCCGAAGTCGTAGCATGTCAAGCATTTCTTTGTAAGGAGGCGTCTCTTTCTTGTCCTGTGACAACTCACAATCATCGCCGACTTAAAGGCGTCATGCTCAAAAAATTTCACTTTGCAAGCCTGATATCCTGTAGTTTGCTATGTCGGAGAAACCCTCGATGCTTTTCGACAATTTTCAGAAAAGTTTCCAAAACTGAGGGAACCTGTGAGTTAAACGACAGATGAGTCTTCCCTCTTGAGGAAGGAAAAGAACTGGAATATGACGAAGAAGCTATTTACACTCAATCATATGGGAAAAAGGTAACAAAAATTTGTCTTATCTATTTTAAGTAATGATCCACACAAGTAGTGGGCATCTTCAAATAGTGTGTATGTGTCTATCTACCGGAACACATCTAAATAGAAGACGGAAAAGCTACGATCTTCGCTTTGTCACGAGTAGGGGACTGAGCTTACTGATGGATTCTCTGTTGGGCGGTAGTGGAAGATCAGAACACGAAATCCTCTGACCTGAGTTTTTATTTTATTTCAGTTTTATTCGTGACATCTTTCTGGTAAAATAGTTATCTTTCCAACGTTAGAAGTACAAATTTACCATCTGTCTTATCTGTCTTGGTAATGTGCCTATCCCTTGATCCTTATCATGTCATACTATGGTAAAATGTCGAGTTTTCATCAGTCTATTGATAAACACGATTGGAGAATAGTTAGCGGCGTTACCGCTAACTATTATATTGACTTATACCATTTTCGGTATCTTTGGTGAAATGATACTTGCAAAGTCCTCCGAAGAAAAATGCAGTTAGAGGTAATTGAATTTGGTCTTCTTAAGTAATTTTGTGGACTGAATGAAGGTAAAATTCATGATTTGAGACAAACAAACTGAAGTTTTTAGCTTTATACTAATACTTGAAAGATGATTCCTATTTGATAATTAACCAAGATGACTAATTGATTTCCTGATAGAAAAAAATGAATATTTTCATATCTGAGCAGCACAACTGTCAGGTTTTCAAGGAAGATTTTAAAGTCGTCAGCTACAAATGTAAGTAGGGCTGAGTAGAAAAATAATCTTAAAATTAATGTCTGAGATCCTGCACTTACATCACTTAGGAGTTACTCATCTCAGCTGCCTCTTGTCTTTGTGTCAAGAGGCCTCCCGTCAATACGTGCGGAGTCTCCCATCGTGGTGAACCTTCCCAAACCATTCTGGACGTTATCTGGTACCTTCAAAGCCCTCGAATGTGGTTTAAAAGAAGAAAGAATGCGCGGGAAAATACTGCGAGGGTCGTTTCTGAACAAAACAAAAAGAAGAAGAAAATAAGAAGCTCTCTAAGACGTTGAAGATCCGTATTTTCCCAATCAAAACTCATTCATAATTTCAAATGCAGCCTGTGCCTATGCCAACGCATTGCGAAACTTGAACACGATAACCTTAAAAACATGTAGAGATTGTAAAATGCAATCCCTATGCAAAAACCTCTGGATACTCCGAAGGTGCCGCGGTATTAATTACCGTCCGGGGCACGAGATGACATTTAAGAGCTTGTACCATCACTTGAAGTTCAGAAACTTTTAATATACGGAGAGTTCTTATCTGTTAACTTTTTCTAAGTAGGATCCTTGAGAGGAAATGGAAACATTAAACTGCACTGATTTTGATATTCCTGTTCAAATGTTGAAAACATCTGCAGTCATAAGTAGTAAACTTGTAAATATGTATGATTGTGTTTCTCTGTCCAAACTGCAGGGGAAGAATCACCAAAAGGCCCAGTTCCCCTTGGTATGGAAAGTGTAGTTATTACTGACTCGCAGATCAATGCATCGTCCGTGTGCAGTTATAATCATTGTTTCTCGTCTCTCGCTTTGACGAAGGGCTAACGTCGAACGTCAGCTTTGAAACTCTTACTGTTGCAAATTTTCGTTATCGACTCAGTTGATGAAACCAAGTTACCTTATCATTTATTTGATCAGACGAAGTCGCTAAGATTTGTTATCATATCGCTGGCAGTGTCCGTGGGCAGTGTGAAGCGAATCCCGTTTTCTGATTGGCAAGATGGCCCATCACAATGTTGGTGATTTAGTCGCAAAAACTCGGCAGAGGGAGGTCAAAACAAAGAAAACATAAACTAACCACCTGGGTTTACTATATTACAAACACAGCTGTATTCTTTGAATATTTTTATCGTTTGGTCCTAAACCAGTTTGACGTGTATGCGGGTAAAATGGTGGTTTTTCATCTTTTTCTTTTAAAGGCGAATGGACCACATTTCACTGAGTGCTGATAATCAAAATGTTGTTCTGTCATTTCAAGTAAAATGAGAAATTTTTCATAGCTGGGAATTTAAATCTCGATATCATTGGAGTCAATATATGCAAACTGCTCCGAAGCTCAATAAAGTTAAATATATTTTAAGTTGAAAGTTCTTAAATAAATTCAGGTGGACCGAAAGTAGGTCATACGGATTTAGTACACAAAATTCAGTATAGAATTTTAGCTTGAAGCTAAAACTTTCAAGATGTATCTAAAGGCCTTCAATAAGCTCACTTGTACAGTCTCCATACGGTGATGAACCCGGAAGACCAACTGATTTCCCGATAAAACAAAAATGAATGACTTTCAGCACCACTGTCAGGCCTTCAAGGAAGATTTAAAAGTCGTCAACTGCAAATGTAAGTAGCGTTGGTTTGAAAGGTATTCTTGAGATTAAGGTCAACGACTTCGTGTTTAAATTACAATAAGTTACTTGTCCCGGCTGCTTCTTGTCTCTCCGCCAATAGGTGCGGAGTCTGTCGTCTTCGCGAACCTTCGCGGACCCTCACAAACATTCCCCGACGGAACATTTCGATTCTTACAGTTTCCTTGAAAGTCCTCGAATGCTGTCAAAAAAATTGCTAAGAAAACTGTTTCCTAGGTTACTTTTAAATTAAAGTGGAAATCAAGCCTTTAATTCCCACGAGTGACCAAGACAGAATTTCTCCTTACAATAACCATACAATATCAATCAGACAGGTGATGAAAATAATGAGAAGGATAAGTTTGAGGATTTTCTAGTTGATCCAGTACCAAATTCTCAGAACTAGCATCATAAGAATTGTATAGCAGACAGTAAGGAGAATTAATAATGAGATCTTGGGCACTGAAGGGTTAAGGAAACAAGAAACTGCTGAAGAAGCCGAGGACACTCACTGCGTTATTCACAATTTCAAATGCTGATGTGCCTACAAAATGCATCGCGAAAACATGATAGCGTTAAGTCATCAATATGGGAAGCAATTTAAACATATCCAGAAATTAAACAAGATAGACTCCAACGATTCAAAAACCTCTGGATACTCCAAAGGTGCCAAAGTAAATTTTAACTGTTTTGGGTACGAATTTTCATTTGTCATAGAGCTTCGACCATCACTTGTAAGTCGGAGAGATTTAACTCACTCACTAACTCCTTTATTCCATGATGAACAAATCAATGTCTGTGCGATTGCATTTCTCTGTCTCAATTTCAGGTGCGGAATCACCAAAAGCCCCAGTTTCCCTCGGCATGAAAAGCGGTGCTATTTTTGACTCACAGATCACCGCTTCCTCCGTGTTTAATGTTAACCTTGCCGCATGCAATGCTAAATTACATTTCAAAGGATCCCAAAACCCGCTTAAACGTGCTGGCTGGTGAAAAACACCAACCAATGGCTGCAAGTGGATCTTCAGCAAACCACAAGGCTAATAGGCATAGCAACGTAGGGGAGACATGATGACGGTCAGTGGGTTACTAAATACAAGCTACAATATGGCGATGATGGACTTTTTTTCAGAGTTTACGAGCGAGCATAGGCAATCACATGATTTCGAGTGCAATTTCGAATAAATTAACAAAATTGCACTCGCCCTACGGGCTCGTGCAATTTGTGGTCTTTGAAAAAATTAACAAGTGCTTATTTATTCCAAATTGCACGAGAAAAATCATGTGATTACGTGTTAATAATAAGCATGAAAAAATACGAGAGAGCTTATTATAATTAAGTATAAGCAAAGCGCGCGCATCAAGTGCAAAACTAAGTCATTCAAACCGTGCGTTCGGTCAAAACAACCGCGTACGATCAAAACAATAATACACAATGATATCTTCTCATCTCTAAGGGGCAAAAAAGTTCAAAGTCCGGCTAAACAGTTCAAGGAATTGTTCAGTCTGTGTCCGAATCACTTTCGATGAAATGGAATCGTCGTTTCCGAGGTTTAACCATTTTTTGCTTTTAATTTCGGCGTTGGATCGCTAGAGCAAAGTATTAAGCTGGGTCGGTTCATAATTTTCGATTTCCTTGGCAATTCCCTTCTCTAAACGCCACTTTTTCCAAACCGACAACAAAAAGCAGTGCTTTTTACAGTGTTTTCGTTGTTTGAGCTGTTTTTCAGCTGCGGTGGCGAAAGAGAACCTGCTTAAAACGCCGGCCATTGTTTCGCTCGCAAATTTTCAAATTTTCAAATTTTGTTGCGACATCCAAGGCTCGCATTTGATTGGCTATCTGTGAGTTTCTTTGATTATTGACCAATCAGAATGTCAAAATTCTCTGAACCCGTTTACAAATAAAAGTATGGGACCTGAAAGGAAGAATTCTCAATCAGATCTTGAGAGTCTAACACTTAAGGCAGGGTAATTAAGAAAAACTGCCAAAAGTATCTTGTACGTTCTTATTACTTTTCATTTTGTAGCCGAATAGCAGCACTTTAAGAAGAATGTCACTGTGATTTAATCCCTCCGTTGCTGATATGATGTGATACTTGATTTTGGCTTCCAAGTACAACGGCTGCTCGACTGATTAGCTAGTTAATTATTGACAGTTTAAGTTAATAGTCGATATAATTCATGATGGAATCCCAGTGGCACTACATTAAAACGCACTTGTAAAAAGGAACGAACATGCTCTTTTGGAGTCTTGCGTTCTAAATCAACACCAATTTCCAACGATGACATAATTCCGACTGTATTCAGATAATGGTACAGTTCCTTCAATCCCTCTATACTAGAGAACATTTTGATCGGCGATATTCATCCACAACAAGGACCAACTTTCACTAACTTGTTATAAACATCGACGAATGCAAATATCAATTTTCCAAGCAACACAAAGTTGAATGTTAGGATTGCCCATCTAAATATTCGCTCGTTGAAGTCGAGGGAACACTTTATACTGCTGTCTCACTCTGTCACCACAAATAGTTTTCATATCTTTACGATATCGGAGACGTGGCTTGAATAATCTGTTGACAACGCGATCATTCATATTCCGGGCTACATTTTGTTAAGACAAGATCGCGGCCGCAGAAACCCGGTGGTGGTCTATGTGTTTACAATAGGGAAAATTTCAAAGTATATCCGGTGGAGAAAATATCATCTGTCTCTGATAATGGCGTCCAACAATTATGGCTGAAAGTGCAAATTCGTTGCTCAAAGTCATTCCTTCTCTGTACAGTTTATCGTCCGCCGAGAACACCATTAAATTTCCTGGATGATCTTGCTGAAGTATTATGAAGTCTCTTCTATTAGGACTAAAGATGTCATTATACTGAGTGATCTCAACTGCGACCTCCTTCTAGATAATATAGAGTCTGGCGTCCTCGTGGATTTTTGTTCGACCTTTAATCTCACACAGCCAATCAACAAACCAACTAGAATAGCGAATCCTTGATTGCCGTTGTAATGACCACAAATGAAAACTTAGTTGCCTCTAGTGGTGTCCTGATATCAACTATTAGCGATCATTACCTCGCAGATATAACACTGAAGTTAAAAAAGCCAAGAATCAAGCCCTGTTAGGTAACTGTCAGAAGCTACAAAAATTACAAAGTCGACAACTTTCTGCATGACCTGTCTCTCACGCCTTTTCATATAATTAGTGTATTTGACGACTTAAACGATCAGCTTGACGCATTTCATAACTTGTTCTTGGAGGTCCAAAATAATTGCGCACCGGTCAAGATGGTTAAAATTAGATCCAAAGCTAATCCATTTATCATAGCAGAAATTCGTCAACTGACGAGAACACGCGACCAATGGCGCAAACCTTTCGTCTAGGAGTTAAGAGGGAGATCCCAGTAGCTGAAAAAGCTTACGTCAGGGCTCAAATTGTAGAGAGTAAAGGACATTCTAACTCTACCTGAAAAGTCACTAATCGTTGTCTGCTACGTAAGGATCAAGATGGCTCCATGGATTTTGAAGATCCCACTGGGTTGGCTAATAGACTTAAAGAATTTTTCACTTCTGTTGGCGGCGTGAGCGCCAGAAAAGCAAGCGAGTTGGCTTCACAAAACGAGTTCAATTCGAATTTCGAACCGTTACCTCCTGCTTCTGTTTCTTCCACCAGAAGTCAAGAATTATTCAAACTTAGTAAAGCCACGGAATATTAGGTACAAAATGTGATCAGAAGATAACCATCTAACAAGGCTTCAGGAATGGACAAAATATCTTCTAGAATATTAAAAAACAGCCTTCCTTTCACACTTGCGACAGTAACCTGCATTGTAAACACCTCTTTCATTACCAACGCGTTCAAGTACTTATCTAAAAACAATATTTTGACCGTAAATCAGAACGGCCGGAAACAGTGTTGGAATTAGCGATGCAGTTTCTAAGTTTTCTAAAACACTCCCTCTTAAGTTTGGCGTCCCACAAGGGTCTATTTGTTTACTATTTATGTTGATGACCTTCTTTCTGTTCCGGAGTGTTGTATTTTTGCTTCCTATGTCGACGACTGCAAGTTGTACCTTTCCTTCCCACTTGCAGACTCAACCGTGGCCATTTCTGCCTTGAACTACGATCTTACAAAAATATGTCAGTGGTGCTGTAAAAATTCGCCTCTGATCAACCCAAGTAAAACGTTCTGATATTTGGAGTACCACAACTACTGCGGAGACTTCCACCATTGAAACTAACACTTTTTAATAAACAAATATCCACTGCGACTGTCGCCAAAGACCTAGGCGTTTAGTTGGATGCAAACCTCAGTTGTAACGAACATATTACTATGAGTGTTTCAAGCTGTCTATTTAAGTTAAAACAAATCAATAGAATTAAACATCTTTTGGATAGGAAAAGGCTGTTGCTACTTGTATGAATGCCTTCGTTTTTAGCAAATTATTGTATTGCTCAAGCGTCTGGAGCAATACCAGCAATAGCAACATTGAAAAGTTACAAAAAGTTCAAAACTTTGCTGGACGAATTGTTTTGAGACTTAGAAAATATGACCATATTTCCGAAGGACTAAGATCATTGAATTGGCTCCCTATCAAAGATAGAACTTAATTGAATGATGCAACTATGGTTTTTAAGTGCATTAATAATTTTGCTCCAGACTACCTTGCAAATGAGTTTATGCTGCGTTCTTGTGTTCACGACAGGCAAACTCGATCAGCTAGTATCCTGGATATACCCTTTTGCTGCCTGTCAACTGGTCATAGATCTTTTGCATATAAAGGAGCGAAATTGTGTAACTCATTAAGCAGCAATCTTAAGTGTTTAAAATGTCCCAAGAAATTTACGTTTCAATTTACTTAGCTGTGTTACGAGTGATCGTTAAGTGGAAATGATTTTCTGTAGCTAAACAGAACGCAGGGATGTCGGAACAGCAACAAAGATGATTTACTCCTGATGTACGTAGTCCTCATAGCTGCAAAACTCTGAAACAACTCGTCACAGTAAACACTGATATACAGTCTCTGCGAGACTTCAAATAATCACAACCGCCGTTAAACTCAACCTCAGTCTCACTTTTGAGTAAACTCTACCTCTGTCGCACTACTCAGCTTGTGAAAAACCAGTTATGCATCTAGTTACCCAAATTGACTAAAATACTTAACAGCACGAGATTCTAGAACTTTCCGGCCAACCTAATTATAGTAGCATTCCAACGTTTTAATATTTACAGCATTTTACACGGACTTGAAAAACCACTGATGCACAGTGATGCTAAACTGATTAAATATTCAAGAAACTTCTAGGCTTAAATAAGCATACTCACGACACTTCTAAACAGTTCCGCAAGTCACGCAACAATTTTTCGTAACAAGCTGCTCTTAGGTTAATTTCATTATTCAAAATTTGTATTCTTTTGATATATATATTTAGCTGTAACTATAGTTTTATATTCTTTAATTTTAGGTTTATTTCTTTAAACTTTTTTTATTGTTGCTGAAAAACCCATTCAGGGAGCTTTAATAAAGGTCTGTATCTGTATCTGTAATTTCAGTCTTCTATTTTGCGCAGACATCAAAAGGGTGGATTGCGCAAGAATATTGCTTATGAGTACAAGTGCACCTGTCCCGATGGATACAGCCTGCAGCCATTGTGAACAAGGAAAGTGGACGGCTTTTTCATGCTTAAGGCCACTGATGATTATTTTGTTTTTATCCATCCTCATGGAATGAAATAGCACGCACTTTTGCCGAAATACCACAATGCTCTCTGATATGCAGATGTTGTTGGTGTTAGTTCTCAGTACGGATTGCCGTGCCATGTTTCAACTCCTTGATAGCTTATATACTGTGAATGAAATAACAACATTGTTTAAATATTTATAAATAAATGTTTAAAATTACTTCATTTTCCGGCTTGGATATACTTTAAATTTTCCCTATCAATGCTTGTGATTCTTTGAATTTTTAGCGTTTGTGTACTTACCTTGAATCCGAATGTATCACACAAACGAAGGCGACCTCATTGAAAGCTAACCTGATCTAACTTCTTTGACAATGCAAACCGTAGGATGCTAAGCTTACAGAATGAAAGATTTGAAGGTGAATCCTGATAGTCGGCTATTATGTAAGTTATAGCGATATGACAGAAAAGAGTATTCATTTGCGGCAACCCAATAAGATGTCAAGAGTTAAGAGAGATCAGCTGTTTATTTTGGCAGAATATTACTGGAAGTAGAATTGTATTTCTCCTCAACTCAAGTGTAACTGGCTATGTGTAGTCTACTACAAAGTGTGTTTTATTTATGAGAATAAGTGTTGGTTACGAAGAGAGTTTTTCTTTTAAGACAATAAGTGCTGAATAAATTATAAAGAAACTGCCGGATACCAATTACCATTTCAACAACGGCATTGAAGCTTCTATAGTTCACAACAACATTTGAATGATAACAATTAATAGAGTGGATCTGAAATTTTAAGTGAGTATCAATTATTAACTTCACAACGGCTGTGAGGCTTCTAGAGTTGACCAGAACACTTTAATGACAACAACTGATAAACTAGATTCGTATTTTAAGGGAAGGCGAAATTCACAGTTTCGTTTTGTTTTTATTTTTGATTCCTTGAATAAGATGGTATATTTCAGGGTTTATTCAGACAGAAATGGCTGACGAAATTAGCACTTCGCACGGACAAATATGTCTCTTTAACATTTCATGATCGATTACAATATTAATTATTCTTTTATTCAGCTCTCAGAGCATCCTTTCCACTTGACTACGATTGGAAAGAAAAATATTAAATAAACGTCTCTGAACTCCTTTTAAATAAACTGAAATATTTTCGAAGCTTTTACAAAGCTGCGTGTACACACCGAAGGCAAAGTCTCGACCGAAAAAAAAAACGAAATGAATTTTTTTCTGCGTGGTGTTCTAGTTGGGTTATTAATATATGAAATCGAGGTATCTCAGGCAATTCTTTGTAAGGAAGCATCTCTTTCTTGTCCTGTGATAACTCGCAATCGTCGCCGACTTAAAGGCTTCACGTTCAAAACATTACACCTTGCAAGCCTTGTATCCTGTGGTTTGCTATGTCAGAGAGACCCTCGATGCGTTTCAACAAATTTCAGAAAAGTTTTCAAAAGTGAGGGAACCTGTGAGTTGAACGACAGAGGAGTTCTCCTTACTGAGAAAGGAAACGAATTGGACTATGACGAAGAAGCAATTTACACCCAATTTTACGACACGAAGGTAACAAAAAAAAATCTTGATAAAAGACCAAGAAGGAGGTGTTATTGATTCCTCGAGACACTTGTCCTTCATTCTTGGTATCTTTCTCATAAAATCTTCATATTTCGACGACAGATGTGAAAACTTTCCATCTGTCATATTTTTCTTTGAATGTTTTTATCGTTTGGCTTCCAATTAGCTCACTTGTGCAGTCTCCATATGGTAATGAACCCAGAAGACTAGTTGATCTCCCGATAAAATAAAAAATGAATGATGTTTTATGTTTTCAGCACTACTGTCAGGCATCCAAGGAAGGTATAAAAGTCGTCAAATGCAAATGTAAGTAGCGTTGGTTTGAAAGGTATTTCCTCGTGTTTAAACTACAGTGAGTTTCTTGTCCTGGCTGCTTCTTGTCTCTCCGCCAATAGGTGCGGAGTCTGCCGTCCTCGCGAACCTTCGCGGACCTTCGCAAACATTCCCGAGCCTGCTTGAAACACTCCGTTTCTTATAGTTTCCTTGAAAGTTCACGAATGCTGTCAAAAAAAATTGCCGAGGAAATTGTTACTTAAGTTACCTCTAAATCAAAGTGGAAATCAAGCCTCTAGTTCCCACGAGTGACCAAGACAGAATTTCTCCTTATAATGACCATACAATATCAATCAGACAGGTGATGAGAATAATGAAAAATATAAGTCCTCCTTTATTCCATGATAAACAAATCAATGTCTGTGTGATTGTATTTCTCTGTCTCAATTTCAGGTGCGGAATCACTAAAAGCCCCAGTTCCCCTCGGCATGGAAAGCGGTGCTATTTTTGACTCACAGATCACCGCTTCTTCCGTGAAAAATGATAACCTTGCCGCAAGGAATGCTAGATTACATTTCAAAGGATCCGAAAACCCGATTAGACGTGCTGGCTGGGTAGCTGGAGTGAAAAACATTAAACAGTGGCTGCAAGTGGATCTTGAGCAAACCACAAGGGTAATAGGCATAGCGACGCAGGGGAGACGTGATTGGGATCAGTGGGTTACTGAATACAAGCTACAATATGGCGATGATGGACTATTTTTCAGAGTTTACAAGCGAAACGGAGACATATCAGACACGGTATGAAAAAATATGCTTAATTGAACAAACCTTTTTGCGGAGAAAAAGTCTCCATGAGGAATAGAACCTTTTTGTATTCTGCATTCCGAGTCTATTCCACTGAGACACAAAGCAGTTACACTAAGCTGGGCCATATACTCTCTGTCACTGAACCTACAGAAAAGCATTCACGAAAGTTATAGGTTAAGAGGAACTCGTACTGTAAAAAAGAAACTTACGCTTGTTAATTTTACGCCCAAATATATTCTACTCAGGTTTTCCCAGGAAACAAGGACAGAGACACAGTAGTTTACCACGATCTTAACCCGCTCATTTATGTTCGCTATGTTCGAGTTCTTCCGATGGAGTGGAAGTGGGTGATCGCTATGAGGATTGAGCTTTATTCTTGTTAAGGTAACCTACTGGTCCAATTGTGTAGCAATGGCCGAGATTTTTGGGAAAAACGTATTCTGGGAGACGGAAGGTGTGCATTGGGTAAGGGTAAGCTGTAATGGACTGACATTACATTTAACCCTTTAGCTCCCAAGATCTTCATCCTAATTCTCCCGTGTAGCTGCTACACATTCCTTGCAAATCAGGTACAAGAATTAGGTTTTAGATCAGGATAACAACTTTTACCTGATAAGTTTGAATATTCTCATCACCTGTTTGCTATATCTATGTATCTATGGATATTTTAGGGAAGAGTTTCATGTTAATCACTTCTGGGAGTTGAGGGTTAAGAGCGCTAGCAGTGCTCAGAAACCAAAGGGAGCCCTGGTTTAAGGCCAGTTGCCCTTTGAGTTTTACACATGATTGTAATATGTCATCGAGAGAGCGCATTTCACATAACACTCCCAACACCTGTTTTTTTTTTTTTTTTTTACTGAAATACATGATTTGTTTTTCATAGAGAACCAAATTCTCTTTATTTGTTTAGAAGTCCAAAAGTCACAACTGAAGGAAAGAATTCACCTTTTCGGTGTTAGATTGCACTTGTAGTGTCACGTGACTTGTGATGTAAACAAACCGCGAAAGTTTAGACATGGAGTCAACCATCCACGGCTCGAGTCCGAACTTCGGCTTCGGATTTTGTCGTAAATAGCTTTCCTCTGTCGCGCCATGGAAAAATAAAAAAACATACTGTGTACAGTGATGTATCTTCTCAGGTATTTTCAGGGCGTTAAGCGCGTTGATTGTTAAATGAAACCACTTCTGATAGGAGATTATTGTCCACGAATCGCTGTAGAACGTGATCAAGCCTAAATTCCCACACAGAATTTCGTTTCATATCGTATTGCGTGGAATGTTTTATGTAACGCAAAGGGGAAATCCTGCCAAATCCAGTTCAGTCTTCAAGAGCAATTGTAGCTTAGAATAGCAGATCACAAAATTCGAGACGGTTTTAACGCTATGAATGGGGTATAACCTAAAAATGTCTGCAGAAACGGGGCATTTCAGTGAGCAGATATTTCACAACTTTGTGTGGGAAAGTCGCCTTCGCAGTCGAAAAAAAGGGTTCTATTAGTGTGTCCAAATTTCGATAAAAACGGCACCGCCACTTCAGGCAAATCAATAATTCATGATATGTTTATTCTCAATCTAGTTTTTTTGAAGACTGTGACCAATTTTAACGCCTCGCGGCCGTTTGGATTGTAGGATATTTTTAATCATTTGATTTACTACTCCACCGGAGTCAAGCATGGACTCGCCGCTTATAAATCATTTGTTACGTATCGTAACCATCAGAAGTCTCGTGATACTATACGTGAAATCTAACGCCGAAAAGGTGAATTATCAATCAGATCCTGGAAGTCTGACGGTTGAGGCAGGGGAATCGAGAAAAACGACCAGAAACTATCTTTTACATGCTTGTTAATGCTGTTTTTGTTTCCTTATTTTTCATAGAGAATAATGACTGTTTGCGAGAAACATCACTGCAATTCAATTCCTTCTATGGCTAATCCAAAATGATTTTTGTTTGTGGATTACAAAGTACAATAGCAGCTTGATTCGTTGACTGATTAATTATTGATCGTTTTAGCTTAATAGTCGTTATAATTCGTAATGTGAGGGATATGCACTAATGGCAGCACATTAAGACGCACCTGTAAAAACGAACGAACGAACGTGCTCTTTTGGAGACTCGTGTTCGATCAACCTCAGTGCCTAACGGGAACCGATAGTGAAAACAAACCAATCTCTCGTGAAAATGTATAATGTATCATACTCTAATCACCACTTTAACAAAGTAATAAATCTTGTATCGTAGGAAAGAGACACATGTGCGTTCATTAAGGAAAAGGCGACAAGAAGCCTGACGAGTTTGCATGCCTTTAAAACGTGTTTAGCAGTTGTAGCTGATCAAATTATTTAATAGAGTATGTTACCCCTAATTAAATTTGTAAGTAAGCAAATGAACCTTGCGAGTAAATGTGACTCAAATAGTCAGATTTAACGCTCAGGAATTGTTGAGAAATAATCGCACAATAAAAAAAGTTGTTACAACCCTGAAGGTTTCGACTTTTTAGAGCAAAAATGGTTATGAGAGATTTGTTCGATACAAGATGATATCATTGAAAGTCCTGGAATTTTTGCAATGGATGAATGTGATATTATAGTTTCTTCATTAATCAAATTATAACACGTGTTTCTACCTGGATTCGAACCTGCAAATTGTGACACGTGTTTCTAGTAGGATTCCAACCTACAAATTGTGACACGTTTTTCTGGTAGGATTCAAACCTGCAATTCTTCGTGTATAAAGCGGACGTGATAACTACTCCACTACAGGAACGCGGCTTGTAAGCATGGCTTTGTCCGCCAAGAGCATCTCACTCATGGCGCGATATGACGTAGTCTTTGAAGGTCAAGAAAAGCTCTGAAGGCGTTTGCGATATCGGCGCAATTTTGATTTTATTTCTGGTTACTTTTACATTCGCTGAGCCGGGTTACAATTTGAATAACGTAAACTTTAACGTCATTTTGACAGTGCACGTGTTGTGTTATCGGAGAGCTCAATTTTAAATTTTGTCTCATTGCTGTTTATTGAATAAAGATTAAATTCACGCATACAAAATTTGCAGAAGATATGACGATAGCTAAATGATGGCTTTGTATTGTTATTTTTCCTTGCGAAAAAACAATCATACCGATTGTTGCTGTAACATGATTTTATATTCAAATTATTTATAAACTGCGTCCTCGTCATAGGAATTTCTTTTCGTTATTCAGGTATCAAAGTTCCTCTGTCGTTCATATCACAGATTCCTGATGCTATTTTGACTGTCGCCAAAGACCTAGGCGTTCAGCTGGATGCAAACCTCAGTTGTCACGAACATATTACTAAGAGTGTTTCCAACTGCCTATTTAAGTTAAAACAAATCAATAGAATTAAACATCTTTTGGATAGGAAAAGGCTGTTGCTACTTGTATGAATGCCTTCGTTTTTAGCAAATTATTGTATTGCTCAAGCGTCTGGAGCAATACCAGCAATAGCAACATTGAAAAATTACAAAAAGTTCAAAACTTGCTGGACGAATCGTTTTGAGACTTAGAAAATATGACCATATTTCCGAAGGACTAAGATCATTGAATTGGCTCCCTATTAAAGATAGACTTAAATTGAATGATGCAATTATGGTTTTTAAGTGCATTAATAATCTTGCTCCAGACTACCTTGCAAATGAGTTTGAGCTGCGTTCTTGTGTTCACGACGGGCAAACTCGATCAGCTAGTACCCTGGATATACCCTTTTGCTGTCTATCAACTGGTCAGAGATCGTTTGCTTATAGAGGAGCGAAACTGTGTAACTCATTAAGCAGCAATCTTAAGTGTTTAAAATGTCTCAAGAAATTTACGTTTCAATTTACTTAGCTGTATTACGAGTGATCGTTAAGTGGAAATGATTGTCTGTAGCTAAACAGAACGATGTCGGAACAGCAACAAAGATGATTTATTCATGATGTACGTAGTCTTCATAGCTGCAAAACTCTGAAACAACTCGTCACAGTAAACACTGATTTACAGTCTGCCAAACTTCAAATAATCACAACTGCCGTTAAACTCAACCTCAGTTACACTTTTGAGTAAACTCTACCTTTATCACACTATTCAGCTTGTAGTCTGGGAACAAATGTGGTCGCGTGTGAAGTTCGTGCTGAAAGCAAGCACCTAATGTAAAAGTGTTCATTAGGACCTACTAAACATGAAAAGTTTTGGTGCCAGCTTGACAACTTGCTCAGACGGCTTTTAAGGGGGGTTAAATTCTGACCCATGAAATCCAGCATGGAAAAGAAGCTAAAACACATAATTCCTCATAACTTTGTTAATAATAGACGAAAATACACCAAACTTGCTCACATGATTGGACGTGATCCTCCCTGTTGATTTATGCTAATTTACATAGGTCACGTGACCTAACGCATGAAAGCGAGGCTGAAACACATAATTTCCCATAAATTTGTCAAAAAAAATCCTTATCATGCCAAACTTACTCACCTTAGTCAGTTAGACATCTTGCATCGATTGGTGCCACTTTGCAGTGTCACGTGACCCCATACATGGAAACGAGGCTGGATATATCTGGTAGCATCGTGTAGGATGGCATTTGTCTTGCCAAATGTATTAATAACTACTAGGCAGATACATATCTGGTTATCCGAGTTCAGATATAAAAACTTCAACTAATCATTGTCCTATGGCCCATAGCACAGGGACGAGACGGATAAAGCAAATACTGCGGAGGCTCCATTTGAGAATCTATCTTGTACACATAATCAATAATTTTGCCAACTTATGATACTGGTTCCATGTATTCATTTTCGCATGTATATTGGAACAAGGGCAGAAAATGAAAATAGCGACTACTGCTATTTTATATATACAGTCATGAAAGTCTTACTGAATATCTATATACATTGTTATGTTGTCCATTCCTATGGAATTTCCTGTTCGACTTCGTCTTCATCATACTTATAATCACTCTCAGCATACTCGTTCTGGCAATCTTCAGAGCACAGACAGAGATCAGTACAGACAAGTCCGGCTTTTTGACACTGACAACGGTTGTTAGAGCAACGGGACTTGGCGCACTTGCATCGGACAAGCTGTATAATTACCTCTGGAGCTGGTGGAAGATTTGTCATGACTGGTACCCACTTTCCATCTTCATCTTGCCATCCATAGCCTTCTAGTGAAGGCAACACCGGGTTTGCTACATGATCGTTGTTCCAAACAAGAAGCTGGTAGTGCGCTCTCAGTATGGCTTGATGGAGAGCAGCTTTTGTGGGCGGCAACCTCTCAGACTCAGCTTGATTTTTCTTAAAGAGGGACCATCTGACGGCTTTGACAGTTTTGATGTCTGTCTTTGGTTGATACATCCGACAAACCAGCTGTTCCACTCCACTTCTTGTGCCGTCATCTAGCTGTTTCCCACAACCGAGGTTAGCAAGAGCTTGCAATATAGGAGTGCTGGCGTTATCAAACTCATCCCAACAAGTAGCTTTTCCCTTTCCAGAGAAACTCCCAGTAACATCTGCTCCGGTCAACGCATGAAATGCTGGCAGCGCAGCCGTCTTAGTGGGCCCAAGGGCGTCTGCGATTGACTTCAAGTCGATCTCTCTACTGCCGGTCCCAGTAACAAAGCAAGAGTTGGAGCACAAATCTGGATACCGTCGGAGAGCCAAAACAAGAACATCAGTGTCAGGAGAATATATAGATAGTTGGGTAGCACCTTGAGCAGAGGCATCCAGAGCATGTAAAATAGTCTTCGTGTCGGCTTCTTCTTGTGTACTTCGTAAATGCCTGACGTCTCTGTGCGTTGCCTCACATTGCTATACGTACAGCATTAATATGCATTACAATGAGTCAACGTTATTGTCCTGGATGATGTGTTCACCTTTGGCGTGTTTTGCAATCCAGCCTCATTTCCATGTATGGGTCACGTGACACTGCAAAGTAGCACCAATCGATGCAAGATGTCTAACTGACTAAGGTGAGCTAGTTCGGCATGATAAGGATTTTTTTGACAAATTTATAGTAAATTATGTGTTTCAGCCTCGCTTTCATGCGTAAGGTCACGTGACCTATGTAAATTAGCATAAATCAACAGGGAGGATCATGCCCAATCATGTGAGCGAGTTTGGTGTATTTTCGTCAGTTATTAACAAAGTTATGAAGAATTATGTGTTTTAGCCTCGTTTCCATGCTGGATTTCATGGGTCAGAATTTAACCCCTCCTTAAAAGCCGTCTGAGCAAGTGGCAAAGCTGGTACCAAAACTTTTCATGTTTAGTAGGACGTAATGAACAATTTTACACTAGGTGCTTGCTTTTAGCACGAACTTCACACGGGACCTTATTTTTGCTCCCAGACTATTGTGAAAAACCAGTCATGCATCTAGTTACACAAATTGGCTAAAATATTTAACAGCATGAGATTCTCGAACTTTCCGGCCAACCTAATTATATTAGCATTCCAACGTTTTACTATTTACGCATTTTACACGAACTTGAAAAACTATTGATGCGCAGTGATGCGAAACTGATTAAATATTCAAGAAACTTCTAGGCTTAAATAAGCATAATCACGAAACTTCTTAACAGTCACGAAAGGCACGCAACAATTTTTCGTAACAAGCTGCTATTATTCATTATTTTTATTCTTCTGATGTAGATATTTAGCTGTAACTATAGTTTTACGTTCTTTAATTTTATTTTTATTTCTTTTTTAACTGTTTGTATTCTTGCTGAAAAACCGATTCAGGGAGTTTCAATAAAGGTCTTTATCTGTATCTGTAATTTCAGTCTTCTATTTTTCGCAGAAATCTCAAGGGTGGATTGCGCAAGGATATTGCTTATGAGTACAAGTGCACCTGTCCCGATGGATTCACCGGCAGCCATTCAGAGCAAGGAGGGTGGACGGCTTTTTCATGCTTAAGGACACTAGATGTTTATTTTGTTTTTATCCATCCTCATGAAACGAAATAGCACGCACTTTAGCAGAAATACCACAATGCTCTCTGATATGCAGATGTTGTTGGTACTTTACTTATAGGTCTAATCTTTTCAGTGTGTTAGTTCTCAGCACGAACTGCCGTGCCATGTTTCAACTCCTTGACACCTTATATACTGTGAACGAAAATAACAACATTGTTTACATAAGCTATCTAAAATTAGTTCATTTTCCGGCTTGGATATACTTTAATTTTTCCCTACAATGCTTGTGACTCGTTGAATTTTTAGCCTTTGTGTGCTTACCATGAATCCGAATGTATCACACAAACGAAGGCGACCTCACTGAAAGCTAACCTAACCTAACTTCTTTGACAATGCAAACCGTAGGATGCTAAGCTTACAGAATGAAAGATTTGAAGGTGAATCCTGATAATCAGCTATTATTTAAGTTATAGCGATATGACAGAAGAGAGTATTCATTTGCGGCAACCCAATAAGATGTGGAGAGTTAAGAGAGATCAGCTGTTTATTTTTGCAGAATATGACCGGAAGTAGAATCGCATTTATCCTTGCCTCAAGCGTAACTGGCTATGTGTAGTTTACAACAAAGTGTGTTTTATTTATGAGAATAAGTATTGGTTACGAAGAGAGTTTTTCTTTTAAGAAAATAAGCGCTGAATAAATTATAGAGAAACTGCCGGATACCAATTACTATTTCAACAACGACATTGATGCTTCTATAGTTCACAACAACATTTGAATGATAACGATTGATAAAGTGGATCTGAAATTTTAAATGAGTATCAAAATTTACCATCTCTCTTATTTCTATCTACAAACATTACGCTTTCGACATTGCTGATCCTAGCAGTATGCAGGACGCGTGCCATATGAACGTCGTAATAGCCCTCGCTCACCGCGGAGTCTCTGTGGCTCAGTGGTTAGAGCATTTGAGCGCGGAATCCGAAGGTCTGAGGTTCGTTTTCTCATGGGGAATCAGAATTTTTTCTTTGTCCCACGTTCGTGACAAGACGAAGAAACATCTTTCTCTATTAATTATTCTGTTATTCAGCTCTCAGAGCATCCTTTCTGATCATAATTGGAAAAAAGATTTCATAAACGTCTCTGAACTCCTTTTATATTAATTGAAATCTTTTCGAAGCTTTTACAATACTGCGTGTACGCACCGAAGGTAAAGTCTCGACCAAATGAATTTTTTCTGTGACTTAAGGCTTCACGCTCAAAATATTTCATCTGGAAAGCCTGATATCCTGTGGTTTGCTAGAGAGACCCTCGATGCGTTTAAGTTTATTACTCTTATTTAGGAGGATATGTGTTGGTTACGAAGAAAGTTTTTAATTTAAGACAATAAGTGCTCAATAAATTATAAAGAAACTACCGGATACCAATTACCATTTCAACAACGGCATTGATGCTTCTATAGTTCACAACAACATTTGAATGATAACAATTGAATCTGATATTTTAACTAAGTATCAATTATTAACTTCAAAACGGCAGTGAGGCTTCTTGAGTTGACCAGAAAAGTTGAATGACAACAACTGATAAACTAGATTTGTATTTTAAGGGAAGGCGGAATTCACAGTTTTTTTTTGTTTTTATTTTTCCTTCCTTGAATAAGATGATATATTTCAGTGTTTAGTCAGACAGAAATGGCCGACGTAATTAACACTTCGCACGGACAAATATGTCTCTTTAACATTTAATGAACGATTACAATATTAATTATTCTTTTATTCAGCTCTCAGGGCATCCTTTCCACTTGACTATGATTGGAAAGAAAAATATTAAAAAAACGTCTCTGAACTCCTTATAAATTATTTGAAATATTTTCGAAGCTTTTACAAAGCTGCGAGTATACACCGAAGGCAAAGTCTCGACCGAAAAAAACCGAAATGAATTTTTTTCTGTGTGTTGTTGTAGTTGGGTTATTAATACCTGAAATCGAAGTATGTCAGGCAATTCTTTGTAAGGAAGCGTCTCTTTCTTGTCCTGTTATAACTCGCAATAATCGCCGACTTAAAGGCTTCACGTTCAAAACATTCCACCTTGCAAGCCTGGTATCCTGTGGTTTGCTATGTCAGAGAGACCCTCGATGTGTTTCAACAAATTTCAGAAAAGTTTTCAAAAGTGAGGGAACCTGTGAGTTGAACGACAGAGGAGTTCTCCTTACTGAGAAAGGAAACGAATTGGAATACGACGAAGAAGCAATTTACACCCAATTTTACGATACGAAGGTAACCAAAAAAGTCTATAAAAGACGAAGAAGGTGTTACTGATTCCACGAGACATTTGTCTTTCATTCGTGGTATCTTTCTCATAAAAATTTTCATATTTCGACGACAGATGTGAAAAATTTCTATCTCTCATATTTTTCTTTGAATGTTTTTATCGTTTGGCCTTCAATTAGCTCATTTGTGCAGTCTCCATACGGTGATGAACCCGGAAGACTAGTTGATTTCCCGATAAAATAAAAAATGAATGATGTTTTATGTTTTCAACACTACTGTCAGGCATCCAAGGAAGATTTAAAAGTCGTCAAATGCAAATGTAAGTAGTGTTGGTTTTAAAGGTATTCTTGAGATTAATGTCAACGACCTCGTGTTTAAATTACAATGAGTTTCTTGTCCTGGCTGCTTCTTGTCTCTCCACCAATAGGTGCGGAGACAGCCGTCCTCGCGAACCTTCGCAAACATTCCCGAGCCTGCTTGAAACACTGCGATTCTTATAGTTTCCTTGAAAGTCCACAAATGCTGTCAAAAAAAATTGCCGAGGAAATTGTTGCTTAGGTCACTTCTAAATCAAAGTGGAAATCAAACCTTTAATTCCCACGAGTGACCAAGACAGAATTTCTCCTTATAATAACCATACAATATCAATCAGACAGGTGTGAGAATAATGAAAAATATAAGTCCTCCTTTATCCCATGATGAACAAATCAATATCTGTGTGATTGTATTTCTCTGCCTCAATTTCAGGTGTGGAATCACCGGTGCTATTTTTGACTCACAGATCACCGCTTCCTCAGTGTTGAATGATAGACATGCCGCACCGAATGTTAGATTACATTTCAAAGGATCCGAAAACCCGGTTAGACGTGCTGGCTGGGTAGCTGGAGTGAAAAACACTAACCAATGGCTGCAAGTGGATCTTCAGCAAACCACAAGGGTAATAGGCATAGCGACGCAGGGGAGACATGATTGGGATCAGTGGGTTACTAAATACAAGCTACAATATGGCGATGATGGACTAACTTTCAGGATTTACAAGCGAAACGTAGACACATCAGACACGGTATGAATACGAAAGACTTTTTGAACAAGATGTTTTTTTCCTTCTTGCTGTAGGGTGGGACAACGAAAAACAATTAGTCCCAAGAGCGATAGAACCTCAGATCTTCGCATTCTTCGCTCCAATACACTAACGCTTCGCCACAGTGATCTTACAGACAACTGAGCTATTACGAGGTCCATCATATGTTCAAATATGTACTTTTCTTTTTTTGCTTTTGGTGGGTCTGAGACGAGGTCGAGATACATGAGAACGCTAGAGAACGAGTAGTAAAAAATTAGTGAGATCAAACTGTATTACTTTATATCTATGTTTGTATTTGATGGCTGATAAACATGTAGAAAAGCATCAACTAAGGTTCTAGGTTTAGACCTACTGCTTCTGTATAATGCATACATTCGTCAATTCTACATCCCACAATACTCTACTC
>CALNXJ010000055.1:0-40000 GCA_942486045.1 Pocillopora meandrina | reverse complement strand
GAACCTCCCCGAACCATTTCTGGACGTCGTCTATCTGCTACCTTCAAAGTCCTCGAGTGTGGTTTAAAAGAAAAAATATTGCGCGGGAAAATACTGCGAGGGTCATTTCTGAACAAAACAAAAAGATGAAGAAAATAAGAAGCTCTCTAAGACGTTGAAGATTCGTATTTTCCCAATTAAAACTCATTCATAATTTCAAATGCAGTCTGTCCCTACGAAAACGCATTGCGAAACTTGAACGCGATAACCTTAAACACATCTTGGGATTGTACAGGGCAATCCCTATGCAAAAACCTCTGGATATTCCGAAGGTACCGTGGTATTAATTACCGTCCGGGATACGAGATGACATTTAAGAACTTGACCATCACTTGAAGTTCAGAGACTTTTTATATTCGGAGAGTTCTCATCTGTTAATTTTTTTCTAATTTGGATCCTAAAGACGAAATCGAAACTTTAAACTGCAGTGATTTTGATATTCCTGTTCAAACGTTGAAAGTATCTGCAGTCATTAATGGTAGCCTTCACAATACGTGTGATTGTGTTTCTCTGTCCAAAATACAGGTGAAGAGTCATCAAAAGGCCCAGTTCCCCTAGGTATGGAAAGTGGAGTTATTACTGACTCGCAGATCAGTGCATCGTCCGTGTACAGTAATCAACATGTCCCACAAAATGCCAGGTTACACTTCAAGGGGGCCAAAGCCCCGTTTGTACCTGCTGGCTGGCGAGCTGGTGAGCGAAACACCAACCAGTGGCTTCAAGTGGATCTTCAGCAAACCACAAGGGTAATAGGCATAGCGACGCAAGGGAGACATGATTACGATCAGTGGGTTACTAAATACAAGCTACAATATGGCGATGATGGACAACCTTACAGTGTCTACAGGCGAAACGGAGACATATCAGACACGGTATAAACGAGAATGACTTTTTGAGCAAGATGCTTTTTTTCCTTTTTGCTGCGAGGGTGAACCAAAGAAAAACAATTAAGAGTTTCCATGAGTTATAGAACCTCAGAGATTCGAATTCTGCGCTTCAATGCCCTAACGCTACGCCATAGCGACTTTACAGGCAGCTGAGCCATTACAAGGTTCAGCTGAGCTATTACGAGGTCCATCATATGTTCAAACATGAGCTTTTCTCTTTTTGCTTTTTGTGAAGTCGAGATACTTGAGAACGCTAGAGAACGAGTAGTAGAATTTAGTGAGATCAAACTGTATTAGTTTATATCTATATTTATGTTTGATTGCTGATAAACATGTAGAAAAGCATCTACTAAGGTTCTAGGTTTAGAGTTAGCGCTCCTGTGTAATGCATAGCTTCGTCAACTTTACATCCCACAATATTCTACTCAGGTTTTCCCAGGAAACACTGACAGGGACACAGTTGTGTATCACGATATTGACCCGGTCATTGATGCTTGCTTCGTTCGAGTTCTTCCGATGGATTGGATTGGCGCCATCGGAATGAGAATGGAGCTTTACTCTTGTCAAAGTAAGTTACTGGCTGGATTATTGTGCTTCACTCTAAGAAATGATAACCATAAAACTTCTCCCTTTAATATAAAGAAAAACACCATTCAACTTGGCGAAATACGAGACAATAGCGCGCGTACACGACGCGTTCTATCCGCTTACGCAGGTTTCACGTGTTTCTTATAACATCCTCTTCAACTGTCCTATTACACTGTCCAATTACAAGCATGATGCGTACACTGTCCTCTAAGTGATCAAATAAGGCTAGTGATAACGAAATACCTTCCAACATTTTTTCATTCTTTTGATTACATACGTCATTGCAATATGGCAGTGAAGCTCAAACATTTTATATGGCATCCCCAACCCTAACCCTAAACCCTAAACCCTAGCCCTAACCCTGACCTAACCCTAACCCTGAGCAATTTTTTAAGTAATGAACATGTAACTTCTTTTTAGCGTTTATTTTCAGAATACGTCATCCAGCGAGCATACAGATGAAAAGATGAGACGAATCTATCAGCTGATAGGCACTTTTTCTGATAGAGCACCAAATTTTGTGAACTTGCACTATGTCTACTGCTAAACGTATAATAGCTGAAAGGATGAATTTTCAATCAAATCTTGAAAGTCTAACGGTTAAGGCGGGGGAACTGAAATAAATGGCATTGAACTATATTGTGCGTGCTCGCTTATGATGTTTTGTCTCCATATTTTCTTATTTGTAGACGAATAACAGAAGTTTACGAAGAATATCACTGTGATGTAATCCCTCCTTTGCTGACACGATGTAATCCTTGTTTGTGGGCTACAAAGTGCAACACCTACTTGACTGATGCACCAATTAATTATCGTTATTAATAACAGATTGAATAGTAGTTTAAGCGTATAAGTCATTATTATTAATGATGTGAGCGAAATGCACCAATGGCAGCACATAAAAACGCACCTGTGAAAACGAACGAACGAATATTCTCTTTTTGGAGCCTCATGTTCAATTAACCTCAGTGCCTGACGAAGACCCAAGGTGTGGTGTTCGAAATATAGCTTATGTTTAGATGGCCTCGATGAAAACCAAGGTAGTGTCTTGTAATAAAATATGTAATTTTTCATGGTCTCTTAACTACTTCAACAATGTAATTGGTTTTGTTTCGTTTGAAGTGGATACATAAGTCAGTATTCATTATGAAAAGAGCGGCAAGGAACCTCTGATGAGTTGGCATGCCGTTAAAACGTGTTTACCAATTGTTTTAGTTAAACCTGCCAAAATGCAAATGAATATCGCGTGTGAGTGTATACTCAGATAGCCAGAGATATTATGCTTTGGAATTGTTGAAAATTAATAGCACAGTAAAGGAACTTTGTACAGCTGTTAAGGTTCAGAAACTGGTATTACACTTCTTAGAGCGAAACTGGTATTGATTAATAATTATAATAATAATGATAAAAAATTGATAATAATAATAATAATAATAACATGATTAAAAATTGGCATTGAACACCTTGGCTCTTCTAGTCCGCAACAGGAAAATATTACAAGTCCTTAATTTTTCGCGACAGACGAATCTGAGATTAATATGATAAAAATATTTCATTTATATAATGCTATTTCTATCGCTATCCAATAGCGCTATGCAATGATTTGAAAATATCTCACGTAGAAATATCTAGAACATGAGTACGATAAACTAACTAATAAAATAACTAAGCTGTCAAAACTAGTATAAAAACTAAGAATAATAAAACCTCGTAATGAAATTTACTAACTAACTACCTACCTACCTACCTAAAGAACTATTTAACTGACGAACCAATAGTAAAATATCTGGTTAAAAAGCTTTCCTAAAAAGATGTGTTTTAAGATTGCGCTTGAATTGCAACAAATTGACGCTTGAACGGATTTCCAGCGGCAGTGCGTTCCAGAGTTTAGCCGAGGCTACAGAAAATGATCTTGAACCATATCTGGTAAGTTTGTAAACAACGTCAACCAAACGATGGCCATTAATTGATCTTAAATAGCATCTGGGCACATATTTTGTTATAAGATCGCAGAGGAATGTTGACGCTTAGCGGTTCAAGCATTTAAATGTCAATAAAAGAATCCTAAAACAATGTGCTCTTCAATAGGCAACCAGTGGAGTTTACAAAGTGCTGATGTTTTATGATCACATTTACGCGTATGAGTAACAATCCTGGCTGCTGCATTTTGAACGCGCTATAGTTTCCTGAGTGATTCCTTTGGTAGACCATACAAATATAAGTTGTACGGATGATGTACTGATATATAATAATACTGATAAATATTGTAATAAAATACAGATACTGTATCAGTGTTCTCCCTTATTTTAAGCATGACAGGTAAAATAAATTTTCAAACCGGTAAAGCAATCCTTTTACCTGTTGAATTTCAAGAATTCCAAGCGATTCTAAACGGTAATAAGAGGCACTACAGGCGGTAAATGTTACCGGTTACCGCCTGAAAAGGAGAACACTGGATACTACAATAGACTGACACTAAATTAAAGAATAGTTCCCTTGTTTAAAGTCACTGAATTGACCTTAATGCTCACACTTAGCGTTTATAGGAGTTCACGCATTTTACATCGCGTTACTTTAACTTTTAGCAGTGATAAAAATGAAACTTATCCTTAGGTTCTTAATACATAACCTTAAAGCAGGCGAGAAAATGAGATGAATCTATCAGCTGATGGGTTTTGTATCTGATTAAGCATCAAATTATCTGAACCTGTTTACAAATAAAAGTATAGGAGCTGAAAGGAAGAATTTTCAATCAGATCCTGAGAGTCTAACGGTTAAGGCAGGAGAATTGAGAAAAACGGCCAAAACTATCTTGTACGTTCTTATTAATACTGTTTTTTTTCTTATTACTTTTCATTTTGTAGCCGAATAACAGCACTTTAAAAAGAATGTCACTGTGATTTAATCCCTCAGTTACTGACACGATGTTGATGATTTTGGTTTCCGAGAATAGTAGCTGCTAGACTGATTAGCTAGTTAATTTTTGACAGTTTTAGCTTAATAGTCTTTCTGATTCATGATAGAAGCAAAACGCACCCGTGGCAGCACATTAAAACGCACCTGTAAAAACGAACGAACATGCTCTTTTGGAGTCTCGTGTTCTGAATCGACATCAATTTCCAACCAAGACATCATTTCAGTCTTCTATTTTGCGCAGACATTAACCACTGTGTAGAAAACCCTTGTCTAAAGGGTCGATTGTGCAGGAATATTGCTAATGAGTACAAGTGCACCTGTTCTGATGGATACACCGGCAGCCATTGTGATCAAGGGGGATGGACGGCTTTTTTATACTAAACGGATATACTACCGCCATTAGAGCGACAACGTTAAGGACGCTAGATCGTTGTTTTATTTTTATCCATCCTTTTGTTTTTATCCGCTTTTGCAGAAATACCACAATATTCTCTGATATGCAGATGTTGTTGGGATATTTTACGTATAGATCTAATCTTTGGAGTGTGTTAGTTCGCAGCACGAACTGCCGCGCCATGTTCAACTTCTTGACAGCTTACATACTGTGATTGAAAATAACAACATTGCTTACATAAACTTTTTAAAATTAGTTCAGTTTCCGACTTGGGCATACAAAGGCGACTTCACTGAAAGCTAACCTAACCTAACTTCTTTGAAATTGCAAACTGTTGGATGCTAATCTTACAGAATGAAAGATTTGAAGGTGAATCCTGATAGTCGGCTAACATGTAAGTTAAAGCGATATAAGACAAAAGAGTTTTCATTTTCGGCAGATGTCGAGAGTTAAGAGAGATCAGCCGCTTATTTTTGCAGAGTTTGATTGGGAGTAGAATCGCATTTATCCTCGACTCAAGTATGACTGGCTATGTGTAGTTTACTACAAAGTGTGTTTTCTTTATGAGAATAAGTGTTGGTTACGAAGAGAGTTTTTCTTTTAAGACAATAAGTGCTGAATAAATTATAAAGAAACTGCCGGATACCAATTACCATTCCAACAACTGCATTGAAGCTTCCATAGTTTACAACCACAGCATTTGAATGATAACAATTGATAAAGTGGATCTGAAATTTTAACCGGGTATCAATTATCATCTTCACAATGGCAGTAAGGCCTTTCGAGTTGACCAGAACATTTAAATGACAACAACTAATAAACTAGATTTGAATTTTAAGGGGAGGCGAAATTCACAGTTTTGTTTTGTTTTTGGTTTCTTTCCTTGAATAAGATGATATATTTCAGTGTTTATTAAGACAGAAATGGCTGACGAAATTAACACTTCACACGGACAAATATATTTCTCTTTAACATTTACTTAACGATTACAATATTAATTATTCTGTTATTCAGCTCTCAGAGCATCCTTTCAATTAGCCCGTCCATTGTCATAATGGAAAGAAATGTATTAAATAAACATCTATGGACTCCTTTTAAATCAATTAAAATCTTCCCGAAGCTGTTACAAAGTTGACTATACGCACCGAAGGCGGAAGTATCGACCGAAAAAAATCTGAAATGAATTTTTTTCTGTGTGCTATTTTAATTGTGTTATTATTGTCCGAGGTCATAGCATCTCAAGCATTTATTTGTAAGGAAGCGTCTCTTTCTTGTCCTGTGATAACTCGCAATCATCGCCGACTCAAAGGCTTTACGTTCAAAACATTTCACTTTGCAAGCCTGATATCCTGTGGTTTGCTATGTCAGAGAGACCCTCGATGCGTTTCAACAAATTTCAGAAAAGTTTCCAAAACTGAGGGAACCTGTGAGTTGAACGACAGAGGAGTCTTCCCTCTTGAGGAAGGAAAAGAACTGGAATATGACGAAGAAGCTATTTACACTCAATTGTACGTCAAAAAGGTAACAAAAATTTGTCTTATCTATTTTAAGTAATGATCCATGCAAGAGTTGGGCATCTTAAAAAAGTGTGTATGTGTCTATCTACTGGAACACATCGAAATAAAAGACGGAAAAGCTACGATCTTCTCTTTGTCACGAGAAGGGAACTAGCTTACTGATGAATTCTCTGTTAGAGGAATATCAGAACACGAAAGCCTCTGACCTGAGATTTTATTTTATTCTTGACATCTCAGTCTCGTAAATACTTATCTTTTCGACGTTAGAAGTAAACATTTATCATCTGTCTCATCTGCATGAGTAATGCGTCTATCCCTTGATCCCTGTCAAGTTATAGTAAGGCGCAATGTCGGGTTTTCATCTCTATTTATAAATGCGAGTGGAGAATGATTAGCGGCGTTACTGCGAATGTTGACATAAAAATATAAAATAGGCTACTTTCCAAATTTTCTGTATCTTTAAAGAAATGATACTTGCAAAGTGCTCCGAAGCACAATAAGATTAATTGTGTTGAGCCTTCTCAAATGATTTTGTGGATTGAAAGAGGGTAACATTTATTTGAGACACAAAATTGTAGTTTTAGCTTTAGGCTAAAAATTTAAAGATGAGTTTCTATTTGATGATTAACAAGGATGACTAGTTGATTTCTTGATTAAAAAAGAAATAAATATTTTCATGTCTGAGCAGCATAACTGTCAAGTTTTCAAGGAAGAGTTTAAAGTTGTCAGCTACAAATGTAAGTAGGGCAGAGTAGAAAAATAATCTTAAAATTAATGTCTAAGACCCTGCACTTACACCACTGAGGAGTTACTCGCCTCTTGTTTTTGTGTCAAGAGGCCTCCCGTCAATGAGTGTCCCATCGTGGTGAACCTGCCCGAACCATTTCTGGACCTTATCTGCCACCTTCAAAGTCCTCGAATGTGGTTTTAAAAAAAATTATTGAACGGGAAAATACTGCGAGGGTCATTGCTGAACAAAAATAAAAGATGAAAATAATAACAAGCTGTCTAAGACGTTGAAGATCTGTATTTTCCCAATTAAAAGTTATTCTTAATTTCAAATAAAGTTTGCCTACGGCGACACATTAAGCACATCTAGGGATTTTATGAGACAATCCCTATCCGAAAAAACCTCTAGATACTCCGAAGGTGCCGCGGTATTATATACCGTCCGGGGGTACGAGATGACCTTAACCATGACTTGAAGTTTAGAGACTTTTAATATACGGAGAGTTCTTACCTGTTAATTTTTTTCTTATTTAAATCCTTGAAGAGAAGTCGAAACTTTAAACTGCACTGATTTTTATATTTCTGTTCAAATGTTGAAAACATCTGCAATCAGCGGTAAACTTGTCAATATGTGTGATTGTCTTTCTCTGTCTAAAATACATGTGTGGAATCACCAAAAGGCCCAGTTCCCTTAGGTATGGAAAATGGAGTTATTACTGACCCGCAGATCACTGCATCATCTATTCATAATTATAAGCATGGCTCGCAAAATGCAAGGTTACATTTCAAGGGAGACCCGTTGACGTTTGTATCTGCTGGCTGGGCAGCTGGTCTGCTAAACACCAACCAATGGCTGCAAGTAGATCTTCAGCATATCACAAGTGTAATAGGCATAGCGACGCAGGGGAGACATGATTTAGATCAGTGGGTTACTGAATACAAGCTACAATATGGCGACGATGGACAAACTTACAGTGTCTACAGTCGAAATGGAGACACATCAGAAACGGTATGAATACTAATGACTTTTTGAACAAAATGTTTTCTTTTTTTCTTGCTGGGAGGGTGAGACAACGAAAAACAATCAAGAGTCCCTAAGAGCAATAGAACCTGAGACCTTAGAATTCTTCGCTCCAATGCACTAACGCTACGCCACAGCCACCTGACAGGCAGCTGGACTATTACGAGGTTCATCATATATTCAAATATGAGCTTTTCTTTTTCGCTTTTGGTGGGTCTGAGACGAGTAGTAGAAATTAGTGAGATCAAACTCTGTTAGTTTATATCTATATTCATTTTTGATTGCTGATGAACATGTAGAAAAGCATCAACTAAGGTTCTAGGTTTAGAGTTACCGCTCCTGTGTAATGCATACATTCGTCAATTTTACATTCCTTATTATTCTACTCAGGTTTTCTTAGGAAACACTGACAGGAACACAGTTGTGTATCACGATCTTAACCCGGTCATTGATGCTCGTTTCGTTCGAGTTCTCCCGATGGAATGGTATCTTTACATCGGAATGAGAATGGAGCTTTACTCTTACTCTTGTCAAAGTAAGTTACTAGTTGAACTTTTTATCCCTGACTGGATTATTGTGCTTAAGTCTCAGAAATGATTAACATGAAACTTCTCCCTTTAATATCCTTACATTACCCAGCAAACAGGCGATGAGAATATTCAAACTTATCAGGTAGAAGTTATCTTGATCTTACACCAACTTCTCATGACTAATTTACAAGGATATGTGTAGCAGCTAGAGTGGAGAATTAACAACCAGATCTTGGGAGTTAAACGGTTAACGGGTTTTACGCAGAGACGTTCAACCCTCACAACGACTCCTTCCAACAAGTGAAATCAAAGGATCAGTGTACCGGCAAGGGGGGTGGGGGAGAGAAATGGAGGTGGGGCAGAGTGGAAACTCAGCGCAATGGACTGGTTTTCATTAAAGAGTAGTGACCAGGTCTAAGGCCAGTTGTAATGGTAATTGGACTGGGTGGAATTCGATACGGTCGCTAATCGAACGAGTGATAAATAAAATCAGACGAACGCGAAGCAAGAGTTCGATTTCTCAATTACGAGTATCATTACCAGAAAGAATTGGACGACTCGAAGTCCTGTTACCAATTAATCAAAACATTTTGGAAAGAGACTGGACCTTTACATTAAAAACAACAGTTAAATCGGCGAAATGCGAGACAACAGCGCGCGCACATGACGCGCTCTGTCCACTTACGCAGGTATAACAAGTTGACTGTCCCTATAACTCTCCTATTAAACTGTCCAATTAAAAGCATGACGCGTACACTGTCCTTTTAGTACTGAAATCGGGCTGGTGATAACCAATCACGTTCGAGAATTTTTTTATAGTTTTAATTACATACGTAATTGCAATATGGCAGTAAAGCTCAAACATTAGATATGGCATCCCTTCAATTTTTGCAGTAATGAGCATGTAACTTCTTTTTAGTGCTTATTTTTAAATACATTATCCAGCGAGCATGCAGATGAAAAGATGAGATAAATCTATCGGCTGATAGGTATTTTTCCTGATAGATCACTAAATTTTCTGAACTTGCATGTTTACTGGTCAAAGTATAATAGCTGAAAGGAAGAATTTCAATCAGATCTTGGGAGTCTAACGGTTAAGATAGGGGAATTGATTGGCATCGAGCTATATTTTGCGTACTTGCTTATGTTGTTTTGTCTCCTTATTTTTCATTCTGTAGACGAATAACAGAAGTTTACGAAGAATATCACAGTGATGTAATCCCTCCTTCGCTGACACGATGTAATCCTTGTTTGTGGGCTACATAGTGGAACAGCTTCTTAACTGATGCACCAATTAATCATTATCATAACAGATTAAATAGTAGTTTAAGCATATGAGTCATTATTATTCATGATGTTAGCAAAATGCATTGATGACAGCACATCAAAACGCACCTGTAATAAAAACGAACGAACGAATATTCTGTTGTTGGAGCCTCATGTTCAATTAACCTCACTGCCTGACGAAGACCAAAGGTGTGGTGTTCGAAATGTGGTTTCTGTTTGGATAGCCTCAATCATACATGTCCAATACATCCAAACCGTTACGATTCGTCTATGGTCGCTGACGAATCAACACACCGGAAGTCGAATCGTGCGTTAACATACTGGAAGTGGAGGGCGGTAAGCAATGTGTGAAATGAGTAGCATGGTATACCGGAAGTCGAATCGTGCGTTAACATACCGGAAGTCGAGGGGCGTGAGCAATGTGTGAAAATGGTTAGTATGAAAAGAGAAAATGACAACATGAACCTTCCACGTTCTTAAAGCGTGAAACGGCCGGAAGTCCATTGTCAGAATATTATCAATATTAAAATGAACCTTCTTCCTTCCTAAAGGGTTAAATAGGGGCATTGAATGTTGACCAATCGACACGATTCGTACGGGTCGACACGACTCGTCATCAGTAAAGTCGATCCATCTCACCGGAAGTCGATTCGCAAAAGAAGACAATACATACTTAAGCGTTAAATTAGGGTATTCGTTCGATTCGAGAAAATCTGCAACCCCCTTTTGTAACCACTTGCGGAATATTTTCTAAGTATCTTGCAAATCGACTTCCGCTGTGACGGGTCGACATCAACTGTGACGAGTCGTTCGATTCGAGTCGAATCGAGTCGATGCGACAATATCTCCAACTTCCTTTCGTAGTTACTCGCCGAATATTTTCTAAGTGTCTTGCAAATCGACTTCCGGTATGACGGGTCGACATCAACCGTGACGAGTCGTTCGATTCGATTCGACAATACTTGTAACCCCTTTCGTGGCCACTTGGGTTATTAACAAGTGTGAGATTAACGGGGCCGGATATTGACTAATTTTCTTCTGTTGTATATTCGTTTTCGAACCTCAATTTCGTCTTAGTTCATAAACATCCAAAAAGATTGAGAGCAGATTCAGTCACTTGGTAAGATTTCTACCGTCGGAATGGCAGTCTCACATACCTAGACGAGTTGAGCTTTACATGTGTTAGCTTGAGAATCGTTAGTCTGCTGTTTTACACTTTTAAAAGTTATTGGATACTTTCGAGCCCCCATTTCCTAAAAGTTCAGTTGCGGTGTCTCTGTTTGGCGGACTGACGATTTGGCAGGACAATTTTAAAGAACAACTTTGGTCCCATGGTCTCCCTTCCATTGTCGCCACTGGAGATCTGGGAACTAGGTTGAAAGAAGAGGTCACAGAAAGAAGACTGCTTAAATGACTTAAGGGGTACTTCAAGCTGGATTCTGCAGACTGAGGAAACGGAAGGAGCGGGGGGGTGTTACAAGTTTCCTCTATTCCATGTTAAATTTAAAGTCCCTCCTTCTTAGTCACAGCTACTGAGATTAAAGTTATTTACCCAGCATCATCATGAACTCCACAGGTCATACAAACTGGTTTCATTTTCGGTAGGGATTGAAGGACAGAGGTACCTAGGACAATTTAATCATGTTCTGTTAGTACTTGATTAAGCGGGCAAGTTCGCTCAGGAAGCAAGAGTATAGTCTCCTCTGAGTGACAGGGGAGATTGGTCCTTGAAGCTTAAGAAGAGCGACTATTGTCAAAGGAGATTCGGATATTTTCGTCACTTTTCAAGAGTTCTTACAAACCTTTAAACAGCAAATTAAAACAAATCGGGGAACATTTGTTACTCCAGTTTGTAGAATTTGTCATCGTAAGCAAATTCGAATGGTCATTTAGTCTCAGAGCGAACTGAAGAATTGTAACGAAAGCAGGACGGAAACTGTCAAGGGTTCAATTGCTAAAAGCCTGTTCCTGTTACACGAGATGGACGGTAATAATAGTGGGAAAGTTGTACTCTTAAAAGAATGTATATCAAGTAACATTTGTTCCCCAACTGAGAGGTTAACTATCGGGCATAATTGTAACAAACCGAAGATAAAATAAACACGCGCTTTTTCTGAGAGGAATACCGGTTTTTAGATATTAATTGAGAGAGAAATAATGACGCCCATAGTTTTCTTTTAAATAAACAACTTCGTTTAGTATACTTAAAAATTCTGGGGCGTTTCAAGCTTTCTACTGTTGTCTCATGATGGGGTTTTTGTTTTCCATTTTTTTCCGGTCGAAAGTGGTAAGTGATTTGACCAGGGGGTGCATCCCAGAATAACCCCCCTCCTGGCAGAACATCCCCAGAATACCCCTTCTCTCCTCGGGAATTAATCACTATCAAAATCTGAAGTGAACACACTTTACTGCGCGGCATTCGAGATAACACCACAGGAAAAATAATTTAAAACAACCCTTCTATGTCGGCTAAGATCATAATCTCAGCCAGAGGGGCTAATTATCATGGCCGAATTTGAGAAGAATTTCTCCTACGAGGCTTTCAACAGCCGATCCTTCTGCGCTGGAGGAGTCCGTTGAAGTCGGCAGTCCTTGCAGAACATGAATGAGTCTTTGCAAACTGTTTCCTTCCAAATAATTGCTCTGTATATTGGGAGAAACTAATCGTTTGATAATTCGTAAAAGCTGTTTTTGTTTCTTAACGTCAGCGGCGCTCAAAGCCTCCGCAAAGCACTCCATGTTTTCCGCGCTTAGAGAGTCCTCATAAATCCCTCCAAAAAGTTCCACCATTAGATACAAGCACCTACAAGAACTGTCTCTCACATCCAGGTCCTCGTGACAGAGAAAGTTGATAAGCAAGCCAGTCATGTCGACCAGCGGTTTACTCTCCACAAGGAGCTTCTCCGCCGGTTGCGTCTGAGCCTCGTTGTCTGGTCTCGCCTCAGTCTTCGCCTGCAGAGCTTTGCGTACTTCTCTGGAGACGAATTTCAACGTGTTATTCAAAGCATCGAAAAGGGGAAGCAACAGCGCCACTGAGGGGTCATTTCCAGTAAAATTTTCCTCGTTTTGTGCCGACGCAACGTCAACGAAAACGGAAACGAGGATATCGATTAAACCTTGGTCGTATAACAAAGAAACGTCAACATCTTTGGCAGAAACCAAACAGTCCAGTAAACCAACTGTACTCAGCACCATTCCCCTGTCGACTCGGTCGGTGTGGGACTGTAGGATCTGGGACATGGTAAGAAGAAGCTTTTGATCCACAACTGTGTGGATGATGTCGGGGCTTCTTTCCAAGAAAGATAACAACAGTTTAAGACCATATGCTGGTAAAGGATCTTGGTCTTGCAGGATAAGATGATACTGAGGCAGTAAGTGATTATTAATAACCTACGAGAAATCAATGACAACAAGTACATTACCACTTAAAAAGAGGCCTTCTTTAAAAATGCCAGACGCAAAATGTTTCCACTAGATGAATTTAAGGCTTGGACTAAAAAAGGAAAGTGCAGTAATTAATTACAATAAAGAACTCTTCCATGCAGAAAAAACTCTAAGGAAGAGAGAGCATCTCACCTCATTTAGTTTGCTGGTACTTTTCAACACATCTTCAACATCACTGGAGGAATTGTACACATTATGGTTATCAAGATACAGCGACGCTACATCGGCAAACATTCTGAAGCTCAACACTCGTGTATCTCCATTTGTACTGCTCATCAGAGCAGCCAGATGAGGCAGGATGTGTTGCGTGACAACAGCGTGATACTCCAGCAGTATAGGAGGGTGTTGCGTGATTGCTTCCGCAATAGACAACACCACGCTGATAAGGTCTTCTGCTGCGTTCGGTCCCGCTGCTGATCCAATGCTGGTGCTTCCAGAATCAATTGAAGTCACATGCGACAGAAGCAAGCCGACATTGACGAGAAATTCTTCATTTGTTACTTGAGAACGAAAAGCGTGACTTGTAACGAGGTGCAGAATGATGGACAACAGTGGAAGGTTTGTCCGCAGCTGCTTGGCGTGACTCGCCGAGGGGTGCTTCCTTCCTTGAACCGCATCCAGAGACGCCAACACATCCAACAAGATCCCGGGTACCGCTTCAACGATGGCGGACATGCAAATATTCTGACACTGCACAAGATAGTCTCGACTCTCCCGGCTCTCGCCTTTAATTGGGGTACCTCTCTTTGGCTGCCGCTCGATGTACATGACCAGCCGGGACTGGCAGCACATGAGGAGGGCTTCTGGGCTGGACTGGATCAAGGTTAGGACCAGAAGGAAGGCCTTTCCCCGGATAACCATGGATGGACTCTCAAACAGATGAAGACCCTTGGTAGCCAGGTCTTGTTCTTGAACAAGCCTTCGCATCTGAGGTCTGTTAGAAAGCAGCACGACGAACATTGTAACTAAACCTTGCTGGATCTTAGGAATGCTGCTGGCCAAGGCTGTGCTTACTGCTTTGAAACCTGCCTTCTCAATCACATGTTGGAAGACTGTAGGCGAGTTAATTGTCAAGCGACTGAGCGCTGAAATCGCTGTCACCTTCTGAGCATCAATGGTACAGTGAGTGAAGAAATTCCAAAGAAGCTGCGCAAAGATAACGATAAAATAAGATATGATTTGTAAACCTCACTTCTATCAGGACAACACCATCTACCTGATTTTTTAGTTCATTCTCATGACCTGTTTGTTGATAACGCTCTATCATCATAACTATGTATTTAAAGAAAATTATCCCAATTGTACCTTTTTGCGATTAAATTGTTTTCTCTCGCAATTAACACAAAATTGCTCAATCGCCACTCAGTTCTCGAGGAGTAAATTAGTTAACTCCGAATCTTGATTGGCTTTCGTAATTACTTCGGTTCTGATTTATTCCGATGATCAGCCATGACTGGTTCTAATCCTCTTAGTTTCAACGTTTATTTAGTTTTTACCTGAGCTGTGTCATTTGTGGCAAATTTCGTGCAATGTCTGCCATGGGTTGACGCCACGTTCTCAATGGCTTTAGCAGCAAAGTGCTGCACCGCGATATCTTCTCCCTCATGTAGACATCTGGTGACAATAGTGAATGTGACTCCTAAAGGAAATACAACCAAGTTGTAATTGCAAGGTACATTTGCCGCCTCCGTATATACCTGGAAGTAAAACTACGACATACTTCCAATTTTCACTTCAAGGGCATCCTGAAAGAACTGAGTAATGAGTACAGAATGAGTTTCGCTCAGAACGATGGATGTCCATCCCAGAGGTTTAAAGTAAGTACGTTGAGATTCATGTCCGTGTTGTTGTCTGCAGATTTCAACCACTAGACTACGTCCGTTAAGTTTCAAAATTTATTTATCGGCATTTGACGAACATGAAGTAGAACAATACTACAAGATGAGAAAAGGACTATGAACATATGAAAATCATATAATTTATAGTCATATATTTATATTTTTCAGTAGTGAAAATAAAAGCCTGAAAAAAATTCAGACCGGTACGGGATTTAAACCCATGATCTCTGCAATAGCATTGCAGTGCTCTACAACCTGAGATAACAAGCCAGCTGGGAGCTGGTAATTTTGTTAGTTTGTAATAAACCCCCGATGGAAGATTTGGTTTGTTTGCGTTGCACTCAATTGTTTGCCTACAGATCCTTTCAAATTCTTTGTCCATCTGTATGTCATTATTTGAACACTGGACTAATAAAAGTGACGCGTGTAATTAGGGCAAGTTTGATTGCATTTCCATAATCAGACGTTTACATACATGTACCTGACAACTAAAAACAGCAACACCGAAATGCTTAGAGAAGGCCTGTTGCAGTTACCTTATCTGTATGAGGCTGACCCTCTGAACACATTACCTGGAACGTCCCACTGTGGAATTTCACCTCCTAAATTTTCCTCCTGAGTCGCAGCATAAAACAGAAACTCGCCCAGGGCAGGCAAAAGATGTTGCTTGAGCTTGGCATTCCGAAAGTTGTCTCTGATCACCTCTGTTAATACTGTGAACACTTCTGTCATGTTGAAGTCCTCAGAAATCATTGTAGCATTACCAGCTAAAAGACTGAGAGCATATCCTTTCAAATAACAATAAAAAATTATCAATTCATCATTTTAGGAGTTTTGATACCTTTTTCCATAAATGGCTGCCAATGATTTAATAGGTACCAGTGCCCTACAAAGGCCCCAAAAGCAAAATGCAGGCATGAGAGCCTACTTGCAAGCTAAACAGACCACAGTAGGCGGGCTTACAGGCCAAGGAAGACACAGCCAGTAACCAGCTTTCATGGAGACCCCTGCATTTATTGCAAATCCTAGGAATTTGGTGTGAACCCAAACAATATCCACTGGCTTGAAATTTTCCTTATCTCTCTACCAGTCTGTTTGACATTGTACTACAATTCTGAGGAGCAATCAAGTATTGATCACTCTTGGGAGTGTAGGGGTTTATTCATCTGATGCTATTGAAACTGGGGTTAAGTAATGCTTCAATAAACCACTTGGCATTGGGTACATAGACTAAAACTTTTAATCTCTGTTATGCAGAAAACTAACAACTGTATGCTTCTATTAGCTGATGGCCAGGGCAGGTTGTTCAAAGCTAGGCAGACAATCCTGGGTTAATGTTAGATCTTAATTCAGATCTGGAGGTTTTCGAAGAAAATTCAATACAATTCTTTTTGTCTAAACTTTCATTACAGTATTAGGTGCTTTAAAAAGAATACAGAAAAATATCCTGAAAAGGCTTTTGAACAAAGGAATGAAAGAAAGCTGAATGAAAATTTAACCTTGGCTTTGCCCCAATTGGCCTTTGAACAACTGGGCCCAGGAATATACTTGGCAGAGTTTACAGACCTTAGAAACATACTATCATACTCAAAATGGGGTATGGGCAGCACATATTGTTTGTGACACTTACCAAGTCTTGATTTGAAATCAGCTGAAAAACCAGACTTGATCTGTCTCAGCATCACTGGTATAAAATCTGAATCAAAGACTTCATTAACAATCTCTCCATCTCGGCACAGTGATGCCAAATAAGATGCTGTGTGTAATTTGCTTCGGTGAAGAGAGGCAACAGGGCCAGCATTTGCTCTGTCATTTTGACTCAACAAACTGCTAATGGAAGTTAAATGCTCTTCAAATTTTTCTCTTGGAAGGTCCACAAGCTCTCCTGGTTTTAGAGGTTGACAAGGTAGTGCCTTTGAATCCCATTTGGGAAGGGAAAATTTCTTTATGCGAGGGTTATCAGCAATTGGTGTCACGATAAAATCTGATGGATGACTCACTAAATCTGAAATTTTGTTATGAGTTGGACTTCTGTTGTCTTTAACCTGCTGATCCTGAAGTACTGAACTTGTAGATTCCTGAGCTTCACTTTGATTAAGTCCATTCTGTTTCAGCTTAATGAAGTCAGATTTTTTGAACGTTCGATTTTGTTTCACCAGGTTTGACTTATTGTTCTTTGATTCTGAAGTTCCAAAAACTACATTTGTTGAATCTCTTTTTGCATTTTTAGTTGAGTTGGACTCACTCTCATCTTGATCATCTAATGTTTTTCTTCTGACCACTGTATGGGTTTTGCCTAGAGATTCATTTTCCTTACTACTTGAAGCAGGATCAGCCGTATGTGGCCTGCTGCTGAAGGTATATGTTCCCTGCCTGACGATCTGTGCTGGCAGATGTAATTGATCACTCTTGGTTTTGACATGTTCTTTCTCTTCTCCAACATTTCCACAGTGTAAATCTTCACTCTTCCCTTCATCATTTAATTCTTGCTGATCTTCAGTTTCTGCTTCCCCTTTGATTTCATCAGCAGATTTAAGCTGATTTTCTAATTCACCTTGCCAAAAGCTGTGTACTATCAAATCTTTCCAGTCTAAACGCTGTGTAGGATCTTTCTCTAACAGTCTTTTTATTACATTGTCAAGGTCATGTAATGCTCCATTTTTTGCACCTTCCATGTCTAATCTCAGATGAGGAACATTTTCGTGAAAAATTTTGTGACAAGTTCTGCAAAAGAATCTGCAACAAAAGGTTTTTCCCTGAAAACAATTCATACAACACGCACCCAAATGACCACAGGTCACTTTCTTTAGAATGAGGACCCCACTGAGTACTTCAGGGGCCATGTAGTGGGGTGAAGGTTTGGGTCGCTGGCTTTGATCCTTCTCTGTATCTCTATAATTTTTGTCCTCGTCGTCAGAATTTTGTTCTTCTTGTAAACTGTCATAGAAGTCGTCCTCTCCTTCAACTCTGGCCAGTGCAAAGTTACTGAACTTCAAGACACCTGCTCCATCAAGCATTATCCTTGATGGTTTCAAATCGCAATAAAGAATTCCAAGGGAGTGTATGTAGTACAATGCTTTTGCAATTTCAATTCCAAATTGTCTGACAGTTTCCACTGGTAGACATTTATCTTGAGACAGGACGGCGTCTAAACTGTCTCCTGTACATAACTCCACCACCATCCAGATGTGATTTGTTGTCTCGTACCATTCACGAAATTTGACAACATTAGATGATCCATCTCGTGGGTCAGTCTGACAATGTTTCGAAGCTCCAGTCGCTTGCATTTTTCAACACAGTGTATCGCTACAAATTCAATTGTTCCTTTCTTACGACCTTTGTAAACCACAGAGTGTTCTCTTCTACCAACTTCGTCGTACAGTATGTAATTCTCCATGTTGATAAAGGTAGAAGATCCCGCCTTTTAATATATTTGTCCCCTATAAATATTTAAAATTTGTAAACAACCGTTCCCCGAATGCAGAAATTTTTTTTGGGATCACTTTCTGAAGGAGCTTAGACACCAGGCTCAATTAGGCAACAAAGCCTTCTGATGATTTTTTAACAATTCTACCATCACATCCCCCGACTGGTTGAAGTGCGATTGGAGGGGGACAGGGAAGAAAACATTTTTGTTACTTGCGCGAGAAAAAACAAGTGGGAAGTTATCTATTAACCCTGTGTTTTTGTAATTTTCTCAGGAAAGAATATTACATTATCTCGCTACGCTCCGTTCGAATATGAATCTTCTGCCTTTGGCTAAAATACGCTTTCTTCGTGAATTCTAAACACTACTCACGATCAAATGGAACCAAAGGGAATTTCAAACCAAGGAAATACTTGCCTCTGAATAGTGTCTTACAAGCTCTGCTCTCGGTGACATGTTTTTCCGAAGGACTCGCTGGATTGCAGCACAATCGCAAGAAGTGCACCTCATCGAGTACAAGTCTTGAAAATGTATTCAATTTTAAAAAAACCCCAGCAGGCAAACAACATTAACCTTTCGGTGAACTGCGTAATTGAACCAAGTACTTTTTGAAATGGACTACAAAATTTGTCGCAAGTGTAGTAATCCGCTTATTTATTCCTGACATTAAGTTTATTTCGACTTAATAGAGCAATTCGTATCAATCATATTAAAATACCTATTTGACAACTTGATAATCTTGTTAGAACGTCATAGGAAGTTGTACCTTTAAAGAAGCTACGAGTGAAATCTGGTAAGGCCTTTTCACTGTTTACAGCGGTAAATTTATATTAACCCTGGAAGCTTTGCACGTCTTAGTTATTTGCTTGATTATTTTTTGACGCTTTTGTGTTGAGCATCCATCTGAAGCGTGCGTGTATGAGTGCTCAGGGTGCAAAGAGTGAAAACGGTGCGCAAACCTAATAATTTCGACCCCTCTACAAAAATGAGTAGGTTCTGGACCATATTGACTTGATATTTTATACTTGGTAATTCCTAAATTGACTGATGCCTCACACGAGAGAAAATTATTTTCATGTCATAACTGTGCACCACCGAGGCCTTGCATTAATAAAAAGGTTATTCTGGTATGTTCCACTTATTACTCTAGGTAAGATGCATTTTCTACAAATGATGGAAAAAATGAGTTATTATTGTTATTACTATTATCATTATTATTATTATTGTGTTACATACTCTTAAACAAATTTGAAACTTTACCACCCTTTCCCTCAAAGCAGCTACATATATACAATACAGGGCCTTTTTAAAAGTTCTCACCGTTTAATGTCTCGAGGCACGCTGGTTTGGCAGTCAGCGGAAAATGATAAAAGAAATACATTCAGTTGGATTTAAATGATTATAATTAAGATTTAGATATCGATTCTAACTAAGCACTGATTCAGATACAAAAACAAGACACTGAATACATTATATTAGGTGGCTTGATGCAAATGAGCCAAGAAAGTTTTTTTTTTGTTTTGGTACATAATCATAAAAAAGCCCCATATTCTGTAGTTGTAAGTCATGGAGTGAAATTCAGTACTTTAACTATATTCAATAGACCTTACTGCAGTTTTCAACACCACCTTGATGGGTTGGTGAGCAGGCGAGACCTTGCAGTATTTGTATAAGAATTCAATGTCAAAACATTTTTGTGCAAATTCTGTTATGTTAGAAATATCAGTAATATGGCAAACGTAAGCAACAGTTGTACACGTTACAGGAAAAGGATTCTTCTGGAAAAAAAATTTCTTGCAGACTAAAATTTCCTGAAAAAAATAACAGACAATGCATTGAAAATCTATTACAAATAACAGGGCAAATTCAAGGACAGGTACAGCCATAGCCACTATGAAGTAAGCATCCCTTCCACTCTCAAATGCATTATCAGTTGCCTCAGATGTCCAGGCAGTCCAGGGAACAATTTAAACATTAGCTCAGTTTTGTGAAATCAGATTAACTGTTGCTCAGAGTGCATTATTTCATAACAACGTACTTCAACAAGTTAGGTATACATATAGTATATACAACAAAAGCAAATGATTTCTGGTGTTATCGCTAATTGAGGTATCAGATCAAGAAAGTGTAAGGTTATTAATAAAGAGTTAAATTTTAGCTGAAAGCTCTTCGAGTTATTAATTTAATAATTTATTGTACGTTGTAAATTACAAAGCAAAACAATAAATTTAGGTTGTAAAAAACTAAAATAATTACTTACTTACTTACCTTTCAGTCTCAAAACGTTTTTCTCTTTGCTGATTTAAAAATTTGAGCTTGTGTTTACTGCACGCCGAAGTTCCTTGAATTCTCCAGTGTGACAAAAAAGGTCACGCAAGCAAGAAAAGGCTTGGGCACAAATTCAGTAGGCTTGGCTTCTGAGTTGAGCCTGGTTTCTAAGCTCCTTCGGAAAGTGATCCCAAAAAAATTTGTGCGTTCTGGAGTGTATTACGATATACCGCTGATAATTTTTAGTTGGCTCGAAATGTCCTTGATTTCTGGCGATGTAAGATCATTGAATTGGCTCCCTATTAAAGATAGACTTAAATTGAATGATGCAACTATGGTTTTTAAGTGCATTAATAATCTTGCTCCAGACTACCTTGCAAAATAGTTTGAGCTACGTTCTTGTATTCATGACAGGCAAACTCGATCAGCTAGTACCCTGGAAAATAGCACGCACTTTAGCAGAAATACCACAATGCTCTCTGATATGCAGGTGTTATTGGTACTTTACTTATAGGTCTAATCTTTTCAGTATGTTAGTTCTCAGCACGAGCTGCCGTGCTATGTTTCAACTCCTTGACAGCCTACATACTGTGAATGAAAATAACAACATTGTTTATATAAGCTATCTAAAATTAGTTCATTTTCCGGCTTGGATATACTTTCGTTTTTCCCTACCAATGCTTGTAACTCTTTTTAGTGTTTGTGTACTTACCTTGAATCCGAATGTATTACACAAACGAAGGCGACCTCACTGAAAGCTAACCTAACCTAACTTCTTTGACAATACAAACCGTAGGATGCTAAGGTTACAGAATAAAAGATTTGAAGGTGAATCCTGATAATCGGCTATTAAGTACGTTATAGTGATATGACAAAAGAGAGTTTTCATTTGCGACAACCCAATAAGATGTCGAGAGTTAAGAGAGATCAGCCGTTTATTTTTGCAGAGTATGACCGGAAGTAGAATCGCATTTATCCTTGACTCAAGTGTAACTGGCTATGTGTAGTTTACAACAAAGTGTGTTTTATTTATGAGAATTGGTTACGAAGAGAGTTTTTTTTTTAAGACAATAAGCGCTGAATAAATTATATAGAAACTGCCGGATACCAATTACTATTTTAACAACGGCATTGATGCTTCTTTAGTTCACAACAACATTTTAATGATAACAATTGATAAAGTGGATCTGAAATTTTCAATGAGTATCAATTATAAACTTCACAACGGCAATGAGGCTTCTAGAGTTGAACAGAACACTTAAACGACAACAAATGATAAACTAGATCTGAATTTTAAGGGAAGGCGAAATTCACAGTTTCGTTTTGATTTATTTTTCATTCCTTGAATAAGATGATATATTTCAGTGTTTATTTAGACAGAAATGGCTGACGCAATTAACACTTCGCGCGGACAAATATGTCTCTTTAACATTTAATGAACAATTACAAAATTAATTATTCTAGAAATAAGAGAGATGGTAAGTTTTTAGCTCTGTAAAGAAATAGAGAAAGATGTTTTTTCGTCTTTTCAGGAGCGTGGGACAAAGAAAAAAAGAAAAAGTTCTGAGTACTAGGATCAGCAATGTCGAAAATTTACCATCTCTCTTATTTCTATCTACAAACATTACGCTTTCGACATTGCTGATCCTAGCAGTATGCAGGACGCGTGCCATATGAACGTCGTAATAGACCTCGCTCACCGCGGAGTCTATGTGGCTCAGTGGTTAGAGTATTGGAGCGCGGAATCCGAAGGTCTGAGGTTCGTTTTCTCATGGGGACTTAGAATTTTTTTCTTTGTCCCACGTTCGTGACAAGACGAAAAAACATTTTTCTCTATTAATTATTCTGTTATTCAGCTCTCAGAGCATTCTTTCTGAATATAATTGGAAAAAATTTTTATAAACGTCTCTGAACTCGTTTTATATTAATTGAAATCTTTTCGAAGCTTTTACAATACTGCGTGTACGCACCGAAGGTAAAGTCTCAACCGAAAAAAAAAAACCAAAAGAATTTTTTTCTGTGACTTAAGGCTTCACGCTCAAAATATTTCATCTTGCAGGCCTGATATCCTGTAGTTTGCCAGAGAGACCCTCGATACGTTTCAGTTTATTACTCTTATTTATGAGAATATGTGATGGCTACGAAAAGAGTTTCTTTTCTAAGACAATAAGTGCTGAATAAATTATAAAGAAAATGCCGGATACCAATTACCATTTCAACAACGGCACTGATGCTTCTATAGTTCACAACAACATTTGAATGATAACAATTGGATCTGATATTTTACTAAGTATCAATTATTAACTTCACAACGGCAGTGAGGCTTCTTGAGTTGACCAGAAAAGTTAAATGACAACAACTGATAAACTAGATTTATAAGGAAGCGTCTCTTTCATGTCCTGTGATAACTCGCAATCATCGCCGACTTAAAGGCTTCACGTTCAAAACATTTTACCTTGCACGCCTGACATCCTGTGGTTTGCTATGTCAGAGAGACCCTCGATGTGTTTCAACAAATTTCAGAAAAGTTTTCAAAAGTAAGGGAACCTGTGAGTTGAACGACAGAGGAGTTCTCCTTTCTGAGAAAGGAAACGAATTGGAATACGACGAAGAAGCAATTTATACCCAATTTTACGACACGAAGGTAACCAAAAAAGTCTCGATAAAAGACGAAGAAGAAGGTGTTACTGATTCCACGAGACATTTGTCTTACATTCGTGGTATCTTTCTCATAAAAATTTTCATATTTCGACGACAGATGTGAAAAATTTCTGTCTCTCATATTTTTCTTTGAATGTTTTTATCGTTTGGCCTTCAATTAGCTCACTTGTGCAGTCTCCATACAGAGATGAACCCGGAAGACTAGTTGATTTCCCGATAAAATAAAAAATGAATGATGTTTTATGTTTTCAGCACTACTGTCAGGCATCCAAGGAAGATTTAGAAGTCGTCAAATGCAAATGTAAGTAGTGTTGGTTTGAAAGGTATTCTTGAGGTTAATGTCAACGATCTCGTGTTTAAATTACAATGAGTTTCTTGTCCTGGCTGCTTCTTGTCTCTCCGCCAATAGTTACGGAGTCTGCCGTCCTCGCGAACCTTCGCAAACCTTCGCAAACATTCCCGAACCTGCTTGAAACACTCCGATTCTTATAGTTTCCTTGAAAGTCCACGAATGTTGTCAAAAAAAATTGCCGAGTAAATTGTTGCTTAGGTCACTTCTAAATCAAAGTGGAAATCAAGCCTTTAATTCCCACGAGTGACCAAGACAGAATTTCTCCTTATAATAACCATACAATATCAATCAGACAGGTAATGAGAATTATGAAAAATATAAGTCCTCCTTTATTCCATGATGAAAAAATCAATATCTGTGTGATTGTATTTCTGTGTCTCAATTTCAGGTGCAGAATCACCAAAAGTCCCAGTTCCCCTCGGCATAGAAAGCGGTGCTATTTTTGACTCACAGATCACCGCTTCCTCCATGTTTAATGATAGACATGCCGTACCGAATGTTAGATTATATTTCAAAGGATCAAAAAACCCGGTCAGATATGCTGGCTGGGTACCTGGAGTGAAAAACACTAACCAATGGCTGCAAGTGGATCTTCAGCAAACCACAAGGGTAATAGGCATAGCGACGCTGGGAGACATGATTGGGATCAGTGGGTTACTAAATACAAGCTACAATATGGCGATGATGGACTAACTTTCAGGATTTACAAGCGAAACGTAGACACATCAGACACGGTATGAATACGAAAGACTTTTTGAACATGATGTTTTTTTCCTTCTTGCTGTAGGGTGGGACAACGAAAAACAATTAGTCCCCAAGAGCGATAGAACCCCAGACCTTCGAATTCTTCGCTCCAATACACTAACGCTTCGCCACAGTGACCTTACAGACAACTGAGCTATTACGAGGTCCATCATATGTTCAAATATGAGCTTTTCTTTTTTTGCTTTTGGTAGGTCTGAGACGAGGTCGAGATACATGAGAACGCTAGAGAACGACTAGTAAAAAATTAGTGAGACTAACTGTATTAGTTTATATCTATGTTTGTATTTGATGGCTGATAAACATGTAGAAAAGCATCAACTAAGGTTCTAGGTTGAGACCTACTGCTTCTGTATAATGCATACATTCGTCAATTCTACATCCCACAATACTCTACTCAGGTTTTCCCAGGAAACACTGACAGGGACACAGTTGTGTATCACGATCTTAACCCGGTCATTGATGCTCGCTTCGTTCGAGTTCTTCCGATGGAATGGTTTGACTTTATCGGGATGAGAATGGAGCTTTACTCTTGTCAAAGTAAGTTGTTGGTTGCACTGTTTATCCCTGGCTGGATTATTGTGCTTAACTTTCAGAAATGATCAACATGGATTTTCTCCCTATAATGTCCTTACCTTACCCAGCAAACAGGTTATAAGAATATTCAAACTTATCAGGTAGAAGTTGTCATCTTGGTCTTATATCAAATTCTTCTAACTAATCTACAAGGATATGTGTAGCAGCTAAAGGGGAGATTTGTTAATTACGAGTATGATTATCAGAGAGAATTGGACGACTCGAGGTTTTGTCACCAATTAATCAAAACTCTGCAAACATTTAAGAAAGAGACTGGACATCGGTTATACGTCTTCATAAAATTAAAAAAACAAGAGTTAAATCGGCGAAACATCACGCACATGACGCGTTCTGTCCACTTACGCAGGCATGACGTGTTAATTGTCCCTATAGCTGTCCTATTACACTGTCCAATTACATACATGACGCGCACACTGTCCTATTAGTGCTCTACTCGGGCTGGTGATAACCAATCACGTTCGAGAGTTTTGTTATAGTTTTTCGGGAACCTCTTCCGAGGAGAGAATTAGCCTCTCATTCCAAAGATGGAATATCTTCATCATCACACGTGGAATTGTACTCTAATATTCCGTCTTCCTCTTCTTCTTGTTTCCTACTGTTTTCTTGCTGCTCCTCGAAATCAGAGTGTTCGAGGCTGACCCGCCCGCCCTGCTAAATTTCTCTCTGATAGAGGTACAACTGGGCAGTTCAACCTCTTGCCATCGGTGTTTCCTATCTGACAGAGCGCTGACGCACTGCAAAACGATGTTTACTTTTGCTGCTGCAAAAAATGTTTATGTCCAGTCCGCACATCTTCTGTATGCTCTGCGGTGCCATCAGTGCAGGTGGTAACGGTTAAACTACTGACAGGATCATGGCACGTTCCGATAGAGGATACCAAGAATTTAGATTTGTAAAATAGTACGCCGCCCAATTGGTTCGCCTCTTTAAGCCTTCTTTTGCTGCATTTCCAAAGTTTCTTGCGTAATCTAACACAGTGAAAAATTTATCTTTGTGATACACAACCGAGCAAATATGTGCCTCGTCTAATGTCAAACAACTCAACAGTTACGAGTGTCATATCGGTATAATTCTGAGACTTGCTGGAGGGTTTCAAGTCCATCAGACGCAGCAGTCTTAGATACCAAGTTACTCTTTGAACCACTGAGGATTTTTTGGTAAACTGGCAACTTCGCTTCTCATAGAATTTTCGTTCCCGCGCAATAGTTGAAGAGTTTCACTGACCAACCCGACCGCCCCTTGAATGCTAGTGAGCCTGTGCGCCTGGTGCTTTTCATGGACTAAGAAGATCAATTTCTTCATTCATTCCCGTTAACGGACATCCTGGTTCTCGATTCGTTTGAAGTGATTACTTCCCGAATCCTGCTCCTCAAAATCACTGATTCCCGCGTCCCGTTCACTATAGCAATCCAGCATCTCGCATCCCTCTTACTCAAAATTCCCGGATCTCAGCCTTTAAAAAAGCCCAATCCCAGATCCTGAGAAACTTATTAGGGACCCTCTTATATACTCTGAAAGAAAATAACACTATTGTTAACATAAGCTATTTAAAATTCGTTCAGAGTCCGGCTTGGGTATACTTCAAATTTTCCCTACTCAATGCTCCCTTTGAAAATTTCTTTATCACATACAATGCCAATTCTTAGCGTTTGTATACTTATCTTGAATACCAATGTGTCACAAAAACAAACTTCACTGGAAGGTAACCTAATTTAAATTCTTTAACATTGCAGACCGTAGGACCCCAAGCTTATAGAATAAAATATTTGAAGGTGAATCCTGATAGTCGGCTATTATGTACGTTATAGCGATATGAGAGAACAGAGTTTACATTTGAGACAAGCCAATAAGTTGACAAGAGTTTAGGAAGATCAGATGCTTATTTTTGCAGAATATGACTGGAAGTAGAATCGCATTTATCCTCAACTCAAATGTAACCGGCTATGTGAAGTTTACTACAAAGTGTATTTTATTTATGAGAATAAGTGTTGGTTACGAAGAAAGTTTTTCTTTTAGGACAATAAGTGCTGAATAAATTATAAAGAAACTGCCGGATACCAATTACCATTTCAACAACTGCATTGAAGCCTCTATAGTTCACAACAGCATTCTAATGATAACAATTGATAAAGTGGGTCTGAAATTTTTTAGCTGAGTATCAATTGTTAACTTCAGAACGGCAATAAGGCCCCTAGAGTTGACCAGAAATTTAAATGACGACAACTGATAAACTAGATTTGAATTTAAAGGGGAGGCGAAATTCACAGATTTTTTTTGTTCCTTGAATAAGATGGTATATTTCAATGTTTATTCATACAGAAATGGCTGACGTAATTAACACTTGGCACAGACAAATACTTCTCTTTAACATTTAATGAACGATTATAAAATTGATTATTCTGTTATTCAGCGCTCAGAGCATTCTTTCAATTAGCCCGTCCATTTGATTATAATTGGACAGAAAAGAAATATATTTGAAAAGAAGAATATTAAATAAACATCTACGAACTCCTTTTAAATTAATTAAAATCTTCCCGAAGCTGTTACAAAGTTGAGTATACGCACCGAAGGCAAAGTCTTGACCAAAAAAAACCGAAATGAATTTTTTTTTGTGTGCTGTTTTAGTTGTGTTATTAATGTCCGAAGTCGTAGCATCTCAAGCATTTCTTTGTAAGGAAGCGTCTCTTTCATGTCCTGTGATAACTCGCAATAATCGCCGACTTAAAGGCTTTACGCTAAAAACATTTCACTTTACAAGCCTGATATCCTGTGGTTTGCAATGTCAGAGAGACCCTCGATGCGTTTCAACAAATTTCAGAAAAGTTTCCAAAACTAGAGGAACCTGTGAGTTAAACGACAGAGGAGTCTTCCCTCTTGAGGAAGGAAAATAACTGGAATATGACGAAGAAGCTATTTACACTCAATTATATGTCAAAAAGGTAACAAAAATTTGTCTTATCTATTTTAAGTAATGATCCACACAAGAAGTGGGCATCTCAAAAAGTTTGTATGTGTCTATTCATCGGAACGCACCTAAATAAAAGACGAAAAAGTTACGATCTTCGCTTTGTCATGAGAATGGGACTAAGCTTACGGATGGATTTTGTGTTGGGTGATAGAGGAATATCAGAACACGAAATACTCTGACCTGAGATTTCATTTAATTCTTGACATCTTTGTGATAAAATGATTATTTTTTCGACGTTAGAAGTACAAATTTACCATCTGTCTTATCTGTCTTAGTAATGTGCCTATCCTTTGATCCTTTTCAAGTTATGCTATGGTGCAATGTCGAATTTTCATTAGTCTATTGATAAACGCGAGCGGAGAATGGTTCGCGGCGTTACCACGAATATTGACAAATAAAAAAATGGGCTACTTTCCAAATTTTCAGTATCTTTGGATAAATGACACTTGCAAAGTCCTCCCAAGAACAGTGCAGTTAGAGTTAATTAAGTTGGGTATTCTTAAAATAATTTTGTGGACTGAAAGAAGATAACATTCATGATTTGAGACACAGAACTGAAATTTTCAGTTTTGTGCTAATAATTTAACGATGGGTCTCTATTTGATGAGTAACCAAGATGACTAATTAATTTCCTTTAAAAAAATATATATTCTTATATCTGAGCAGCACAACTGTCAGGTTTTCAAGGAAGAGTTTAAAGTCGTCAGCTGCAAATGTAAGTAGGGCTGAATAGAAAAATATTCTCAAAATTAACGTCTAAGATCCTGCACTTACATCACTGAGGAGTTACTAGTCTCAGCCGCCTCTTGCCTTTGTGTCAAGAGGCTTCCCGTCAATACTTGCGGAGTCTCCCTCATCTTCTTCGGATTTACAAGAGTAGCTGTATAGCTAATTTCTCCGAGAAAAAGAAAAAGAAAAACAGAAAATAAATAAATAAAAGTAAAATCGTATATTATATACAGTACATTAACCACTATAAGTAACAAATGCATTGATGTTCAAAAGAAATTTGGCATATTTTAGTTCTAAACTCATTCAAGGACGTCAATGATCTTAGGTCCTCTTTTAGTTTGTTCAATATGTTTGCAGAAGTGTATCTGAGGGAATGAAGACCATCAGAGTTTGTGTTAACGTATGAGATAACAAGTTTCCTTGATCCTCGTAGGTTGCGTTCAGTATTTCTCATTTGAAAAAGATCATCGTTCGGCATCGTTTCAAACTAGATTGCCTTAAAAACTGTTTTCATCATATCTTAGCACCTGATACTATACACTACACAGATCACTAGAATTGAATTTTCTCAGTAGCTCCTGGTAGTGCAGAGACTTCTCGTCCAGACCATCGTCGTGAACCTCCCCGAACCATTTCTGGACGTCGTCTATCTGCTACCTTCAAAGTCCTCGAGTGTGGTTTAAAAGAAAAAATATTGCGCGGGAAAATACTGCGAGGGTCATTTCTGAACAAAACAAAAAGATGAAGAAAATAAGAAGCTCTCTAAGACGTTGAAGATTCGTATTTTCCCAATTAAAACTCATTCATAATTTCAAATGCAGTCTGTCCCTACGAAAACGCATTGCGAAACTTGAACGCGATAACCTTAAACACATCTTGGGATTGTACAGGGCAATCCCTATGCAAAAACCTCTGGATATTCCGAAGGTACCGTGGTATTAATTACCGTCCGGGATACGAGATGACATTTAAGAACTTGACCATCACTTGAAGTTCAGAGACTTTTAATATTCGGAGAGTTCTCATCTGTTAATTTTTTTCTAATTTGGATCCTAAAGACGAAATCGAAACTTTAAACTGCAGTGATTTTGATATTCCTGTTCAAACGTTGAAAGTATCTGCAGTCATTAATGGTAGCCTTCACAATACGTGTGATTGTGTTTCTCTGTCCAAAATACAGGTGAAGAGTCATCAAAAGGCCCAGTTCCCCTGGGTATAGAAAGTGGAGTTATTACTGACTCGCAGATCAGTGCATCGTCCGTGTACAGTAATCAACATGTCCCACAAAATGCCAGGTTACACTTCAAGGGGGCCAAAGCCCCGTTTGTATCTGCTGGCTGGCGAGCTGGTGAGCGAAACACCAACCAGTGGCTTCAAGTGGATCTTCAGCAAACCACAAGGGTAATAGGCATAGCGACGCAAGGGAGACATGATTACGATCAGTGGGTTACTAAATACAAGCTACAATATGGCGATGATGGACAACCTTACAGTGTCTACAGGCGAAACGGAGACATATCAGACAGGGTATAAACGAGAATGACTTTTTGAGCAAGATGCTTTTTTTCCTTTTTGCTGCGAGGGTGAACCAAAGAAAAACAATTAAGAGTTTCCATGAGTTATAGAACCTCAGAGATTCGAATTCTGCGCTTCAATGCCCTAACGCTACGCCATAGCGACTTTACAGGCAGCTGAGCCATTACAAGGTTCAGCTGAGCTATTACGAGGTCCATCATATGTTCAAACATGAGCTTTTCTCTTTTTGCTTTTTGTGAAGTCGAGATACTTGAGAACGCTAGAGAACGAGTAGTAGAATTTAGTGAGATCAAACTGTATTAGTTTATATCTATATTTATGTTTGATTGCTGATAAACATGTAGAAAAGCATCTACTAAGGTTCTAGGTTTAGAGTTAGCGCTCCTGTGTAATGCATAGCTTCGTCAACTGTACATCCCACAATATTCTACTCAGGTTTTCCCAGGAAACACTGACAGGGACACAGTTGTGTATCACGATATTGACCCGGTCATTGATGCTCGCTTCGTTCGAGTTCTTCCGATGGATTGGATTGGCGCCATCGGAATGAGAATGGAGCTTTACTCTTGTCAAAGTAAGTTACTGGCTGGATTATTGTGCTTCACTCTAAGAAATGATCACCATAAAACTTCTCCCTTTAATATAAAGAAAAACACCACTTAACTTGGCGAAATGCGAGGCAATAGCGCGCGTACACGACGCGTTCTATCCGTTTACGCAGGTTTCACGTGTTTCTTATAACATCCTCTTCAACTGTCGTATTACACTGTCCAATTACAAGCATGATGCGTACACTGTCCTCTAAGTGATCAAATAAGGCTAGTGATAACGAAATACCTTCAAACATTTTTTCATTCTTTTGATTACATACGTAATTGCAATATGGCAGTGAAGCTCAAACATTTTATGTGGCATCCCCAACCCTAACCCTAAACCCTAAACCCTAGCCCTAACCCTAACCCTAACCCTAACCTAACCCTAACCCTGAGCAATTTTTTAAGTAATGAACATGTAACTTCTTTTTAGCGTTTATTTTCAGAATACGTCATCCAGCGAGCATACAGATGAAAAGATGAGATGAATCTATCAGCTGATAGGCACTTTTTCTGATAGAGCACCAAATTTTCTGAACTTGCACTATGTCTACTGGTAAACGCATAATAGCTGAAAGGATGAATTTTCAATCAAATCTTGAAAGTCTAACGGTTAAGGCGGGGGAATTGAAATAAATGGCATTGAACTATATTGTGCGTGCTCGCTTATGATGTTTTGTCTCCATATTTTCTTATTTGTAGACGAATAACAGAAGTTTACGAAGAATATCACTGTGATGTAATCCCTCCTTTGCTGACACGATGTAATCCTTGTTTGTGGGCTACAAAGTGCAACACCTACTTGACTGATGCACCAATTAATTATCGTTATTAATAACAGATTGAATAGTAGTTTAAGCGTATAAGTCATTATTATTAATGATGTGAGCGAAATGCACCAATGGCAGCACATAAAAACGCACCTGTGAAAACGAACGAACGAATATTCTCTTTTTGGAGCCTCATGTTCAATTAACCTCAGTGCCTGACGAAGACCCACTTATGTTTAGATGGCCTCGATGAAAACCAAGGTAGTGTCTTGTAATAAAATATGTAATTTTTCATGGTCTCTTAACTACTTCAACAATGTAATTGGCTTTGTTTCGTTGGAAGTGGATACATAAGTCAGTATTCATTATGAAAAGAGCGGCAAGGAACCTCTGATGAGTTGGCATGCCGTTAAAACGTGTTTACCAAGTGTTTTAGTTAAACCTGCCAAAATGCAAATGAATATCGCGTGTGAGTGTATACTCAGATAGCCAGAGATATTATGCTTTGGAATTGTTGAAAATTAATAGCACAATAAAGGAACTTTGTACAGCTGTTAAGGTTCAGAGACTGGTATTACACTTCTTAGGGCGAAACTGGTATTGATTAATAATTATAATAATAATGATAAAAATATTGATAATAATAATAACATTGATTAAAAATTGGCAGTGAACACCTTGGCTCTTCTAGTCCGCAACAGGAAAATATTGAAAGTCCTTAACTTTTCGCGACAGACGAATCTGAGATTAATATGATAAAAATACTTCATTTATATAATGCTATTTCTATCGCTATCCAATAGCGCTATGCAATGATTTGAAAATATCTCACGTAGAAATATCTAGAACATGAGTACGATAAACTAACTAATAAAATAACTAAGCTGTCAAAATTAGTATAAAAACTAAGAATAATAAAACCTCGTAATGAAATTTACTAACTAACTACCTACCTACCTACCTACCTACCTAAAGAACTATTTAACTGACGAACCAATAGTAAAATATCTGGTTAAAAAGCTTTCCTAAAAAGATGTGTTTTAAGATTGCGCTTGAATTGCAACAAATTGACGCTTGAACGGATTTCCAGCGGCAGTGCGTCCAGAGTTTAGCCGAGGCTATAGAAAATGATCTTGAACCATATCTGGTAAGTTTGTAAACAACGTCAACGATGGCCAAACGATGGCCATTAATTGATCTTAAATAGCGTCTGGGCACATATTTTGTTATAAGATCGCAGAGGAATGTTGACGCTAAGCGGTTCAAACATTTAAATGTCAATAAAAGAATCCTAAAACAATGCGCTCTTCAATAGGCAATCAGTGGAGTTTACAAAGTACTGATGTTATATGATCACATTTACGCGTATGAGTAACAATCTTGGCTGCTGCATTTTGAACGCGCTATAGTTTCCTGAGTGATTCCTTTGGTAGACCATACAAATATAAGTTGTACAGATGATGTACTGATATATAATAATACTGATAAATATTGTAATAAAATGCGGATACTGTATCAGTGTTCTCCCTTATTTTAAGCATGACAGGTAAAATAAATTTTCAAACCGGTAAAGCAATCCTTTTACCTGTTGAATTTCAAGAATTCCAAGCAATTCTAAACGGTAATAAGAGGCACTATAGGCGGTAAATGTTACCAGTTACCGCCTGAAAAGGAGAACACTGGATACTACAATAGACTGACACTAAATTAAAGAATAGTTCCCTTGTTTAAAGTCACTGAACTGACCTTAATGCTCACACTTAGCGTTTATAGGAGTTCACGCATTTTACATCGCATTACTTTAACTTTTAGCAGTGATAAAAATGAAACTTATCCCTAGGTTCTTAATACATAATCTTAAAGCAGGCGAGAAAATGAGATGAATCTATCAGCTGATGGGTTTTGTATCTGATTGAGCATCAAATTATTTGAACCTGTTTACAAATAAAAGTATAGGAGCTGAAAGGAAGAACCACTGTGTAGAAAACCCTTGTCTAAAGGGTGGATTGTGCAGGAATATTACTAATGAGTACAAGTGCACCTGTTCTGATGGATACACCGGCAGCCATTGTGATCAAGGGGGATGGACGGCTTTTTTATACTAAACGGATATACTACCGCCATTAGAGCGACAACGTTAAGGACGCTAGATCGTTGTTTTATTTTTATCCATCCTTTTGTTTTTATCCGCTTTTGCAGAAATACCACAATATTCTCTGATATGCAGATGTTGTTGGGATATTTTACGTATAGAGCTAATCTTTTGAGTGTGTCAGTTCGCAGCACGAACTGCCGCGCCATGTTCAACTTCTTGACAGCTTACATACTGTGATTGAAAATAACAACATTGCTTACATAAACTTTTTAAAATTAGTTCAGTTTCCGGCTTGGGCATACAAAGGCGACTTCACTGAAAGCTAACCTAACCTAACTTCTTTGACATTGCAAACTGTGGGATGCTAAGCTTACAGAATGAAAGATTTGAAGGTGAATCCTGATAGTCGGCTAACATGTAAGTTAAAGCGATATGAGACAAAAGAGTTTTCATTTTCGGCAGATATCGAGAGTTAAGAGAGATCAGCCGCTTATTTTTGCAGAGTTTGATTGGGAGTAGAATCGCATTTATCCTCGACGCAAGTATGACTGGCTATGTGTAGTTTACTACAAAGTGTGTTTTCTTTATGAGAATAAGTGTTGGTTACGAAGAGAGTTTTTCTTTTAAGGCAATAAGTGCTGAATAAATTATAAAGAAACTGCCGGATACCAATTACCATTCCAACAACTGCATTGAAGCTTCCATAGTTTATAACAACAGCATTTGAATGATAACAATTGATAAAGTGGATCTGAAATTTTAACCGGGTATCAATTATCATCTTCACAATGGCAGTAAGGCCTTTCGAGTTGACCAGAACATTTAAATGACAACAACTAATAAACTAGATTTGAATTTTAAGGGGAGGCGAAATTCACAGTTTTGTTTTGTTTTTGGTTTCTTTCCTTGAATAAGATGATATATTTCAGTGTTTATTAAGACAGAAATGGCTGACGAAATTAACACTTCACACGGACAAATATATTTCTCTTTAACATTTACTTAACGATTACAATATTAATTATTCTGTTATTCAGCTCTCAGAGCATCCTTTCAATTAGCCCGTCCATTGTCATAATGGAAAGAAATGTATTAAATAAACATCTATGGACTCCTTTTAAATTAATTAAAATCTTCCCGAAGCTGTTACAAAGTTGACTATACGCACCGAAGGCGGAAGTATCGACCGAAAAAAATCTGAAATGAATTTTTTTCTGTGTGCTGTTTTAATTGTGTTATTATTGTCCGAGGTCATAGCATCTCAAGCATTTATTTGTAAGGAAGCGTCTCTTTCTTGTCCTGTGATAACTCGCAATCATCGCCGACTCAAAGGCTTTACGTTCAAAACATTTCACTTTGCAAGCCTGATATCCTGTGGTTTGCTATGTCAGAGAGACCCTCGATGCGTTTCAACAAATTTCAGAAAAGTTTCCAAAACTGAGGGAACATGTGAGCTGAACGACAGAGGAGCCTTCCCTCTTGAGGAAGGAAAAGAACTGGAATATGACGAAGAAGCTATTTACACTCAATTATATGTCAAAAAGGTAACAAAAATTTGTCTTATCTATTTTAAGTAATGATCCATGCAAGAGGTGGGCATCTTAAAAAAGTGTGTATGTGTCTATCTACTGGAACACATCTAAATAAAAGACGGACAAGCTACGATTTTCTCTTTGTCACGAGAAGGGAACTAGCTTACTGATGAATTCTCTGTTAGAGGAATATCAGAACACGAAAGCCTCTGACCTGAGATTTTATTTTATTCTTGACATCTCAGTCTGGTAAATACTTATCTTTTCGACGTTAGAAGTAAACATTTATCATCTGTCTCAGTAATGCGTCTATCCCTTGATCCCTGTCAAGTTATAGTATGGTGCAATGTCGGGTTTTCATCTCTCTTTATAAATGCGAGTGGAGAATGATTAGCGGCGTTACTGCGAATGTTGACTTAAAAAAAATAAAATAGGCTACTTTCCAAATTTTCTCTATCTTTAAAAAAATGATACTTGCAAAGTGTTCCGAAGCACTATAAGATTAATTGTGTTGAGTCTTCTCAAATAATTTTGTGGATTGAAAGAGGGTAACAGTTATTTGAGACACAAAATTGTAGTTTTGGCTTTAGGCTAAAAATTTAAAGATGAGTTTCTATTTGATGATTAACAAGGATGACTAGTTGATTTCCTGATTAAAAAAAAAAAATTTTCATGTCTGAGCAGCATAACTGTCAAGTTTTCAAGGAAGAGTTCAAAGTCGTCAGCTACAGATGTAAGTAGGGCTGAGTAGAAAAATAATCTTAATATTAATGTCTAAGATCCTGTACTTACACCACTGAGGAGTTACTCGTCTTAGCTGCCTCTTGTCCTTGTGTCAAGAAGCCTCCCGTCAATGAGTGTCCCATCGTGATGAACCTCCACGAACTATTTCTTGACCTTATCTGCTTCCTTGAAAGTCCTCAAATGTGGTTTTAAAAAAATTATTGAACGGGAAAAATACTGCGAGGGTCATTGCTCCACAAAAAAAAAAAAGATGAAAATAATAAGAAGCTGTCTAAGACGTTTAAGATCTGTATTTTCCCAATTAAAAGTCATTCATAATTTCAAATGCAATTTGTGCTTACGGCAACGCATTAAGCACATATGGGGATTTTACGAGACAATCCCTATCCAAAAACACCTCTGGATACTCCGAAGGTGCCTCGGTATTATATACCGTCCGGGGGTACGAGATGACCTTAACCATGACTTGAAGTTTAGAGACTTTTAATATACGGAGAGTTCTTACCTGTTAATTTTTTTCTTATTTAAATCCTTGAAAAGAAGTCGAAACTTTAAACTGCACTGATTTTTATACTTCTGTTCAAATGTTGAAATCATCTGCAATCAGCGGTAAACTTGTCAATATGTGTGATTGTCTTTCTCTGTCTAAAATACATGTGTGGAATCACCAAAAGGCCCAGTTCCCTTAGGTATGGAAAATGGAGTTATTACTGACCCGCAGATCACTGCATCATCCATTCATAATTATAAGCATGGCTCGCAAAATGCAAGGTTACATTTCAAGGGAGACCCGTTGACGCATGTATCTGCTGGCTGGGCAGCTCGTCTGCTAGACACCAAACAATGGCTGCAAGTAGATCTTCAGCATATCACAAGGGTAATAGGCATAGCGACGCAAAGGGAGACATGATTCAGATCAGTGGGTTACTGAATACAAGCTACAATACGGCGACGATGTACAAACTTACAGTGTCTACAGTCGAAGCGGAGACACATCAGAAACGGTATGAATACTAATGAATTTTTGAACAAAATGTTTTTTTTTCTTGGGGAGGGTGGGACAACGAAAGAAAATCAAGAGTCCCTAATAGAGCAATAGAACCTGAGACCTTAGAATTCTTCACTTCAATGCACTAACGCTACACCACAGGCAGCTGGACTATTACGAGGTCCATCATATATTCAAATATGAGCTTTTCTTTTTTGCTTTTGGTGGGTCTGAGACGAAGTCGAGTAGTAGAAATTAGTGAGATCAAACTCTGTTAGTTTATATCTATATTCATTTTTGATTGCTGATGAACATGTAGAAAAGCATCAACTAAGGTTCTCAGTTTTAGAGTTACCGCTCCTGTGTAATGCATACATTCGTCAATTTTACATCCCACAATATTCTACTCAGGTTTTCCCAGGAAACACTGACAGAACACAGTTGTGTATCACGATCTTAACCCGGTCATTTATGTTCGCTTCGTTCGAGTTCTCCCGATGGAATGGTCTCTTCACATCGCAATGAGAATGGAGCTTTACTCTTCTCTTGTCAAAAGTAAGTTACTAGTTGAACTTTTTATCCCTGGCTGGATTATTGTGCTTAACTCTCAGAAATGATCAACACGAAACTTCTCCCTTTAATATCCTTACATTATCCAGCAAAGAAGTGATGAGAATATTCAAACTTATCAGGTAGAAGTTATCTTGATCTTACACCAACTTCTCATGACTAATTTACAAGGATATGTGTAGCACTAGAGGGGAGAATTAACAATCAGATCTTGGGAGTTAAACGGTTAACGGGTTTTACGCAGAGACGTTCAACCTCACAACGACTCCTTCCAACAAGTGAAATCAAAGGATCAGTGTGCCGGCAAGGGAGGGGAGGGAATGGAGGTGGGGCAGAGGGAAACTCAGCGCAATGGACTGGTTTTCATTAAAGAGTCCCCAGGTCTAAGGCCAGTTATAATGGTAATTGGACTGGGTGGAATTCAATACGGTCGCTAATCATACAAGTGATAAATAAAATCAGACGAACGCGAAGCAAGAGTTCGATTTGTCAATTACGAGTATCATTACCAGAAAGAATTGGACGACTCAAGTCCTGTTACCAATTAATCAAAACATTTTGGAAAAGAGACTGGACCTTTACATTAAAACAACAGTTAAATCGGCGAAATGCGAGACAACAGCGCGCGCGCATGACGCGCTCTGTCCACTTACGCAGGTATGACAAGTTGACTGTCCCTATAACTCTCCTATTAAACTGTCCAATTACAAGCATGACGCGTACACTGTCCTTTTAGTACTGAAATCGGGCTGGTGATAACCAATCACGTTCGAGAATTTTTTATAGTTTTAATTACATACGTAATTGCAGTATGGCAGTAAAGCTCAAACATTAATATGGCATCCCTTCAATTTTTGCAGTAATGAGCATGTAACTTCTTTTTAGTGCTTATTTTTAAATACATTATCCAGCGAGCATGCAGACGAAAAGATGAGATAAATCTATCGGCTGATAGGTATTTTTCCTGATAGATCACTAAATTTTCTGAACTTGCATGTTTACTGGTCAAAGTATAAGAGCTGAAAGGAAGAATTTCAATCAGATCTTGGGAGTCTAACGGTTAAGATAGGGGAATTGATTGGCATCGAGCTATATTTTGCGTACTTGCTTATGTTGTTTTGTCTCCTTATTTTTCATTCTGTAGACGAATAACAGAAGTTTACGAAGAATATCACAGTGATGTAATCCCTCCTTCGCTGGCACGATGTAATCCTTGTTTGTGGGCTACAAAAAGTGGAACAGCTTCTTAACTGATGCACCAATTAATCATTATCATAACAGATTAAATAGTAGTTTAAGCATATGAGTCATTATTATTCATGATGTTAGCGAAATGCATTGATGACAGCACATCAAAACGCACCTGTAATAAAAACGAACGAACGAATATTCTGTTGTTGGAGCCTCATGTTCAATTAACCTCACTGCCTGACGAAGACCAAAGGTGTGGTGTTCGAAATGTGGTTTCTGTTTGGATGGCCTCAATCATACATGTCCAATACATCCAAACCGTTACGATTCGTCTATGGTCGCTGACGAATCAACACACCGGAAGTCGAATCGTGCGTTAACATACTGGAAGTGGAGGGCGGTAAGCAATGTGTGAAATGAGTAGCATGGTATACCGGAAGTCGAATCGTGCGTTAACATACCGGAAGTCGAGGGGCGTGAGCAATGTGTGAAAATGGTTAGTATGAAAGAAAAATGACAACATGAACCTTCCACGTTTTAAAGCGTGAAACGGCCGGAAGTCCATTGTCAGAATGTTATCAATATTAAAATGAACCTTCTTCCTTCCTAAAAAAGGTTAAATAGGGGCATTGAATGTTGACCAATCGACACGATTCGTACGGGTCGACACGACTCGTCATCAGTAAAGTCGATCCATCTCACCGGAAGTCGATTCGCAAAAGAAGACAATACATACTTAAGCGTTAAATTAGGGTATTCGTTCGATTCGAGAAAATCTGCAACCCCCTTTTGTAACCACTTGCGGAATATTTTCTAAGTATCTTGCAAATCGACTTCCGCTGTGACGGGTCGACATCAACTGTGACGAGTCGTTCGATTCGAGTCGAATCGAGTCGATGCGACAATATCTCCAACTTCCTTTCGTAGTTACTCGCCGAATATTTTCTAAGTGTCTTGCAAATCGACTTCCGGTATGACGGGTCGACATCAACCGTGACGAGTCGTTCGATTCGATTCGACAATA
>CALNXJ010000054.1:1942500-1997214 GCA_942486045.1 Pocillopora meandrina | reverse complement strand
AATCTAACTGAGCGTCAATCAATCTTTAAATCTCGGAATGTCTATTTTGTTTTTCCTTTGAGGTTTTTCGTATCTGCTCACGTTCTAATAACGTAAATTACGGCGCCTGGTAAGTTTACAAACCTTTGTTTGGTTCTTCTGTTGCTACTTGCTGGCTCGCTTGTTCCGAAATTTCACTTTCAATAATCGGAAAAAAGCTAAAAAGTAGTCCCGGAAAAGGTCGAACATGGTACAATTTGGTAGATGGCGTGACAGCTTTAGCTCAGCTCTATGCTCTATACTCTCATAGAGCACGCTCTTTCAACCAATGACAGCGCGCGTTATATCCGAACTTTATTGTAATAAATCATGTATTATCAAAAAAAATATCGATCCATAAATAACAAGGTTATTGATTGAGTGGTGTTTTATGATCATTTGTTTTCCGCCATAACTGGACTTTTGCAGGGAATGCAACAATAACGGAGGAAAATAACTCGGTAGGCGCCCTCAACGGTGGAAACAGAAACTCGTCACGATTTCCTGGTACACAGGAACTGCTTCGGTGGACTTATTTCGGACGTTAAGGATCAAACTCTGTTTGGTTCCAAAAAAAGTTTATTCTAGTTCATGTTTACGAGTGACATGAACAGCAGCGTACTCAACAGCTTTGCAATGTAGTTGCTTATTTACTATCGAACGCGTGGCAATATTTGAATAGTACCACAAAAGAAGCAGAAAATGTCACTTTGAAGTTATCTATGCAACGTTGGTGTTCAACCGAGGTTGAACTGAGGTTGAAATCAATATTCTCACAGAAAGGTGACCTTTGTAGAAAGATTTCCTTAGAACGTTGGATGCTGGGTTTTGACTGTAAGTCTAAAGTCCTTAAAAAGTGGGTGCTCTGGGAAAAAAATCTATGATAATAACCATATCAAAGTTTTGTAAGTTTTATCAGTTTAAAAGACTTTACTGAGACACAAACACAGAAGCTTAGGTGTCAGAAATTTTCGCCTTTAACTTTATGTAAATATGCAATTGAAATAGTTTGACACGAAGTTAAATCACTAACCTCGTTACTATGAAGTGCCATTTTGAAATGTTTGAAAAATAGATACTCCTTCTCTTCGCTTTCATTTTGAAGACTGGAATACTTCTCTATTGCTTCATAACCAAACGAGTCAAACGACAGATCTGGTTTAAGTAGCAGGCATGTTGGCGTTTTGCTCGTTTGGCCACCTTGTTCATTCGCCCAGTCCTTGTTCATGAAGATGGCATCCTTTCCTTTATCTTTGATGAATGAAAATGCAAATCCACTATAGGTTGTCCCAAAATCAATTGCAACAACTGCCAGATATGAACGTTTCGGAGAGTAGAGAAGCGAGCCTTCGAGTGCTGTGTTAGATAAACAAAATACACATCACCCTTATGGTTTCCTTTTCTTCGCACCTTTTTTTCCCTTCTTCTTTTGTCGATATTTACCTCGCCACTTCTCTGCTCGGTAAATATCCACCACTATTATCCTCCACTTCTAGGAATAATTGTTAATTGGGCCATTTAGTTAGTCTTAAACGTTAAGATAGGTGACTCAAAATATGGCCGGCTAAAACATCGTTATCTCAATTTTTGCCACAACTACTGCCGGTTTCTTTATACTGTTGAGATCATAACTAGAACGGTATTATGGTGGTCGACGCCAAAAAATTGAGGCACTCTATTTACTTGATTTAAGACCAGATATTTTGGCATTTCACGAAATACAAGCGGAAAGGAGAAAGATCAGACTTAATATGTCTTACATTTCTTCAAACACATCTAAATCTTTACCTTTGAGTGCCATTTGTGTCGCTTCACTCTTCTTTCAAAGTTACTGAGCGTGTAAAACGTTTTTGTCGCTCCTTTCGCAATCCAAATGAAAATCTCTCAAAATTTCCCTTCCAAAAAAAGTATTCCGATCGCTAAGGGAAATTTCCCTTCGGCATAGTGCTGTTTCTCAGAAAAAGAAACCCTAATCTCCATATTGAAAAACGTTTTTATTGGCTACTGCACTGAAAGGTCAAGTTGACGTATGTTTCCCCGATTTCTCGGAAAAGCACTTGGGCCCAAAATAAAAAGACAACGTCATCGCTTTTTATTGATTTGGATTTTATTGGGTAACGAAAGTTTCCCGTATGTTGTTTACTTCACATCATGCAAGAAAGTTGCACGCTCTAGTGTTTCTAAGAAGTATATTTTTATCGGAGAACTTATGCAAATGATTTCAACTTCTGGTTTCATGCCGAGAAAAACTTGCAATTCACAACTTAAATATTCTTCTAATAGTTTTGTGGTCCATAACAGTATTCTCAAGATATTGTTTCTTGTAGAATTAATCTAATTTACAATGAATTCTAAATGGTCATAGTTGTTTATCGTAGCATCTGGATTCTATTGAATTTAAGACACCACATAGTCTAACCGATGCGTAATTGATATTTAGTTAAAATTGTTTGCCGGTAGTTGAGCGCGTGATCCACACCATGAAAGGTCATGAAACTGTTGCTTATTCTACTCTAAGTTTACAAACTTCACATTGTTTTAAGCCATTCTACAAAATATAATGTATATAAATAAGAATATGGAGCACGTTGTGTAACGTTGCCTCTCCATTAGCGGTTCCCTAGCCATATTTGAAAGAATGAACAATTATTTTATCTTCTTCGATATTATTATTAAAGCAGATGAGAATTACTGATTGGATCCAAGTGATTAATTAATTAGTTTTTTTTGAGATTCTGTTACTGAGTTGACGGCCAAGTGAAACACCGCGTTATCAACAAAGAGTTCTTCAGAGTAAATTGACCGCAGTCAAGAATTTTTAGCTGTTGATTGAACATTGCCCGCTCTTTGGACTTCATTTTGCTTCGACAGGGGCGAGAAGTCAGCTTTTCAAAATTAGTTATAAAAGTGAGATAATCAGTGAAAGGGAGACCATCGAGTCTGCGAAATATTCAGCATTTCTCTGAAACTTTAGCGCAGTTAAGAGCAGTTTTGACGTGGTCAGTCAAATAAGTTAGTAAATGTCTGCTGCATTAGATCAAGAGAGATCCCCTGGGAGTGCCAGTATCCAACAAATTTCTACTGTGCAAGACCTAAATGTAGGATAGGAATTAAGAATTTGGCGACTTGATTAAGACGTTTCTTAACAGCAGTCAACAACGAAATTCCTGGCTAAAACTAAACTGAGTAAACATGAATAAAAGAAAAAGTTTTCTTAACTCTCAGAATCCTTTGAAATACTCATATATTTCCATCAATTACTGATTAATTGTCAAAAAGTCTAGGCAGGCTGTTGATTGTGTATTACTGGTGAGGTTTACCACTGTGACCTTCATTTCCGTTCCACCAAAATACAAATTGATCTCGATGTCGTTAGTTTTCCAAGCTTCGGGCGTCTCGAGTATCAATCCTCGACCAGGTGTCTTTTCTACGCCAGCATCTGTAACAAACTCCGCATCGTCGCGATCCGATTGATAGAAATCAATTTTGATTTGCTTTTCCGCCCCTCTCAGAGGAGCAAAGCCTGTGAATCTACGTCTTTCTCCAACTTTGACGACTTCGTTGACTTTAACAAACTTGAAGAAGACATCTTTACAGCGGGGAATTCCGTTTATGATTTCCTTCTTTGAATCAGGGTGCAGCCCGTCAAGAAACAATCTGTGTATACGGATGCCGTAAGTCGAAGTCATAATTCTAGATTCAAATACGTGTGGTTTTTGGCCAAATATCACAGCGCCTTGGACAACTGCAAGAGATGCATTCTGCGGTACCATAATTTGAAGGCTTTTGTGGAAATGTTTTTTTATTCTCTCCTGGAGCAGTGGCGAATCAGCAAATCCACCAACCAGGAAGACAAATTTAACTTCAGACAATTCCTCTCTGGCGAACAGGTTGGAGAGGTGAGTGATAATTCCATCGAGGACAGGCTCAAACAGTTGTCTCATGATTTGTGGGTCAAGGCAGAGGAATTCATTACGCTGAACTTTGATTTCCGACAAACTGTAACGTTGTTCGATAACTGAATTAATATCCCAGCCTTTTTTACTGGAAAATTTACTCACAAAACTTGCTGGCAACCGAATTCTCGTTGTGCCACCTTCACAGGTCCGTTTTCCTCGTTTCTTTACTTCGAAATCATTCATGAGGCAAAGCCAATCAACGGGATTATTCTGGGAATAATTCTTAACAAATGTTGCACTAAAAATTGACTCTAGAAGGGACCTGAATTGTTCATTAACTTTGTCTCCGCCGTGAGGACCTCCGGTTGCTTTGTGAAGCTCTCTGATCGACCCATTCATTTGAATTTGATGTACGGTAACATCCATGGTTCCTCCTAGAAATATGAATACTAGTAATAAGAAAAGGGTAATGGGGGAAACCTTAGGGATAACTTGGGAGGGAAATCCTTGAAGGATGCATAAAGAGAGAGGGGGGGGGGGTTGTCAGATAGTTCCACCTAACTTTGTGACAAACTAAAACAATGCAATGATAAGATATCCTGTGGTTTACATTTTTTTCGGTTTCTTCGCGCCTACTTGTGCGGTATTTCATAATTTTGGGAAAAACTCACCTACATTCCTAAATAGGTCATAGGCCTTACAAAGGGGTGAAAATTCCGCTTCCACGGATATCATTTTTGTCAAACCGACCCATAGGACAATCATGATTTGAAAAAATATTCAGAAAGGCGACATTTTCTTTTTAACCTGTTCCGTTGAAACATTCTTCACGATTGCTTTAACTATTTACCTCCAATGTCTACCACCACGTACTTCACATCAGTGTGGGCAATAGTATCAGAAACTGATGCTTCGTTGCTCCCACTCTCTGAAAAAAAATCCCTCATCTTTCGTTCTCTGCAGTAGACGGAAGCAGCCTCCGGCTCCAAGGCAATTACTACCTGCTCTGGGTTAGATAAAGAGCCTACACCTGCCTGGTGGAAGACACATTCAACGTATAAATATTTATGTGTGCCTTCTCTTTTCACATCTGTAATGTGATGAATGAGGCACCTCAGATGAAGAATGCAAAAATTACTTTAGACTCTGAAAATGGAAAACTAATGTCAAATTGAGAAGAAGAACTTGATGACTTTGATAGCGGCTTTGATATACTTTGATTGTACTAAACTTTTGGAGCTTTACTCTCGTTAACGGTGCACGTAACGTCCGTGGAAACTATCCATGCAATATTTAGCGCCAAATAGAAACTATAATTTGTACATATTTATTCATGCAAATTAAATTAGAGGAAAATTGATTTTTAGATGAAGTAAAATAAATTTTTGAAAAAATGATTCAAATCAAATTGTTATCGTTTTGTTAATTTTCGTACTGGGGGTTTTAAATGTTTTTTCGTTAAACAATAAAACTTCTTAAGATACCTCGAGGATTGCATACCTTGTAAGCTGCTTCTCTCATAAACTGTTTCGCGGCTGGCTTCCAGATTGCCGGCACTGTCAAGACCCACTGAATGTCACGGGACGTGAAATGTTCATCCCCAGTCCTCTCTCTTATGACTTCAAGAGCTCTTTTGTGGAGGTAACTTATTGAATGTGAAAAAACTTCCAAAGCTTTCATGTGTCTCCCGTTGCTGGCCTCCAGAGTACTGTTCAAGTTTAATTGCTATCCCAAAACAATGGATATTAATTTGTGATGAACAACTGCCATAAACCAATGGACCGAACAAATAAATGAATATAACTAAGATGAGGAATGAGATGTTTTGTTGTTATTACTGTTGACGGTTAACTGCCGTTGTAAAGCTCGTTCACTTCTGGAAATATTTACTCACTATTCAGGAATTTCCCTCTTTTATAATTACTAGTATTTCGGGGCCGAAGGTTGATAAACTTACCTCGTTGTGGTGGAGAGTCATCTTGAACCTCTCAAAATAATAGTATTCTCTAGCTTCCTCTTCTTCTAACTCTGCAAACCTGTCTTGTGCTTCATAGCCAAACGAATTGAAACTCTTGTCTGGATTAAGCAAAAGGCAAGTTGGTGTCTTGAGTGTAGGACAGCCCTGATCTGCTCCCCATTCTTTGTTCATATGGATACCTTTCTCGCCTTCTTTGTAGTTGAAGGCGAATGCAAAACCACTGAAGGTTGTGCCAAAGTCAATTGCAACTAAACCAATGTATGTTTTACTTGAAGCAAGGAACAGATCGCCATCCTCTCGCATGTCTTAAAACAGCAAAAAAATGTGTTGATATCAGTTTCAACGAAAGATTTAATTGTTGTGATGCTAAGGGCTTACAGGGAAACTTAAGACAAGCAATTAACAGCCGTACAAGAAACTCAACACTCTGAATAACATCATGTAAAACGACTGAGCATGAAAGGAAATGATGATGAAAATTTTAAACGATAAGAAGTTTCGCTTTTCATTAGTATTTCAACAAGCGACACCACTGACTTACCATCAAAACTTTGCTCCATATTCGATCCCGATTGTAAGATGTATTTCAAATACTTCGACAATGTGAATATTGAGGCTAATACTAATACTGTGAAGAAAACGTGAAATTAGTCTTCTGAAATATTTCTTTTGGTTAAATTCCCGGAAACTGAAAGTTCAAAATTATTTGCTGCGTATTTTTATCCTTTCTTGGAAAGATGACGTCATGTCTCTTCATAAATTTTTTCAACCAGGCGTAGATTTGATGCGATCGAGTGCTTTAACCGCTACAGAGTCTAGTCATCGTGAGTCAATGTAGGTGAATGTCAAAATCCTCAGTCATTGGCTGTTTGCAACTCGGTGTGTAAAAATATTTCTGCTCTATCATCGACAGTCCAGCAGTTATTGTGTAAATTATTTTCTTAGAAACTGAAAGTTCGCGAGTTGTTTATTTGACCTGCTTTAGATAATCAAAACCATACCACGTGACATATTTCCGCTTTTTCCCGGAATCTTAAAACAAATATTACAAACCCTTTAATTGTGTATAATTGTCTGTTTGTGCAAACGAGAGCGAATAAGATTATTTCATCGATGAAATACGGAAAATGTCTGGCGCACGAGAAAAGTTTGAGGATTCAGGAGAGATGAGCGACTGTCAGTTAAAATTTCTAAGGTCTCTTTCGATTGTTCTGAATGATTATCAAAACGTTTTGCCCACCTTGCCAGAAATGTGCGAAAGAATGATAACCGCACAAACAAATGTGCCAAAGGAGCCGCATGACAAAAGCAATTTCGACTTATTCAGGTATGTAAGTTTAAACCGCTCATTTATTCTTAAAGTTCTGCCTATGAATTTGCAGATATCTTGATTGAAGAATAATCTTGAGGATAGATAATGACACTTTTAATTCATTAAAAAACCTGCGGCGTTCAAAACATCAGAGGTCGTGGATCTTGGGTTTGAGAGTTATAACATCAATTGGGGTTAGGTCCTAGAGGAGCCTATTTTACGGGCTTCTTTTAGGAGTAAATAATTTCAGCTCGCTCATAGAATTACATATTAGCGCCCCATGTCTTAAATCATGCCCAAGCGACGGGGGTGATTGCTGAAAAACGAAAGTCGAGACGAACACGATTATGGTCGTGTGCCAATGCTTAATTTCCATAAATATGATGGCCCAGATTGCTGCGAGTGCCTCGTCTGATCTGAGCGATTACGTAAAAGTTGGGTCTTTCAGGGTTCATAATTCGGCCTTGGTGCCTTTCAAATAGGAATTTTTTCCTACTCAGTTGCCAAGATGATTGACATGTGACCTTTCTATACTTATCCCGAGTTTCGAGTTGGAGAACCCATAGCTTCCAGCATCTCTCACCAGAGGGGAAATACTGGAATATCAGTTCTGAGAAACCAGAACATCGGTGAACATTTAAAGGCACCCCAAAAAACCATAATTACTAAATGAAATCGAAACATAACCAAAAAGTAACTGTTCAAAATAGGATCAGTCAACAAGAAAGGGAGTAATCAAGGCGTCCCTTTGAGTTGTGGAAAACAGATCGACAGACTAGCTAGAGATAACGTTGGAAAAACAAAGGGAAGAAGAGTCAGAGTGGGGAATAAGAACACATATGTTTAAATCTCACTGATATTTGTGTTGATTTATGTTAATACATTTTTTTAATGCTTGGTGGCCATTAGGACCGTTTTTAGGTTAGGTTTGCTCGAGTAATACTCCGTTTGTTCCAATAAGAATGAAGATTTACCAGGGGGTTATTGAGAGGGCGGGGCGAGAGTCCGAAAAGGAACGGAAAAAAGAGAATCAACGACAGATTAAATTTACTTGTAATCCTTCTTAATAGGGAAGATGAGATAAGCGTCCTTGAAAAAAGAAAACAGGGCGATTTGGTAAAACACTTAAATGAAGAACTGGCGAAAAAAGATGAAAGGTAAGCATACTATTCAAAATGTAAGGAAGAAGTATCTTAATAACTTGTACAAGTTAACTGCAAAAGCTGCCATTGAAATACTGCTGCTACTAAATAAATCTTCCGTCGTTCAGCAAACTCAAGGTTGATCTTATGCGTGTAGAACTCGACCTCGTATAGAAGCAACTTGGAAAGGAAAAAAAGAAGGACATTCTTTAATGGATTGTATTTAATACTACATTTGATTAGAGAAATCATGCAGGAATTTGGCAAAATTTCACCTTGGGGCAAAGCTGCATGGTTTAGTTTGATCATGAATTTACCACGTGAAGTGTCTTTTACAACCTAAGCGTGGTAACTTCAAGCTAAAAAGAGGCTCTTGACTCTACACTCGGTTACTTTTTTCTTTCTTTATTTTACTGTAATCACGCCGATAGTTTTTAGAGCTATTGGAGCATAATTTATGTGTATATTAATAGCATGGTGCACTCTTTTCTGGTACAGCTTCAGAGATGGTAAACAAACGAGCAACCATTTTTGCTAAGTTTCTTCAGAATTGTTCACCTGAAAAATGAATTTAATAAAGATGGGAAAAGTTGGGAAAAAACTGTACGTTGAAATTAAAATTTCATCTTTTCCTTCTTCCTTTCGATGAAGGCTGAAAGCCATCCTCTGAGCTTTTGTTACGATCCCAAATTTTCTCCTTCCATCCATCACTCCGTCGTCACTCTTTCCTTCAATTCTTATTAAATTTTTGGTGAGTTCGCTAACTAGCCTATAAGGCTTTCACGTGTTTAATTCCTGCTTGGGAATCAACTGAAATCTGAGAAGAGATTTAAAAGTAAGCTTTTACCCGCTATATGCACTTTAATAAGAGTACTCGCTCAGAAACAATAGGCGTTTTTCAGCCCCAAATTGGAAAACAGATCTCTTCAGAAACACATTTTCATTGATATCTTTTTAAAGAATAATGTTTATTGACACTTAAATCACAGTTTTAAATCTTAATTACCAATTTTTCGTATTTAGATTAATAACGTCGTAATTATTATTATACTTAGTGTATATATATTTTTAGAATTAGAACTTTATGAGTAGTATTATAAAACTGACGTTAAATACGCAATTCAGCTCTCAGATGCCTATGTATTTCTTTATCAATAAACTATGTATCACTTATCTATCACTTAGAGATCAAAACGTGCTTTCCGAGTATAGTCTGGAGTAGAGCAGAGAGTTAAAGCGTGACCTTCCTTTACCAAAAATTTAAAATAGTCAGTTTAGTGGACTCGAAATTTCACCTCTTTATATTTCATTTTTCCGGGTCCAGTGGCTCACAGCCACCTCAATTTTTTTGCTTTCACTGGAGCGTGTAAGCTCATGGTAGATGCAATTTGCGTTCTTGTTAACCTTAGTTCAATACTGTTTTTGCTATCTTACAGGATCTCTGAATTGTTAAGCCATTACAAAACCCAAAAAGAGTGTTACAAATCAAGGTAAGTAATAAATGTATTTGACTTCGAGAAGCCATGATGAAACATACCAAACGCTAAAATCTAGATAAAGAAGTCGTCTAATGTAACCAACAGAGAATGATTAGTCAACTGGAACTATGGTATAGCGTTTAAATGGCGTAAACGTTTGTCTTCCAAAGCGATTGTTTTCAATCTAAACCTCGTGGAGATTCTATCAAGACCGAAGTACGCACATTCTTGCAAACAGTTTGTTAATGATAGCTCCGCTCTATGTTTTAACTAAAAAGGGCAAAATTACGTGCTGATCTGTGCTTAAGATACAGTATAATTTGTTTCGTAGTAACGACAAGTACATAGCAGAGATTAAAGCCATGGAGGATGAACTTAAAGAGTCTCAGGAAAGGTAAGAAGGATAACCAGGAACAGAAAAAAACAAATATACACAATTATGTAGATCGATTACGCACTACTGAAACCATTTTAACATGGCGTTTTCCTTTTCGTTAAAAGAAAGTATAACGAGTTAGTGAAACTTCTGTGAAACACGTTTGTTTCTCACGCAACTCACATCCCCATTTGAGCCAGCTCTTGAGGACATGGGCGACACAAACACCCCCGGGACGCAAAAAATGAAACTTTGAAGAGTCTCTCTGGCACCGTTCTCTCGCAACTGCTTGTCTTCTTTATTCACATCAGGTTTAATCATTGCCTTAGCACCAGGCTACGTCAATGTTCTGCCTATTCATCAGCCAGAATAAGGGCCTTCCGTTTGATTCCATTTCTACCGAGAAAAATCATTTTACTGTCCCTCGAAGATGGGCAAAAATGTAGTTTTTTCTACGCACTGATTTTTTTTGGTTCACCATGTGCATGTATTGTTTTTTTCACCACCGATCAGTTCATGAAAAAATGTCCTCGTTCTAATTCTACAAAAAACTCATTTGAATCGGCAGTCTTGAATGCTCTGTTGCTTTTTGATTCAACAGTTTAATGAAGTATAACTATAAAACCATCAATGCCTCAATCATTAAGCTCATTCCATGTTCTACTGTTATGACATTTATCACCAGGATATCTTGGCTTGAAAGCAAACGAAACTCAAGTGAAAGAATGTCGACTATGACAAGGTAATAGGCATCAGTCTTTGCCTGAACCGGCCAAAAAAACGAAAAATTACTCTGAGGCCAGATTTTCAGTCAACTATTTTGTGTAGCACATATTTAAAGGACAGGTTACTTTTGACCAATTTTTAAACAAGTCAGAAGTAGGTCGGATAAATTCAATTATATCGTGCAAATAAATGGTCAAGAATTGCTCAAATTGTTGTCAACAAATATTTTGATGTTGTTTTTGGAGATTTGGTACTTTTTATCAGTCCAAGTTTTTTCATTTTGTAACGCGACGTTCCGAGATTGACCTTAAATTTTGAGCTTCAAAAGAGGTTTTTTGGCAGAATTCAGTTATTATCGATTTTCTCGAAAATAAATGTTAAAATCTTTTTCAACCCAAGTTGTCACTATCGTCCTTAAGATGTATGGTCAAAATAAACCAAAGTGAGCAATTTAAAAATTATTTACTACAACCTTTTATTCAAGTTAAAAAAAAAAATATATATTTAAGTTGACCATTAATACGTTTACAGAAATTCAGGTTAAAGGTCACCTCGCAGTAGTAATCTTCAACAAGTACAAACGGTCTATTTTTGGACATGACAGCCTACCGACGGTTACACCCACTTTGTTGGATGTCAACTAGTATCCCAGTTACACTAATAGAATAACACCTTAAAAGTTGTGAAACAATTACCACAATTTAAGGATTACTAGTTGTAAAAAAATTTTTTTGGTATGGCTTTAGTACGAGTAGCAAAAAGACGCTTGATCGTTGTACTAAATAAGTAATCCTAAATTTTCCAGGAAGACACAGATTTCCTTGGACGAGATAGTGAAAGGCTACATCTAGATCAAGATTGAAAATAATTGATTGAACCTCTTAATAAAAGTTACCTCTGGAAAGCATAAATTGTATTCTAGAAAACAAGTTGATATTAGCATATACATAAACTCGATCATTGTCCCTGAACTAAACCCAAACCCAAACCTTATCTTTAAACTACTGCAACTAAATCAGATATTACTAGCGTAGATATCCGGAAACGAATCTCGAATTCAAACCATTTCTATTAACGTAAACTTGTACATTGTGAACTTGTTTAATTAGAAATTAACACATTTAAACAATCTGCCATTGCTTGATGTCGGCTTATGCAACACGTGCCTGTCAAAAGCGTAAGTAAACTTTAATGAGTTCAAGAGTAAATTACCAATTCGAATTTTTAATAATTTTTAGCCCGTTATTTTATTATTTAGAACTGCAAAAGAAAATAAGGGGATTTCGAGTACTTCAGTCAATTTTAACTTCTTTCCTGTTCCGATTTTTATCAACAGTGAAACTCCCCTTAATGGCAAACCGACATCAAATGTATCAGTGTCAACTATGACAGAGTAAGTCTCACTATCAGTTTTATCGCAAGTCTTTACAAATAAATAATAACTAGACTTCAAAGCGACGTACTGTACATTCCTCACGGTAATCCTGCATCTTCTACCCAACTGCCAGGGCGAGGAGTCGTTTTTCACCTGTCAAGCTCCCTCAATGAGCTCCAAGTTTTATAACCACAGGTGTCTGGTTTCCTGTTCTGTTCTCTATCTATTTTAAGGCTTACTGAACAGGTTTAGGTGCAGAGTGTAGAGAATTATGTCGATATCATAGTGGAAAGCCAAAATAAAAGTTGTTAGACGTGCAAGAAAAAATAACTATATACGTGGTTGTATATGTTTCTTGAAACTGAGCCTTATTTATTCCTCTCTGTATGTTATTGCGTATCACTTCAAGTCAAAATTGTTTCATTTGCCGTTTAAAAATACATGTAACTAATGTTTACACACACTCTTTTCTTCTTTAATCAAACCAGCATTGAAGGAAAGGAGGACTCTGAAAGGTATACTTATGTGTCATAAGTGGATGTAAAGCTACACCAAACTAAGCTAATAATTTGTATATTTTGTTTTACTCATGATAGGTTTGGAAAAACTTTATTTATTCATGTATTTTTTTAACTGAGACATCATTTTAGAAACGAAGCTGAAACTAGAAATGGGAAACACCTCTTTAAATTGATCCGGATTGTTTTAATTGGGCCCGAACTAAGAAAAGAAAACTTTAATGATAAATGTCAGCCCGTGGTGAATACCTGTATTTTTAATGAATTGGTATATCTGTTCTCAATTCAACTCATTTGTCTTTTCTTCTGAGTTTGGTTCCACATTATGATAAGATTAGGTTTGTGATCTTTTGAGGTTTGAGGAGATGGAAAGAAAGTACCAGGAAATGACTTTAAAGAGAAACGAAGAGCTCAATAATCTACAGCACAGGTACTACTAAAGGATAAAAGAAGCACCACGTTTTCTATAGGTCCCCCCTTGCGAGGTCGGATTATGAGCCAAGGCTACTGTTAGCTTGGATCAGTTTATTGAACCGCTATCCATCATTGTCCGTAATATGAGTATTTGGTTGAGAAGCGAAGCCTCGAGGGCACATGTAAGATTCTGAGGTCAATCTCTCAGCCAAGGACATTATCAGCCGATATACTAACCAGCCAGAAAGGGTTTATATATTCAATAACTCTCTCATGAATTTTCGTATCGCGAGTAGACAGCAAGTTTTGCTGCCTTTTATTATTTGACTATTTTCAATAACCAAAATAAGGTTATTTTCAATTTCGATATTTGATCTCTCTAGCCTTCACCAAATGGAAGAGGATGCCAAGTCAATAATTTCCAGAAAAGATGGAGAGCTGAATGAAATGAAATTGAGGTAATATTCTAGTATCTGAACTTTTTAACGGACTGGCAGCAATTTACACAAGGCTTGCAACGTTTGTCTTCCAAAGCGATTGTTTTCAATCTAAACCTCGTGGAGATTCTATCAAGACCGAAGTACGCACATTCTTGCCAACAGTTTGTTAATGATAGTTCCGCTCAATGTTTTACCAATAACCAAATAACCAAAAATAAGGTTATTTTCAATTTCGATATTTGATCTCTCTAGCCTTCACCGAATGGAAGAGGATGCCAAGTCAATAATTTCTATTAGAGATGGAGAGCTGAATCAAATGAAATTAAGGTAATATTCTAATGACTGAACTTTTTTAACGGACTCGCAGAGATTTAAACAAGACTTGTGATGTAGTGGAAAGGTGTTATATTGGCGGATACTTGCTCATAGAAGAGTGAAGGAGTAATTGAAAAATGAAGAATAAATTAACAATAAGAAAAACATCGAATAGAGGACAACAACGTGGGAGGGATATCTCAGATTAAGCCCCCTACGAGAACAATCTGAAAGTGAACAGAGAGGGTAAGTTTCTAAAAAACTGTGGTGCTGTGTCGGTGGGAGAGTAAAAAAGGGTAATTTAGTATTATCGACTGAGTTGATAACGTTCCCTTCGTCGCTCTGAAACTCTTTACGATAGCCAATTTACGTTATCAACACAGTTCATAATACTAAATCAATTTGAAAGTGGTTCGAAGTTTATTAGATGAATAACAGAATAAGAGGCGCAATGAATCATTGTTCCTGTAATATGTCTGCCTCATTTGTGTTTTGTTATTTTTACATCAACATTTTTTCCTCTCTGCAGAGCTCCTTCTGGTCGTATTCTTAAATATAAAGCGTTCCTTAAAGTATTTAGTTATACTCCTTTCAGGTCTTCCATCTTTCCATCCTACAAGAATTAATTTGTTCAAAATTATCCATAAACTATAAGACTCAAGAGAGATACTTGATGGACAGTACTGCACCGATTAAAAGGTGATCGGTCGTGTAAAGATAGCTTTTTGACATCAATCAACATCTTCAGGATTAAGTGAGGCTTCCACCAAAAACTTATTTAAGAATCGGTAACATTTTTCCAGAAGCATTTCCATCGTCTAGACTCTATTTAAACTACGAACATGAAAAAGAGGAGCTGAACTGTATTTGTTGGTATCAGTACGTTACAGGCTACAATTGAGCAACATCTCTCATTCTGAACCAAGATAGCATGGAACTGCAGTACTCAATATTTTGCTTGTATTGCCGCTTACTCAGTTTTGTTTCTTATATTCTTCTTTCAGGGAGAAAGAGCTGAAAGAAAAATGCAAAGCTCATTTGGGATGTAAAGATGAAGAATTGAGGGAGATGAAAATGAGGTATTTACGATTTGCCAATAGAAGCGATCTTCAAGGTTAAATGCATACCGCAATTCAACATTGCCTTTATTTTTTAATATGGGAACGAAGAAGTAGCAAATTGAATTTCTGACATTCTAGATAAATAATCCATAATTGTATCACCGAACTGGATTCATAATTATCCACATTTTAAACAAGGCTTGTGATGTAGTGGAAAGGTGTCACATTGGCGGATACTTGCTCAGTTACATAAGAAAGTAAACATAGAAGAGTAAAAGAGTAATTAAAAAATGAAGAATAAATAAACAATAAGAAAAGAATTAAATAGGGGACATCAAAGTAGGAGGGATATCTCGGAATAACCCCCCCTCCCCCCCTACGAGAACAGTCTGAAAGAGAATAAAAAGGGTAAGTTTCTAAAGAAACTGTGGTGCTGTGTCGGTGGGAGAGTATAACAGGGTAGTTAACTATCATCAACTGCGTTGATAACATCAATTGGTCACCGTAAAACAGTTTTAAAGCTGACGTTTCGAGCGTTAGCGCTTCGTCTTAGCTCTTCGTCGGGCTGAAACTCAATACAGTAGTCAATCTACGATATCAACACAGTTGATAAACCCAAATCAATCTGAGAGTAGTTCGATGTTTATTGGATGAATAATAGAATAGGAGTTGCAGGTGAATAGTCGTTCCTTTAATACAATGTCTGCCTCATTTTTTTTTTTTTTTTACATCATAATTTTTCCTCTCTGCAGAGCTTTTTCTGTCTGTACTTTTTTCTGGCCGTAGACGGGCCAGAATAAGATTTTCCTCTGCAGGAAAATGCACAATAGGCGCTACATGTCAGTTTTTAATTGGCGTAAAGCAATGTGGTGGACATAGCCCGGGAACGAGGTGGAGTTTTGGCATCGAGTGTATTCAGGCTTGAAGTGCTGGGCTGCGCATAAACGATAACCAAGCTTGTTACAGTTTACACTTATCTTTCGAGTAAACTTTAGAATACTTTTTTAAAGCACAAACCTAAAACTGGGAATCAATTCAGTTGTTAACGTATTGATGAAAAACAACAACCGTGGGAACAGCTAAAGTTTATTGGCTGATTGATTTAATTCGATTAATTAATTAAATTATCTTATATAAACATCGGCGATGGGATCGATCAGTAGATTACTTTCGCGGACGAAAAAAACAATACTTTTACGACAAAAAAAAAAAAACTTGTGAAAGTCACTGCCACATATATTTAATTTCAATCAGTTCAAAAACTAGCGGTCCATAAAATGCCTTTGTGGTATATCGTTTCGAGGCAGAAAACTTCAGAGGTTTTTTTATCAGATGTAAGCGGAAGAAAACATGGCAAAAAAAGATCATTGCGTTCAAATGCAAATATTTATTGAGCGACTGTGAGGTGAAACTTGACATGGGAATGGAAATAGGGGAATTTGGCTTGTGTGGGCAGAAAAAGATTTGAATCGCAGCGTTAAAATTTGATGAACTTTGCTACCGGAAATTTGATAAACACAGGATTCTATTTAGTACTGTTTTTGTGGAGCGCCCGAGGTATGCATTTATTATTCTGTGGAAATGGATGGTTACCATCATTCTGGATTTCTCTGTGACTCAAGCTAAGTCACAAAGTGACTTATTCCTTTTCTGTGGTACCGGTACTTACGTTAGTCCCCGCATTTCACCTGGCGATTTTAGAATTTCCAATTTGTTATGGCATCAACTTGTTCCAAAGTCTTAATCTTCACATTTCTCCATGTTCAGTAAAAATGAAAAGCACTCAACCGCGATTTTGCTAAAAACCGGAAGGCCTTCAATTCGTTCCCTCTTGTGACGATAAGTTTTCGCCCCAAAACTGGAAAACTGAATCTTCGCGGACGGCACAATAACAACTGGGGGAAATAACTCTGTAGAGACGACTTGGCAGCGAGAACGGAAACTCGTCACGATTTCCTGGTACACGGAGATCTACTTCGAGCGAGCTTATACGGACGTCAAGGATAAGACAATCTTTGGTTCCACAGTACTTTTATTCTAGGTCAGGCCAACAAGCGACATGACCTCTAGCATACTCTAGTTTGTAATCATCAAAGCTGTACAAGGTACTTGCTTAAGAAGTAACTGGTGTGAACTGCTATTGTTACACAAATCGCAATATTTGAATAAGGACACAAAGGAGCGGAAAAAGGTCTCTTTGAAGTTAAACGAAAACTACTTAAATATTCCATCTGTTTCTACGACGGAAAGAATCTCAAAATTAAAAAGACGGATGCAATAAACTCTAGGCCATTAACGTAGGAAACCTAGGTGCGAATTTACAGCTCTGATATAGAAAACAATACCTATCTTAACTGCAGTAGCGCAGCTCAGGAAACAAAAACGGGAAAGCAATTAAAAGTTTCTGCTTATCTATGCAAGATTGGTTTGGAAACCATCGCATGAAAAGAAATTAAAGTTACGAGTATAAACTCAGCTGCTATCTACCATGAAAACCAATGTTTCCAGAAAGACCATTAACACTTATATTTACCTAAAAAAACCATGTAATAAAAAACAAAAGTGCCGACAACCAGGTGCATATGATGAAAGCGAGTAACAACAAAAACTAATCAAAAGCTACTGTGGTTTTTATGCATTTTTTGGATTTTTTAAAATGAAAGGACTTGAAATGGTTAAATGTGAAAGTTTACGAATAAATATGTTTCGAATAACACACACGGGAAAAATCAGTAAATTTTTCCCGTAACACTCTGAACCGCAAATCCGGCCAGAATATAGGCTCCATGTAACCTCTTGTTGAACATAAAGTGCTTCTTAGAGTATTCGGTTTTACTCATTTCAGGACCTTCCGTCTTTCCATCCTACAAGGATTAATTTGAGACAGATTTTTTTTCGTCCTGTCACGAGCGTGGGACAAAGAAAAAATTCTGAGTCGCCGTAAGGAAACGAATGAATGGGACTCAGAATGGGACTCAGAATTTTTTCCTTGTTCCACGCTCCTGACAAGACGAAACACATCTTTCTCTATTTCTTTACCAAGCTCAAAACTTACCATCTCTCTTATTCTATTTAAGGATTAATTTGTTCAAAATTTTCCTTTAACTATAAGACTGGAGAGAGATAGTTTATGGAATAATGCTGCACCAATTAAATGGTGACCGGTGGTAAAGATAGCTTTTTGACATCAATCAACATCTTCATGACTAAGTGAGGCTTTCATCAAAAACTTTTTTATGAATCAGTAACATTTGGATCAATATCAGTATCTGGGCAACTGCCCACCTACCCCTCCCCTAACTCAACAACAGTCAATTGATGACAAGTTAGGGTTAATGTTGGATTAGGGTAGGGGTAGGTGGGAAGTTGCCCAGATACTAATATTGATCCTAATATTTTGCCAGAAGCATTTACACGGTCTAAACTCCATTTTGACTAAGCATATGAAAGAGAGGAGCTGAACTTTTTTTCATTTGTATCAGTACGTCACGGGCTGCAATTGAACAACCTCTCCCATACAAGAACAAGATGGCTTGGAATTACAGTACTCAAGATGATAACGAATGGAATAATTGTATTTTGTTTCGCCTAAGTTTAATAAATTTTGCTTGTTTCGCCGCGTACTCAGTTTTGTTTGTTTTACTCTTGTTTCAGGGAGAAAGAGCTGAAAGAGAAATGCAAAGCCCTTTTGGAAAGTAAAGATGAAGAGTTGAGGGAAATGAAAATGAGGTATTTACGATTTGCGCCCGAGGTATGCATTTATTATTCTGTGGAGTTGGATGGTTACCATTATTCTGGATTTCTCCGTGACTCAAGCTAAAGGTCAAATGCATACCGCAATTCGAAAGCACTCTTCCATTCAACATTGCTTTTATTTTTTAATATGGGAACGAAGAAGTAGCAAATTAAATTTCTGACATTCTAGATAAATAATCCGTAATTGTATCGCCACATTGGATTCATAATTTTCCACTTCTGGAAACAACAATTGTAGATGTCTGTTGAAATTCTGCTTACAACACAGAATTCTCATACAGCCTTCAAAGTTTTCTAATAATCATTATTTGCTCGAATGTAAGTCCTTCTACGTGCGGTCATCAAGTAAAAAACTCTAGGCCAAAATCTAGCAGACATGTTAATCAGAGGGAGCAGCAGAAATTGAGCCCACGTGTTTCTGTTTTAGACCAAAAGCTCCTTCTTTTTTTAATCCTCCGCTACTATCATGTTGTTTACCATCGGGTTTCCCAAAGATTTTGTGAAGACAAAATTTCCGAGATTTCTGATGAATGCAAAAAAATATTTTGTCAAACTAGTGCGACTGAGTGCTGGCTATTTAACAATGTAGAGGTAATGGAAATTGGTTTACTTTTCCGACCTTGCTTTTTCTTTTTCCCAAGACTGGCTCATCTTAGTGAAAAACTGGTGAGAAAGGATCAGAGAAAGGTGGAAGACACGGCGGCAGCAAATAGACCCTCGAAAGTGGAAGAAGACTTCGCTGATTTTTTCGACAGCGAGAGAATGGACGCGATAGAAAAAATGCAAGACGTTTATGGATCTGAGGAAGACAACGACATCGGTATCTCTTACCCTCGACTAGCCTGCATGATATTCGAGGTGAGAAAAATCGATAAATATTCATTTTGTTCTCTTTTTTACCACAGCTAGAAAGTTGCAATATTTTTAATATTAGTGATTATGGCTGGTTACTGTCGTAACCCTTCAAATCAAACTTTTAGGAACACTTGTGAATTTTTTTTCCTGAAAGGCGGCCTACGAAAAGACGACAGAGGTAAAGGACTCAGCACTTCATGTTTTCAGAGAAGCAATCAATGAAATGATTAACAAAGCTGCGGAACTGGGAGAAGCTTACTTGCGTTCGGAAAAGGTATGCAGTAAATTCTTATACTAAAGCTGGCAAAATAAGCTCTATCTCGTTAATCCGGCTGAGATAATGGTTATAACTCATGTTCCTTGTCAGGTTAAATCAATACCTAATTTTTGGTAAATGATAGAGAACCAAATCCAAAATGAATGGTTTTCTGTGCCTTTTTCGAGAACTACCGTCATGGTAAGACATGGTAAGATTGAAACAGTGATCCAGTAGTTTATAAAGTTCGGTGTTGTCGTTAAAGTTGTCTTTTGTTCCTAAATTTTGACCCTTTCATTTCACTACTAAATTAGTTTCACGGAAGTCTTGTAAGGCTATTGTGCCAGAATCTGATAATAAATAATTACATCGTATGAACTGCTCGTGCGTTTCGTACTTTCGTTTTGTACTTCAAAGGGATCATCCTTTTCGTATCACTGGACTCTACAAAACGTTATCGGGTTTTCTTCCATTTAAAGTAATAAAGATGAACAGTGAAACTCTTGAGTTGGCTTTTTTCCGCTTGCTTTTTCCCTTTATAACAGAGATAATCGCGTGACAAGTATCGACAAAGACGCGGTTATTGCTCAATAACTGTCCGGTGATTTTGCACCACGCGACGAAAAGTAGCCAATAGAATCGCACGCAAATTAAAGCATGGGTTATCAAGAACCATAACCAACGTATATAACCAAGTGTAACAAAATATTTTGCTCGAGCTTTGCAATTTCCAGTTTAATTCTCATCTTTTTTACTCTGTCATGTGTTGATGAAGTTCAAGCTATCGTCACATAAAGTCAGTTTGAAGATACCAATGTACAGCCAGGAATTGAAGTACCCGACCGAGGTTCTAGATACTCTCTTGCTTTCCTTGAAAGAAACTGCGCTCCTCTGCAGCCTTGAGTTCATGAAAGAGGTATGTTACAAATAGCTATATAGTAAACTGCTTTGAATTCCCATTCAATTCTTATAAAGCCTCCTATCATCTTATACAGCTCATATCGTACAAAAAGGGAAAGTCCCTTAAAGACATGCTTGTGAGATCAAAAATATGATTGGAAGGCGATAATGCCACGTGACCACAAAGCCAAATGGGGAGTCCGTGTCAGTCTGCCTTTAACCTTATTTTTATGCCGATATCATTTGGATACCTAGCATATCAGCTGGTGATCAAATTCGCTGCGATCGGCGAATAAAATCGCCAAGTGCAGTGTCACCAGTTTAACTAACTTCGTATTCTTGGTCCGCACTGTAAGTTACGAAACCTCGTTTTTGCTGCCCTAAGTAGATTTAAATGGAAAAAAAAACTATATTCCTAACTTACTGTACTGACCTCGAACTTGGTTAGTGAGAAGTAGTTTCTCTTTACATTTGTCTGGTCCGTTTCGTTAAGCTTGCAATGAGGTCTTAGACCCTCTAAAATGCCTTAAAATTGACCTCAAACCAGCTTTTTAAATTGGTGAGAGCTGGCCACCCCGGGTGAGAATCCAAATCACCGCCTGTGTCCCAATTCTGTTCGGCCAGGGAGCTCTTAGCAAGTTCAATAGAACTGAAACTTAAAATTAAAAGTGCAAACGAATCAGAATGTGTGATCAATGAAAGAAATAGCCGAAAGAGAGAAAGAAAATTGTAACGAGGCATTTATTAATGGGCATTGATGAAGATGGCGAGTTGAATATTTATGCTAATCTTGCAAAGTCGAGTATGATGGAAAATTAGGCGGCCATGGTGTATACTGACTTATAAAAGACATAATCGTCTTGAGTTTGTGAGGTCCTCTTCGCATATACGAATCAGAGTCGATTTGTAGCCCGCGTAAAACACCACAAAGAGTACGTAGGAGATAACACTTTACACGTTATTGCGTGGTTAAGGCCTCACACAGCGGGCTTTCGTGGACCAATGGTTAGGAAATGCTTGCAGAGTACATCAAGAGAATATCCTATGAGCAGTTTTTCTGTCATATGTAAGAAAGATCACACTATGATCCTGTTCTCTTTTAACTTTTAATTTTGAAGAACATGTATTCCCAAACAAACAAAGTTGACCTCTTTAGGCTATTTGGCCAGTGTACACCAGGTTTCACTCGTAATTGGCACAATATTGCGTCTTTTTCAGGATGTTCAGAAAAGAGTCATAGAAAAGTGGACATCATGGCTCGCCAGCGAAAAATCATGTAAATTCTCTTTCTCCGATCATTTGCTGTTTAAACTCAAGGACTACATTAAGGCGTGCATCCTGCTAACTTGGCGTATGGTCGTCCAGGTTCCACCCATGCAACTGGAGTATAAGTGTACCACTTTAAAAAGTTTCCATAAGATGGTGGGATACCATAGTAGTCCAGAGATGTGTTCGAGGCCCCCTCCAAATGGACAAGGCGCCGCCGATGATGAGATTGCTTGTTATTTGTGGCCAGCACTCTTAGACGGAGGAGGACGAATCATCCGACGTGGAGAAGTCCTTTGTAAAGTGAAAGCCGAAGCGGTATAGAAACTGAGTTGAAATTGGTGTAACAAGGATAAATAAGTGACACTGAATGGCGGAAAAATGACGAGGCTTCTTACCCTCAAATATTAATCGAATAGTACAAATACAGCGCTGTCCCTTATTCGAAATTGTTTTGAAATGTTGATAAAAGTATTTTTTACTTAATTTTTTTTCACTTGAAATATCAAGTAAAGCTCCTCTGAACGATGAACACATGATATCTTTGGTGGAAAATGTAACCCTAATAAAGATACCTAACTTTGCCCTTACCTCTTTCAGGAAGAATTTGCTTAAAAACGTAGCAGGATTCAATATATCATTATAGATCTAACGCAGGAAGTGTAGGAGCTGTTTTCTTACAGGTTATTACAAGAATGAAGAGTTATAATAATTGAAGCACAAAATTCGATATTTCTTTTGTTTTTGAAATAGCCCAGTCCTCTACGTGAACAAGTGTGGACTTTTATTTTAGCAGAAAAGAAATAATTTATATCCAATTTATCAGCCTCAATTGAAGGCCAATAGATTAGCCGTTTACTCTTGCCCAATACTGAGGCTTTATGGGGAATTACCTGTGGAAAGAGGGCTGAATTTACGGACAAATTTAACTAAGTGCATTCTCGGGAGGAATTTCGGAAAGAAATTTGTAGAATTTTGTTCTAATTGCTGCTTTCTCTTGTTTCCTTTGAGAAAAGTGCCATATCTTTGGCTTTTTCAAATCAAACTGATTAAAGTTCCTTTAAATTGAAACCTGTTCAATACTTGATTATAAAACAAAATAATTGTGATTCAAATGCATCTTCAGATCATAATAAGAATATCAGCGCACGTCTAAATTCCCTGACACCACCGTAGCCGTGCGTGACAACAACAGAAAGAACTTAACATTGCTACCACGTGCTCACTGGAGGCCACACGGCTTGATAATTGAATAAGACCTGTACAACGACTGGAGATGTGTATATAAAAAAGTAGTCTACGAAAAACAGAACCCAGGCCTGGGCGAGGACCAAGAAGCATCCATATAGGACGAAGAATAAAACCCACCGCGCTCGTAGCGGTACAAATGGAGGAAAAAATCCCGGCCCAATGGATAGAAACCTCCCGACCTCGGTCTTAAAATACAAAACTTGTCAATCAGATTCCTAAAGATTGTGACAGTCATTAACGAGAATTTAAATTTTCTTTGACATAGCAATCCTCAGCGTTTTTGCTGGCCCAACGACCGTGTCACTTCAAACGCCGATCGGGAACTCCAGCATTAGCTGCAGAGCTGTCTCCTTTAACTCCAAGGCTATGGATAATAATTTAAGAAACGTCTATGAGTCCTCTGAAAGCATCTTTAATGATAATTGTTCTGACTCTTGAGTGACTAATCCCCTGGCTCCATACTTCCTGTTTGGAACGAGTAGTAGCAAGTGCTCTAAACAATGGTAAAATTTCAATGAAGTCAGTTTGTGAAGCTGATGTGTTGTCCTCCATAGTCTTAACAGGACAAGCCTTGCGATAATGATGCACAACCCACCTCGGAGTTAGTCCGTCTTGGAAGATTCTCTAAGAAAATAGAAACGTACGAGGGGAAAACTTTAGATCGCAGGCATGAGTCACTAAAACGGAAAAAACCCGCGAACCAATTAGGCTGAGAGCGACTGGTCTGAGATCAGAAAGGGACGGAAACTTATCTATTATCTTTGATTCCTCGAGCGCTTGTAAGGCTCTCAGGAGTCACGAGATTTTTTTTGACCTTTGGCCAACAAAAAATTATCTGTGATGCATTAGCTATGGAAGAAACCAGAGGGTGTGTAGATATTTTTGATAAGCCACCCATCTATGATAATATAATTTGGTTAATGCTCGCAAGAAATAGGAGAACAAAGAGTACCAAGAGGAAGTATAAATAGCTTTCCTATTGGGAGTTTTAGGACAAAACGGCTTTCAAAAAGGATTTCCCGTTCTGACTGTTGAGGTAAAAGAAATGCAAAAGAAATGCAACTTACAATTGTTTAATATTACACTTTGTTACAAGAAAGCGTCAAAACTGGACTTTCTATGAAATCAAAAATTTGTTATTAGTGGATATCTTGACACTTTTCCGGTCCTATGTAATAGAAGAATTGTACCAGTCTAGTATTTCAGTTATATAACGAAGTTCAAAGATGTTTCATAATGTCAGGTTTAGCTTCGATACTGGAGTTGTTCATGATGGACTCCATAAACACGGAGACTAAAGTAGAGGTTTACAAAATTTTAGAGATAAATCAGTTCTACTTGATCCAGTGATAACATACGAAGATATTTTCCTTGAAACACAGACAGGTTTATCACACACATTTACTGGTGAACTTCATTTCTTCGCATGTGATTTTCGGTGATTTTTAGTCCTTATTGCACAGGAAGTCAAGATATACCGTGGCAGTGTTCCCACTGCTCTTGTCTATTGCAGTGGCCTTAATCTCAGTTCCGCCAAACTCTATCGCCAAGTCAATCATTCGGTTGGTTCCTTTTGTAACGTCAGGTGATTTTACGACAACCTCCCCAATGGATTTGCTAACTGAAGCGTCTGTTGAGTATTTGGCGTCAGGATTGGTCGAGGTGAAAAAACTGAAACCAGCTGCTGTTTGACTTCCTTCCAATGGCCTGTAATCAGCGAAGACTTTCTTTTCACCTGTCCTCACAACGTCATTCTCTCTAACAAGAACCACAAAGCAATCTTTACAGTAGGCTACGCCGTCAACAAAGTGTTGCTTGTCAATTGGGTGAAGACTGGGGTTAAACGGGCGGTACGTATCGAAGCCGTAAGTCGTAGACATTATTCTGGAGTCGACAATGTCAGGTGTTTGGCCAAACATAACTGCACCTTGAACAACTGCAATGCCAGCGTTGCTTGGAACTAAAATTCTGCATCTGTGATCAGAGAAAAAATATCAAAGATGACAGTCATTTTACATGTTTACATGAAAGGTCAATTCCAATTTAACCACGCCACTTATATCTTTTTGTTACAAAAGTACCCTTTCGATTTGATTAATTTTAGGATAGCTTGCAACTACGTACTTTGACCACGACCCTTCGCGCCGAAAAAATTCGGACGTCGAAACACATCTCGGTGCGTTTGGTTCTGATAATGCGACCTAGGTTAAGATTCTCCTGTCCAAAACTTCAAGCCGTTCACACGTTTACGTTAACTTTACCTTACCTTCGCTGAAAGTTTTTCTTTATTGCATCCTGAAGTATCGCTGACTCGGCGAAACCTCCAACAAGGAAGAAAAATTGCAGCCCACGGAGCTCACGATGCTTAAGAAGATTGCTCAGGTGCTTCACTATTCCTTTCAGAACCGGTTCAAACAATTTTTTCATGGTCGCTGGTCCTATACAGAAGTATTCATTTCTGACGAATTGGACATCGTCAGTTGTACAGGAACTTGCAAATCGTCTCACCAGATCAGGCCCACCTTGCTCTGAAACCAGTGCTGTAAAAGTACGAGGAAGGCGAATTCTGGTTGTTTCACCCTCGTAAGCTCGGCGCCCTCGCTTCTTCATCTCAAATTCATTCATCATCTCAAGCCATTCTGCTGGTTGGTTTTCACGGAAGTTTTTCACTTGATAAGTTCCAAAAAACCTCTCAAGTAGGGACACGAACTCCTCGTCAACTTTAGTTCCACCATAAGGTCCTCCGGTCACCTGATGGATTTCTTTAATGTTTCCATTCATTAATATTTCATGAGCTGTGACGTCAAGAGTTCCGCCTTTATCAAAGATTAACAGATATAACACTAGTTAATTAACAGCTTCAGCCCCTACATTCATATTGCACGAGTCAAACATAAAACGCATTACGAGCTCGATCGATCACATTTAGTATATTTGGACTGATAATGCTTGATGCTGATGGAGCCCATTAAAGCTAAAACAGCTGTCCATGGCTGTTTGCTTCTTTCTATTTTTGATAGTAAAGACCTTGTGTCATTAACATTATCGCCTACCTGGGAATTCAACAGCCTTTTACATTATTGACTATAAAATGATCCGTTCTTAGCCGACGAATTTTCTAAATTTATTAAAAATTTCAGCGTCGTTTTCGTTTGACTCCGTTTGAGAAAGAAGGTTATAACCACAAGCTATGAGCCTATTCGCTTTGGTCAGTATCAAATGAGTTACGACGATGTCCTACTACTCCACTCAGTTCAATTACCATTACAAGTTTGCCACATATTGCGAAAAATTACCTTGGGTCTTTACAAACAAATGGAAGTTTTTAAATGATTTAGAGGAGACACTACTGTTTCCCCATTAAAAATAAGAAAAGGTTTTGATATTCTATAGTGTGACATCGTCAAAACGGTCCATTTTTCTGAAAGTTCAATCTTGCCTCCGATATCAATAACAAGATATTTTGACCCAGGTCGAGCAAAGACGTCAGATGCAGTGGCATCCCCTTTCTCATTGGCGAATTCTCTCATCTTCATTTCTCTGCAGTGTATAGAGGCTGCTTCTGGTTCCAAGGCGATAAGCAGTTGTTCAGGGTTCTTATTTGATACCATCTCCGCCTTCCAAAGTAGAAGAAAAAAGAAACAGTTATTGAAGACAAAAAAAAGTTTCGTTAAGAAAACACTGATTAATCTCAAACTTAAATTTCTCGATTTTTGCGAACACCTCCAAGGAGAAAAAACAAAACTTTCACATTTGTGATAACGCATTCATGTTTACTAACTGACAGCATCAGAGTGACCTGTATTCTAGCTCGTCCTGTATTTCCTTTCCTTATTTCATTTTCACCTCTTAACTCATCGTAAGGGCGTGGGGGGGGGACAAACAAATTTAACTTCTCTACAATTACCTTACATGCAGCTTCTCTCATGAATTGCTTGGCAGCGGGTCTCCAAATGGCAGGCACTGTTATGACCCACCGAATGTCCTTTTCATTATACTTTTCGTCTCCAGTTCTCTCGCGAATGATTTCGATAGCTCGATCTTTGAGATACCTCAATGAGTGGGCAAAAACAACCAAAGCATCAATTTTTTTTCCATTTCGAGCTGTCAGCTTTGTATTTCTGTCTAATGTCTGTAATAGGAGAAGACAAATTTACAAAGATCATGTCTAATACTTTTGATGCGAATTAACTTCAGCGGAGAACTTATAAAAAACCCAAAATCTCTCGGCTTTGATCGCTAGGGTTCCTCTTCAGCAACCGCATACTCCCATGCTTGTTCTTTTTACGATGTTTGTCGAGACAATCAGCAGTAATTTAACCTTTTACTTCCTTCTATGACTATTCGTTATGAATTAGTTTTATAGGTGTTTCGAGTTGATTTCAAGATGAGAGTTAGTGATAGACAGTCCGCCTATGGAAGTTTCGCTTCAGGCGTGGCAAAAAAAAAAGGAAGAAAAAAAAAGACGAATGAATGAACTGTACCTCTGACTTGTGTAGTGCCATTTTGAAATGTTTGAAGTAAAGATAATCTCGATCTTCACCATTAAAGAAGTTGGCGTACTTTTCTTCCGCTTCGTATCCGAAGGAATCAAAGTTACCATCAGGGTGAAGAAGCAGAGAGGTAGGTGTTTTAAGGGTAGCAGTTCCCTGGTCATGTCCCCAGGCTCTGTTCATATGAATGCCTCCTTCTCCCTTCTTGTGGTTGAAAGCAAAAGCAAAACCACTGTATGTGGTCCCAAAATCAATAGCAACCACGGCTATGTATGATGAACTTGTAGCGAACAACAAACCTTCAGACGCTGAAGAGCAAAGATGAGCTTAAGAAAAGCGAATATTTCCTTGTTCACAACTACACTGGAAAACACGAACGGCATGCATGACCCTAATTGATAAGTGGCTTTATTTAGGTTGAAAGGTAGGCTGAGAGTAAAACAGCTGGAACTCGCCTCGATGCAGAGAGAATGACGGGTGTGGGTGCTTAGATAATTCGAAAAAATGATACAAGAACATCTACGAGAGAAATTAATGTCAATAATTATATCATGCCGAAGAATAGAGACATGCATTTTCTTTCTTGAGGCCAAAAAACTGCGTATTATAGTATTCATTTTGAGAAAATCTGTTGATTAACAGAGAAGATTTCCAGGCTTCCCCCCTAATCTGGTAATAATGCTCTCCAAACTGACCAAACTCCTTCCTCTTGTAATTCTTTGTTTAGTTCTTTTACTCATACGTTTGGCGTCGGAGAGGAGGATCATGGTTTCGCGCTTGTTTGATGATAACAAAATCCCTCTTGACGAATTTTACTTCTTTCTTAGTCCGTGTATCAGTTCTTTTACATAGTATCCAATGGCATGTTTTCTTCAAGTTCGAAGGTGAACAGGCCAGTTTGTATGATCTTTCATCAACAGTCGATGCGTTCGATTGCAGAAACCGAAAGTAATTAACTTCCGGGCTAATATGTTTATCCTATCCTCATTTCAAACTCATGTATCTTTTACGTCTTTTTCGATGATTCTTGTAAGCAATAATTAATACATATTTGTAACGAAGTAGGAACAACTTACAATAATCGAATGCTTTGAAGAGCTGGACCCAGTTGTAATTCTAAGAAGTGTTCACTTGTTAACCTGTAGTAACGCTTTCTGTTGCATGATTTATGAAATTCGTTTCGCTCGAATAGTAAATGTCTGTACTTTTATAACTTAAATAAGGATTTTGATACGTACCACTCATGCCGCTTTCAAGCTGATAGTTCCTTAAATGATGAAGAATCTTTATGTTGGATAGTACGCGTCGTTCACACTAAAGAAAATGCTTATGTGCTATACCATAAATTTTTCATTTCCCCTTTTTCCTAGAATTCCTTTTGTCGGAAATTTTAAACTGTTTCCGGTTCCGGTCGCACTGTTCCGGAAGTAATCATGTACAGAATTTTTCTGTCTGCTTGATCATTATCTACTTGCGCAAAAAGACAGTGCAAGAAAAGTCTCTTTAATCAATAAGTAGTGAGAGCCATTATGTTGTAATTCAAGATTTCGCAAAGAAGTGGCTTGTTACTGACACACAAGCGTCCGTTTTTGATTCTGAAGGTTTAGAATTTTTGTGTTCATGAAAAACATGAATTTTTTAAGTAAAGATAGCTCGGTTGCTTGATCATTGCGTGCCTCATCGTCAAACCAAATGGGAAAAATTTAAACCATTTACAAATGTAAGTCTTTAGTAATACATCTGCTCCAGATATAGGCCCTAATACAATAGGTGTGGTGTATTCGACCGCAAGGGTCAAGAAAGAAAGGAGTCTTCTGTAGTCGGATTTTATATGTATGTTGATTAAATATCGTTGCGATGATATCAGAAGTTTCAGTATTTATTTGAGCATAAACACCACATCTGGTGACGAGGATCAAGCATAAAACCCAGAGAGCGTGTTCTAAAAGGATCTGAAGGGATTTTAGAAGCGATTTCCAAAGAGATTTCCGAAGTAATTTTTCCTGCGCAATCAAAACATTATGGCGATCTCTCTACAAAACTTCACACAGTTTGAAGTTCACCTCGATGGGATGCAGACCCGAGATGAGAGAAATGGCCAGGACGATTCGAGAGACTAACCATTGGAATAAAGATTGATGAAGGCAAGAAGAAAAGAGCCCTTTTGTTCTTGGGAAATAATCTGATATCAGGGCAACACTATACTTAAAGCTGTTTTCGCAAACGAATATATAAATTCATCGAAATAAACGAATAAACTGGAGAATATAGAATAATAAAGCACAACTAAAACCTAGCTCCCGAAACCCTTTATTTTTTGCGACAATCACCTCTTCCTTCCACCAAACTTACCTGGTATTACTCAGAAGCGCTTCGGCATAAAATTATGATATCACATGATGTCACATGACTTATTTCCGGTCTTTCCTAGAAATGCGAATTGAAACAAAATAAGCAGTGCAAATCGACAGCAGTTTTTCATTGTTTTATTCTTGAGGCGAAATAAGCTGGTAAGATTAGTAGTGAAAACAGAAATGGCACACTATCAGCCTGCTTAGTTTGGAGATCAAGCAACAAAGGAGGGCACTCAGGCAAATTTGTAAGGCAGGTAATCGCTGTGCTTAGAGACAATCGAGAGGCCCAATGCCTGATCGAAATGCAGCATACTCTTGAGGCAAAGTACGTCAAAACAGAAACACCGGAGACAGCCAGGTAGAAAACGTGAATGTTCTTAACTTAAATTTTCATTTCATCAAAAGTTTGCTGATCAATGTCGAGGGTCTGACTGATGCATCGATAAAGTTCATGCTGCCAGATGTTAGTCAGATACAAACAGATGCTCCCATTGCTACCTTTGAATTTGACATGTTCCGTTTAATCTACGAATACTTTTACCCCTAAAACGCTCTTAATTTGTTTCATATGAAGTTATTAATCTTACAACCGTTTTTGTGTAACGTTTTACAGACTCGTTAATTCTACTATTTTACATTTGCAAGTCAACGACTCGTGGTGGATGCAAATTATGGGGGAGGGGTGGGAAGGATTTAAGCTTCCTTCTACTACGAATTAAATGCTGGCGTCGCTTTAAGTTGTCAGGAGAACATATTCTTGAAACAAAGGCGGGAAAGTAGCCTTTTCCCCTACAGAATTAGTGCTATCAGAGGTAACAATGATCAGTTGCAAGTGTTTTTGATGGTACTTACAGCTTACATGTTACGTCAAATAAAGGCAGTGATTGCGGCCACTTACTGTATGTTTTCCCACTCTCTCATTTTATTTTACAGCTTACATGATAGAGTTTTATTTTTAATATACCCGAAAGTTGCTTTTGAGCGTTTGGGTTATGCCCTTATGACAAAATTAGCGGGTACGTTTCGCAAATAAATCACACATCGCCGGTGTTATTCAGATCCATAATTCCTTACTGGAAACTGTAAAATATTTTTACCTCAGTTCATGTTAGATTTTTAGAGGTTTTATTCATTCATTTACAAATTTTTTGTACAGCTTTACAGGACTATTACATTTATAAAGATTGTATTCGGTTATCTTTTGTATTATGTCGGTTTGCGGTAATACGCAAGACAGTTATTTCTTGTAACAAACATTTAACCTTCAAAATATTGTTTTAGAAACGAACGGAAGAACAAAAAATGGTAGGCCAGGTTGTTGGGGGACCCTTTGGTTGGAATTTATCAAATAAAAAGGCCATTACTAAAGCAGACAAAGCATCAAAAGAATTCGCAGTAAGGTGTAGAAATTTGGCACAAGGCAACTGGGATGAGACCGAGTTTTACCGAGGTAAATTACTTCAGGGTAATTTTGTTTAATGGGGCGTTGGGTGCGCCAGGAGAACCAAAGGTTTTCCCAGCTACCCTTAAGCAACAGAGTGGGAAACTTGAAATCTTATGCAAAATAACCAATCAGCGCTTGTTGGTGGGTACGTAAATGACAGATGTTGGTTTACATGTCATGTTGTAAACCTCTTTTTAACTCATGTGATTTTAGGTAACGTGATTTTTTTCACGTCGCCGTATTATGGCGCGATTTAAAACTCTCATTTGATTAGAATTAGTTATTGCATCCCCAATCTTTGGGATACTCTACGATTTTTTTTTCATTATCTGAAGTTTTTGTGATGTTTTCCCAATCCAAATACACAGTTTTGTCCTAGAAATAGGCTACATTCCGAACAAGGCACTACGATACCGCTATAAACTTGATATGCTCCTTCACTAGCATAATTAGAATAGAGACTTCAATCCCTTAAAATCTCTAAGTCTCTAACGACGACATAGCTCATTATGAAAAGCGATTCACTGCAAACAACTCGGAAAATGACTTAATCAAATTCCAAGAGGAGCGAAAAATCTTAAAAGTTTTTCTAAGCTTGATCTGCCCAAAAATTTCCAACAAATTCGAATAACTCTCCTTGTAATTAACTTTACATCGATCTCCGAAAAAGCATCACAAAATAGTGTTTATCCGGGTTACGAGACTTCAAGTTAATGTTTATGTAATGATAACAAATTGTCAACCATTTTCCTCTAATAGTTTTTATTACACACAATAGATACCTGGACTCATGGAGGTTTGTACTCCACGATAAACATCAATCTTGATGTGTCTGATGACATCATATTTTACCTTTGTTCTCTACCTTTGCGTTCATTTCGCAGTTTAATTACCAATCTGTTGAACACTCAGGTGTTTTGGAAGTGCCATTATTCAAAAATAGAACCAAAAGATGTTGAGCACTACTCATACCACCACTAATACTACTGCTGCTACTATTACCACCACCACTACTGCTACCACAACCACCACTACTACTACAACCGCCACTACCATAACTCCCACCGCTATTACCACTACTACTATCACCACTACCACTACGATCACCACACTTACCATCACCACCACTATTACCATTACCACTACTACCGCTACTACCACCTCTGCTACTACCATCACCAATACTAACACCATCACTAATAACACCACCACTACTGCCACCACTACTACCTCCACTACCGCACCACTGCAATACCACTGTCACCCCACTACAGCCAACACCACCACTACAACATACCCTATACCACTGCTATTACTACCACCACCACTACTACCATTACTAATCACTAATAACATCGATACTACTACCACATCCATTATCATCATCGCTACTATTACCACCTCTTCTACTAGCACCACTATAGCCACAACCACTTTAGGTACCCCTACAACTATACCCAATACTATTACCAACACTACCATTAACACCACTAATGCCACGACTGCTATTATGACCACTGCAACTATTACCACAACTACCATCACTACTGCTAGTATCACTACTTCTACTACCATAACTAATACTACCATCTATTCTTCTACTGCCCTTACACCGCCTCTACCATTACAGCGACTTCTAATTAAATAACTACTACTCTCACCACCGCTGCTATCGCCATTACTTCTGCCATTACCACGACTGCTACTAACCCCACTTGCAATATTCCTACTACTACTGCCGCCACTACTCCTACCCCTAATACTACTACCAGTACTACTATCACCATTAGTACCACCCACACCACTAGCCTTACTACTACTTTTGCTACTACTACTATCATTATCACTGCCACTACCACCACTACTGACACCTCCACCACTTTTACCACCGCCATCAATAATACTACTATTAATACAACTACTATTACGAACAACACTACCACCTCTATTACTGTCACCTATACTAGAAGCACCGCCATTGCCTTGTCTGCTATTATCAGCATCACTATTACGATCTTTACTACTATCACCACTTTCACTACCACCACCATTACGAGCATCATTACTTCCACCACCACTACTACTGTCATCACGTCTATTACCACCTCTACAACTAGCACCACTACTACTATCATCACTATTTTTACCACCAATACTATTACCACCACTTCTACCACCACTACGGCTATCACTACTTCTATCACTATTACTACTATCTCCTTTTCTACTACCACTTTCATTATCACCACTACTATCACCATTACTATCACCACCATAACTAATACCCCATTAACACTACCATCACTATTATAATCAACGCACCAGCTATAATTTTAGGACGTAGAGAAGTTAAATTCTGGACGACTTGAACTCCAAACAATAAATGTCATTGCCAGTGGTTTTAAACTAAATGTTATTAACGTAATAAATTAAGAACGGAACAACTAATGACATCATTCGAAATAACATAGGAATAACACATGAAATACAAATAACATAGGAAATACGAGTTAAATGATGAAACTGGACATTTATCTGACGATTTGGGAATACGAAACAGCATTAAGAACGTAACGTTACTTAAATTCCTTTCCACATTTGTGGAAGAACATTGCAATACACTTGGTACAATTTAGTCCGTTCGCGTAGTGACTCCAAGTCGACTTCGTGCAACCTAGAGTGACACGATGTGTCGTGTTGTGACAAAGTGCTGACTACTCGCGCAAGTGTCACGTGACAATATATTTTTCTCGGTTCGCAAAATTTTTAGGATTTTGGAGAGATTCTTGGATTGTAAACTATTTCTGATTTTAATTGTCTGTAGATCTATGAATTGAATCAAGATTTAAAGTTGTTTTCTCGATTTGAAAAACTTTTTCAAAGCGATTTGTCTAAAAGATATCGATTCTAAATATTTTTTCGGATTTACAAAATAGTTTTGGATTTTCCCTTTTCGGCTTCCGTATAATTCTCCACAGTGTCGCATTCTTTGTTCTGATGAGTGTTTTACCATCTTAGATCACGCTTTCACAACTTTTCAACTTAAAATCAAAGAAGCTATCCGTATTCAATGGGAGAAACCTACACTTTATCACCAACTTTACCATAGTAATTTAAAACTTTCCTTGTAAATGCATACATTATTCTACTACTATTGTTTGTTTTGTCCAGTCAGCATTTTGTTACACACTTTAAATTCAACTTTGTACTTTGTATTACTCAGAACTGGGGATGACAGAAGAACTGTCGAAACATGTTTTTGAACATTACACTAATTACATTTAAAAATCCATGCGTGGTTCAGTTTTCTTTTCCCTTTTTCATTCTGTCCAACTTTCTTGTGTTCCGTGTAACATGAATGGAGAAAATAGAAGTCCAAAATAAATTTTGTTTTTTTACCCATATTTTTTCATGGAGGAAAGCATTTATTGTTCTTATCCCTTTTTACAGAATCAAAACATCGGAGATAACCATCGAAGATCAACAGGGGCAGATCAGGGCCTTGGGGAACACTGGAAGTTCCAAAACATCGAGCGTCATCGGGTAACTTCTCGTATAACAATACATACGTAGTGTCAAAACACTGAATACCTTTTTTTTAGTTTGTTTCCTTTAGCGATAGACCACGATTGATGTCTTCTAACTCAAAGAAACTTTGGTCGTTAAGTAAGGACTGTTAGTGTGCAGATACAGCTAGGCAACAAAAAAATATTTATGTTAACTCCTCTTTTTGTTCCCTTTAAACTCAGCTGGACAGTATTGTTTTTGAGGCGGAGATATCTAAGGTTTTATTTATGACAGAGTACTCTGTTCATTTAAATGCTGCATCATGAAATAAATGATTTAAATTTGACATAGCTACATCTAGTGATGTATACCATCTTCGAATTTTTACAATAAATCTGAAAGTGATACATAACACGCCACCCCGAGGGCGGCATAAAAATCTGCTGTATATTTCTCGATCGATGAATAAAGGCGGAGTAGAACCTTTTTTTTTGATGCAAGTGCGTGTCTGTTTTAGTTTTGTAAATCAGCATAAAAACTTTTCTTCTTCAATTTTGGAATTGTTGTTCAGGTAAGAAGAACGATGTGAGGAAACGTCAGTGAAATATACGAGCAGCAGGAAAATCATCTCGCTGACCGCTAGCGCCAAACATTTTGTAACAGGCTAAAAGGCGTTATGCAATCTTCTTTAATCTGGTTTATTTATGCTCATTTTACCGCATCGGCAATCTTTTCAATTCTCCAGACATAGGATGTTCAAAACTCTGTTCGTGGCTTTTCCTTATATTTTTCACTGAATGTAATTTACTCTAATGATCATCAAAATAGAATAAAAATGTCCTTTTAATGATCAAAAAAGGTCGAATACAATGAACAATAATAACTTTAAAGTTGCTCTAAAAGTGAAATTTCGTTTAAACTGATTCTTCTTAGAACATGTAACCTTAGAAGATATATTGTACAGCAGGTTAAGTGGCGGATACTAAACCGAAAAGCAATGCTCAGTGGGAAATGAATGCTGAAAATTAACCTGTTGAGGTCAATCCTCAGCAAGTCAGCATAAATCTATTAGTCCGTTCCAATTTTTTATTTTTCCTCTTTTGCTGAGTGTAAACTCCCAGCAAGCACTTCGCAAGAAAACAAAAAGAAAAGAAAACAAAAAAAAACATGAACCTTTCCTGCCTATTTCCGGTGCTACAATTTCTCATCAAATGGTGAGTTTTTCCTTTTTTTTTAAAGGTTGTGTACTCACAATCTACTCGTGCTCCTGTTTTAATATAAAAATGTTAGCAGCGTGGGATGTTTACTTCTCATTATTCTCTGACACGACTTTATAAAAAAAATAATTTCCTTCTTATGTAACAATAGCTAAAAGCTCTTTGAATTAAGTTTCAAACGAACGCTCTCGTCATAGCAGACGTACGTTCCCTTTTGTCAAGACACTCAACACGAATTCTATCTGTGAATTTCCTTACATCTATCTGCAACATGAAATTTACTATTTTATAACTCCAGGGCCTGATGTGACTAAATGTGTTCTACAGCTTGATTATTATAGATTACTTCCTCGTCTATCGATATGACTGTGAGAATGATGAGTGCAAAAGAAGGGAAAGGTTTCTTGCCTCTTGATTGATTCTTCGGCCCGACAGAAAAAAGAGGGAAAATTTTTATCTCAGGTTCTTTTCTTATTAAATTGCAATTTATTGTTGTATAGGTGGTTCTATGATAGGTTTGTCGCCTGGTGGCTTCCCATCCCCAGTGGAAACGAAGATCTCCTCGTAAAGATCGCGGAAAAGGAAATGAAACTTGAACAGCAAGCAAAGAGGTATTATTTGCAAACCAGTTCTTGTATCTTCTCTCTTAAAAGGATAACAAAGAAATTATGCAAATAGATTAATATTTGACTATTTTTCCCCGGTATGCTCAACAAACCTTTCGCATTGTGGGATAATTATAGGTTATTACACGGTTGGTGAGCACGTACGATTTTTATTCACAGCGAGTGAGTTAAAATCGTACAAGCGAATCAATCGTGAAATAACTTATTTATTATATACATACCAAGATTCATAAGCGAACAGAACTCAAAGATAAACATATCTTTATTTTCTTTCAAAGGAAAACAACGCGCGGTCAAGCCGCCTCATAGTTCGAGAGTTGCACTGAAATGGCTTCCTTGTGAAATACTTTGCATTTAAATTATCGAGCAAAAATGCCGTTAAAAGGCAGAAATAGTTAGAATAAAATAAGACATCCTGAAAATATGACGAAATAACTCTACGGAAGCTCAAAACCTGAAATACAGAAGTGAAAACCCGAGACCTCATTTTTTGTTGCTTATCAGAACCCGCATGCCTGAATCGCCTCGCCTTTCAAAACAAGAAATTCATGGAACAGAGCAACATCGTGTTTGGTCTTTTTCTTGGCGTTTTCATTTTCTTGTCCGTCTATGAACTCTTCTACTGATGAATCTAAGCTCTGAAAACGGTTAGTTTGATTTGAAGCCATCTTTCTGAAGAAAAATGCGCTTAAGCTTAGAAGTGTGCTTTTTGTCAGTCAAGAGGAGTTGCGAACGAGCGACACGGTTTGTATGACCAATCAGCTGGCTTCTCTAGCGCGAAGAGACTATTTTCATCTAAATGCTTTTTAGCGTGTAAATCTCGGTATGTATATAATAACGTCGATTTATCGGTAAGAACCAAATTTACAATAAGAACAGTTTAGACTTATATAAAAAGAAGATAATTGGAACCTTTAAAGTAATCTTTGCGAAAATAAAATTTTTGGCGTCAAAAGTAATGTGTGCCTAATTATAAAATAAATATCCAGGTGAATTTTCCGAAACATACCCCTAGGCACGAGGTCTTCAGCAGACTTCCCTACAGCTACAGGGACAAAGCCCACTGGTTGATGTAATGTTTTTTTTTTTCAAACATTTTAGAGGCATTTTTCTTTTTTTTATCATTATCCTCCAATTAATAACAGTACTTAGGTACGAGACAAGCTCACAGTCGCAATCTTATTTTCAATCCAAGCCAATATATCGTGCTTTTTCCGCCCTTTCTCCTCTCCATTTTGTATTGTGCATTATTTCTCCATGGAAAAAGGGAAGGAAGGATGAATGTCGATGTCAGGTCTGAAAAAAAATTGTTCTCCATATCAGTATCGGTGATAACATGATTTCGAGTGCAATTTTGTGTTAATAATTTGCATGGAAAAAGCATCCTAGAAAGTGAAGACAGAGGATTTTTGACAGCGCGCGCGTTATTTGTAATTTGAACTCGTGTTACAACTTTGCACTCGTGTGACATGAAAAATGCACTCGCTTAAAGCCAATCAGAAGCGCGTAATTTTTACATATACATCACTAGCGCTTTTACTGATGTCAACGTTGTCAGCTTTCTTAATATTTGACCATACGTATCATTTCTTTTAACTTGCGAACGTATTCGCCTAACTTTTCAAATAATCCGCACTGAAACTTTTAGGATGTCATTCAAGTTGTTGAGAAGAAGTGGAACAGGTGGCAGGAAGAGGAAAAATTGGTGAGAAACAGCCGACTTTCACACGCAGTGAGTCACCTTCATAAACCACTATTCCAGGAGTACATAAAAGCAAGTATCCGGCTGACTTGGAGAATGGTTACCCAGACACCACCACTTAGGTTAGAGTATCAATCCTTGTACCTACAACAGTGCCATAAGAAGATGGGTTATCATATGAGTCCTGAGTTACGTACATTGGTGGAAGGAACCCCTGACCAACATCAGGAAGAGGAGATAGCGTGTTATCTTTGGCCGGGACTGTTTGATGGGGAAGGAAGATGTATTCGAAAAGGAGAAGTCTTGTGTAGGATAAAAGGGAATACTGAGTAAGCTTCTATTGAAATTCTGCTACCAATAACTAAAGCAAAAGCTCATATCTATTTTGGAGACTGCTTTAATGTTCAAAATCCTGTAAAATATTTTTTTATTTACGCCACGCTCCTAATGTAAATGAGGGACATGAATCAGGTCGATTCATGATCGAAATAAGTGCCATCGGTGTACCCAGGGGTAGACTTGACCCTCGTTTAGCGCATCGAGCCAAAGGTTCGCAAATTCCGAAATAATTAAATTTATCCGTATTGCAGTGACTCATTTAAACCACCTCTCTCTATATGTAAGTCAAGTCGCCTGGTTTTTACCAGTCAGTTTTGTCAACGTACAAATATATTTTTTGGTCTTACTACTGATGTTAAATACAATCGAAAGTGACGGTTTCCTGTGGAGAACCTCGAGGCGATTGAAGACCTTGTTTCTGGCGCACAGCTGTTTTCAAACGAGGCATTCATCATTTTTAGAACCAGCATGTTTACCTAACACGAGGATCCTTCTTTGCAAAAGCGCCGAATTCGTGTAACTATGTTGATGATACAAGATATACTGATCAAAGCAATGATTTCTAGTTTTTGCGAGAGCATGTATTTGAGTTATTTTCGTTTTCAATCAAACGCGTGGCAAGATGAGGGTGTGATATTTTTTCTCTCACAAGTCTCACAATGAAGAAGGTGCAAGTTTTTTTTTATTTATCTTTTGCAAAAAAAAGCAGGTCCTGTTTAAAAGTAAGTCTCTCTCATTAAAAAATATCAGATTTTTACAGCGGATTTTAACAATCTTTGTTAAAAGTAAGGAGCTGTCAACAGCTTCTCCAAATTTTCGTAGAGAGCAGGCGCTGGCGCACAGCTGTTTTCTAGCAAAGCGCTTACTTTCTGGAACCAACAAGTCTACCTAAGAAGAGGATTCCTGTTTTACAAAAGCACAGAATTCTTGCAACGATGTTGATCACACAAGATGTACTGATCGAGGAAATTATCTCTAGTTTTTGAGAGGACATCTATTTTGAGTTATTCTCGTTTTCAGTTAAACGCGAGGCAAGACGAGAGTGTGATATTTTACTCACAAGTCTCACAATGGAGAAGTTGCGAATTTTTTGTTTTTCGTTTGTTCTATATTCTCTTTCGGAGAAAAAAAAGCAGGTCTTGCTTGTCAGAGCTTATATAGTTTTACGACGGATTCAAACAGTCTTTATGAAAATTATAAAGCTATCAACAGTTTTCCCAAATATTCCCTTTGTAGAAAGCGGACGTTAGGACTTTATGTTTGTTCTCAATCAACCGAGGCGGCATTTAACGAATCAAGGGGTGTGATTTTTTTCGCGTGTTAAGTTTTTGCTGGGCTTATGCATTTACGCTACGGTAAGCAAATTATTGGAGGCGATTGCGCAGCGCTTTATGCAAACTAAGAAAATAGGATAACTTTCGTAGCGCGAAATTCGATTGCCCTAAAATTTGGTAGATAAATCTGACAGCGTCAGTGATGTGATTGAATACACGTAACCTGTTGAGCAAAAAAAAAAGGAAGAAACTAGCAGAACATGACTATGCGAAAAAATCTCACCTCCTGTTATCACACAAAAGGATGAATAGGTATCAATTTGATGTCGGTTTGTGTAAACACAAAAAAATTGTGGGAGGAGATTATTCAGTTTTTCTTGCTTACGAAGCGCGAAATTTAAACACACTCGGATTGAACAGTCGAGTCGAATGGGAGAAATTGACGAGCGTGTGCGACTATTTCCACTCGCCATTGTTTTTTAACTCCTTTCGTTGAATTGAAATACGGAAAGAGAAAGATACCCGTAAAACTACATGAATTAACGACGCGCGATGCTTCGGACGTTATTACCAGGTTTAAATCACACGCTAGAGGAAGGAGAATATGAACCTTTTTGTGCACATCAGGAACAAAATCTCATTCACGCTGCGCGAAATTTAAATACCCGCACATTAAACAATCGAGCAAATGACGATACATGATTCAACGGCGTGATAGGCTTCGGACGTTAATACCAGGTTACACATGCTCTCATCACCTTTGTATCGCACAGTGAGCCTCTAATTAAATATATATCTTTCGCCGGTTTTAAGCAATGTAAAGGAAAAAGCGGTGTCATTTCTTTACTTCAGATACGAAAGCTACAGTCGCCCCACCATCCACCCCACGGTGACTATTTGCTTCCTAAAAGATCTACCATAATCACCCCCACGGGGAGGATTTGTCGTATCATCAGTTTTGCCGATGGTTTAAATCTACCGCTCGTATGATAATCGGAAATTTGAAAAAACCCGCGTGTATTTTAAAGCTGTTTCCGCCATTGTTCCAAAGTAGCCATATACGGTCATTGTTAATCGTTAAACAAAGCCTGCTCAACTTTCAGCTGATCCGCTTTTCTTGATACGTGGGTTTTCTGACATAAAATGACCTCTTATATTTAGTGTTACCTGTGACATTACTATAGAAGGAAGGAAGTCTGAAAAATAAATGATAACAGATGGAGTCGAATGTAGGCGATTAACAATAAGTGTTCATTTTGTCAGTTATGCACGTACTATTTTATTTCGTTTACAGGTCAAATCATTAACATGTCTTTACATGAACATTTTTTCCTATTGATGTTAGATGAGAGCATTTGCTCAGAAACTAAATCGCTTGTATATTAAGTAGTTAAAGCTTTTTTTCGAGTTGGGGTGGTCAAACTAAAGAAATAGAGAAAACTGTTGAAAAGATTCCCCCTAGTTAAACATCTATTATTTAACATCTATCTTAAAGGCTAAGGCTTTCCTTGCAATTGTTCTTGAGCGAGTGATTGACTTCAAATTTAAACTACAATATATATTTTAGTTTTGTAAGCAATGTCAATTCTGGTATTGTGAGAAACGCTAGGTTTTGTTAATTGTTAGCAATCTATTATAACAAAAAAAGTTTTCATTCAATATTTTTATTAAAAAAATAACGCACACTTGCACAATAGAAAATAATAGTTTCATGGCTACAGATCACCGAGCATTCGCGCCTAGCAAGCAATCGATTAAAATATGTCTAAACAACATATTTAAACATTGTATCTATGCTGAGTGGGCACTTGTCTGCTTTCCCTCTTGCACTTCATATATTTACCCTCAAATAAACGAAGACTTAACAATCACTAGCATTTTTTTATTGTTATTGGTGCTTACTATGATGAACAATTAAAGGGATTGACTACTTTTGGGAGTCACACAATTCTTGAAAAGTCTTACAAGGTAAATCACATTGCTTCTCCAACTAGACTTCCTCACTGATTACTGGGGGGGTGCACGTCTTGGAATTGGTTTTTTTATGATCATGGTCTGATTATTGTCTAAGATCTGTCTTAGATCTCTGTCTTTCATTACAGAAAAAAAATACGTTCATGATCGACGGAAAAAGTCCAAGGTGGTTTGGGCGCTGTACATATTCTGACTACACTCAGGCGAGATATTCAATGTGAAAGTTTATTTAGGATGAGTCAGCCAGTCTTGTAGTCTACACTTCCTACTAGAGCCAAAGAAAGGGAAATACTAAGTTAAAGGTAAACGCTACAGAATTAAATACCTAACTTTTTTTTGACAAACGAGAACTTAAATTATCATCAACATAGCCATTTTTGGCGGAAACAGATTTCCAACGCCCGTGCCTCTGAAAGACTTTGTCGAGAACACCAGCATTAGCTGCAGCTGAAGAACCACCAGCTCTTAAAGAAGGTGTGCTGAATAGAGAAATATCTGGAACAATATCCTTTAAGCTAAACGGCTTGTTTACAGATACTAGTCTTTGACCTAATTTAAACTTATACAAAGCCCTAAAGACATAATGGTCTGCCTCAAATGAAAACTTTTCAACCTCTCTTAAATAACGCCTGAAACTGTTTACAGGGCAGGTAGCAATATCGGAGCCCTCGAAAAATTTCAACTTGGCTTCCTTTCCTAAGTTGATCTGTCTTACTTCTATTAACGTTGATAGTTAGGTAGTCACTATGAAAACTAATCTCTCCATATCTAATATGAAGAACCTCTTCAATTCGGAAGAAACCAGCGAAAGTGAGAATAAAAATACACACATTTCGTAACTCAAGTAAATTATCTAGGTTGGATTTTTCAACAAGCTTCCTTATCATGTCTGGAGAAACCGGCTCTTTCTTATTACAAACGCGAGTTCCCATTATTCTCTTAGCGGCTCTGCTAACTGCGTGGATGATCAGGCTGTCTGTAGGGGAAGGTAAACCCGCCAAATGGTGTGCCCACTGTATTCTAAATATGGCAGAGTCGACCGCCGAGTGGGAATGAGTATTATCCAGTAAATGCTGTAAGTATAACGCCACATGCTCTGACTTTGCAGGAAAAGCACAAATTTCCCTCTTGGAACTGGCGAACACTCCTATAGGCGTCGGTGGTACCTGGTGCTCTTGACGCAATGACAGTTGACTCCAGTCTAGACGCAAGACTTCTCAGTGACGGGTCACTCAACTCGTCAAGGCACTGCCACACGCCATGATTGAACACATCTGAAAAGAGAAAAACAAACCAAAAAGGCAAACAAGTAGTACGAACGATGGCATTTAAGATCTGAATGGGGTCGAATCCTTGAGAATACGATAGTGAAGTCACACTCACTGGGACTGTAAACACAACATAGCTGCGCCGTCTCTAGTGTAAGCTCTCTGAACAAGAAACTAATGGAGGATAAAAATCTCCTTAGCACCCAGACTGCGATTATTATTAACCTCAATACCATTCTGGTCGACCATAGCGCGAAACAAGATATTCAAATGCTCTTGGCAACACCGAGGGGTACACATTTAATCTAGTACTACATCGTCGTGTCTCCCTACGCGAAAAACAAAGAAATGATAAAATTATGAAACAATTCTCCTAACCACGGATGATGCAGATCATAGATACCGCCAGGGTAAACACTTTTCTGTGTAAATTCGGGCACCGGGGGCCCCCAACATAAGCAATACACAAACCTAACATAATATGTAAGTCCATAAGTGATTGCATCTAAACAATCTAAGTATTCCCACACATTGCGATTGTTGGCAGGCAGCCAAACAATGGCAAATGTATAACTCCGCCAAGGAGCGTATTTCACACAATAGCCAAACGCCACCGGGGGACCACGGAAAGCGCACTCCGAAATCCGTCAGAAGGAGGTCATCTCGGGTAGATTTCCGATTACGAAATCCGAGCTCGCCCGATGTTGTCTTCGTGATGAAGGCCCTATTTAGCATATTAGACCCACAAAATAGAGTAGAAAAGAACACGTGCTTCGTTTTCGCTCATGACTTCGTATTAGCGTTAAGGTATTTGCATTTTTTTCCGTTGCTTACCTATATTACAGACTCCAAAAAATTTTTGCGATGCCTCCTTTTCACGGATGGCCGATCACATCTACAACATAGTGACACCTTCATGAAATCTGGCAAAAGGAGGATGTTAAAACACCAGAGGTCATCTCGGGTAGATCAGTCTGATGACGAAATCCGAGCTCGCCTGATGTTGTCTTCGTGATGAAGGCCCTATTTCGCATTTTAGAGCCGCACAATAGAGTAGAAAGGAACACTTACTTCGTTTTCGCTCATGACTTTGTATTAGCGTTAAGATATTTGCATTTTTTCCGTTGCTAACCTATATGACAGATTCCACAAAATACATTTGACGCCTCGTTTTCACGGATGGCCGATCACAACTACAACGTAATGACATCTTCACCAAATCTGTCAAAAGGAGGATTTTAAAACACCGGAAATAATGTTTTAAATACGAATTATCTTCGCACGAAATACGGAATTGTGAACAGAAATACCTTTTCTTAAATAAAGCTTTTCAGATAAAACATCTAGGTATATGGTAAACTCAGTTAAAGCAACCACGCCCAAAACTACTAAAAATTTTCTGGATTTCTGATGAAATAAATTTAACGCAATTACGTTCAGAGTTTGAGCGATATATTGTTATTTCTGATATGGTAATTGATTAAAAAATTGTACATTACCTCGATTGGACGGTGATTAAGTTTGAATGTAATGTAGCAGGCGATATTACTTTGTCGACAAGGATAATCCGTGACTTGTTTCACCTATCAAATGTTCTTTATCTGCGTTGTGCCATGATCATCATTGAAAATATTTTACGATAATATTTTTACAATATTTAGATGAGGATTTTCAATTCTAAACGCAAGAGCGTACTTAGGGAAAGATCTACAAGAAACAGTTTCTCATGAATACGTTTTAAAAATTCTTTTAGCTGACTTGTACATAGATAAAAATTACTACATAGATATATTTCACTTCGACGATTACCTTAATAAACAATTAATGGGAAGTTCTGAGAATCAGTTTTTAATACTACATGTTAAATTAATGGTTATTTTTCTCTTCCTGCTTAAGGGCTCTTTCGCAGTTTGGACAACGCCAGTTTGCACTTGAACCTTCCAAAATAATTGTTGAAATGCATTTCCTGTGAAAAAACTCCTTGCAGCTACAACATTTCACACAACGAGAAGGAGACTTCGAGTCTGACTCTTCCCTCGGCATTCTACACTCGCACATTACCGAGACCTCATGAACAAAAAGTGGCCTCCTGTCTCGACATTCGGGTACTTTAGAGAGGGGAAAGGGGTCGAATGACCCACTCTCCAGGCTCTTTAAAAGATGTTGTCTTATCAGCTTCCTGTAAAATGTCAGATAAGAAGGATTGAGGCCATGTAGTAGCGACACCAGAAAAGCAATAGCACATTTGGTACAATGACCCTAAAACTGGTTCCTTCCTCGTATATAATTGATGCAATCTGTTTCTGCACGAGGGCTGCAATTCTTCCCGAAAACAGGCTGTCGTACAGATAAACTAAAGAAGGAGTGTAGCATCCTACAGTAGATACCAACACCCAATGATGGCTGTCAGTATTCAGGATTTGTGAAAATTGGCCTTTTTGAACAGAAAAATTAAAAATCGGCCTCAAGTTGTATTTTCCAACACTCTTGAGTGAGGGAACTGCTCCCTCAGAACAGACTGAGCTGCACCTACAATATGGTCAGTGAGCCAGTCTCCAGTTGAGATGGTGTTAATGTCCTGTTCTGAGAGATGGAATTTACCGGCCTTTGGGGCGCTTCTGTGAGAGACCTTTACAAATTCTACTCCATCATCTTTTTTGTTTTGCTGGGCCAGGTTTGTGTTCGTTGTCGCGTTTACTGTAAGGATGATACATGTGTTTGCAGTGCTGGTTGTGCTCGAGGTTGTATTAATGAAGGAGATGGTGTTTGCGTTTGCGGTGCTGGTGATGCATGTAGTCGTGTTTGCTGTGTAAGGGGTGCTTGCCTTTACAGTTTGATTGGCGTTTGAATTTGAACCATTAGGGTTATTCACATTCACACTGCGGTTTACGTTTACTTGAGCCTCGGCGCTTGAGTTGGCATTCTTGGCGTGTGCGAGTTTCGGCTGTTTCGGCAGGCTGGCGTTCTATATCGTTTAAGCTGACGTTATAGCCCCTTTTCAAGTTGTTTGCTCTTTCCCCCACACGTCCAGTGAAAGGATTTTTCTTCTGAGATACTGGCAGCCTTTTATAGTCTACTTTCTTTTTTTCATCCCGCGCGAATTCTTTTTCATAGTAGACTTCAGGAGAGGAGCTTCCAGAATGATACCGTTCTCCTTGGGGGCTGTTTTCTGCAGAAGGTCGAGACACTCTTCAAGCTTTTCCTGAACTTGCTTTAAACTCCCACCAACTTACCACGCCTCCGCAGTGTAGGTCAGGTTTTTTTATCTGACCCAATAGCTCACGACATTTCGCAGCATGGGTTCGGGGTCGTAAAGTCGATTGAGGTATACTTTCAAACTGCGACTATTGCTTCTCGATCGTGAACCGTCGTCATGCACACATGGAGGTGAGTCGACTACTTTCCCATCGGCAATACTATCGCCTTCTTCCTTTTCACCAGCTAAGAGCACATCTCTATCGACGCTGAAGAATGGGGAATCTCGATATTCTTTTGGAAGTCTATCGATCGAATGACGGGACGTGCTGGAATACGGCAAAAACAATGTTTGCATAGCAGCCGTTGCCTCTCCCAATCAAAGCACTCACAGCTTGGCTGCTTAGTCCCAGACATAACTTTGTACATCTTCTCTTCGAGGCTACTTTGGCTTTTCACCAAAAACTCGCCATTCTCCATGTCGATAACTGTGACATTGTTACTTGGGATAGACTCCGCAAGAGATAGCCTGTCCATGGAATGTTTTATGATGTGGTGCGGTCGTTCTCTTAAATAGGAGGGGATGGCAGAGTTATAGCGTCGAAAACTTGCTTGAAGTTTTGTATTCAATTCCACATACCTGAGACACAAAAAGGCCATTAGAATGTTCCTTTTTACTCCATGGTAATGGTATTTGTATCACGCCTTTACAGACTGTCTCGCCTTCCGCTTTGTCACTCTCTCATATTGAAAAATAACTTTCTTTTCTCATTCTTTCATTAAACTATTTCGTTAAAATTTATAAAAACTATAAAACATCTTTCTATTCATTCATTTATTCATTTATTACTAAATTTTCGGGCATTTCACACTGAAACCGAGACGTTCTATACCAAAATGTACAAATAAACACAAAATGTTCCAAACATAGACAGCATATGACTGGACACGGAAAGCAGGAATTACTTACTTGAGATACTTGTCAGGAAGGAACTCATCTATTAGCACTGAGAGCATCCCACTAAAGGTTCTTTGTTTGATTCCTACTAGGTAATCGTACTTGAGAGCCTTATTCTGCCTTTCAACGCCATTGTTGGTGTTGATAGTTGTAAGGAAGCGGTCTTCTCTGAACCTCCATACCCATTTCTATAAAAGAATTAAAAATTAGCTTTTCCAGCAAGAAATTCAAGAAAATATGATGGTTAGTATGCATATACCTTATGTTGAGGCAGCCATGTCTTTGTGGTATAGTTACTTAAGTTGTTATTTGTCCTCCATTCTTCGCTATCCTGGAGGTCGCTCAATCTATGCCGATACTCTTCTTCCGTGCGGGCCTTAGCTATCGCTCGCAGCTTTGCAAGGACTTTTTGTTTTTCGTTCAGTAGGCCATTGCTGGACTTTGAAAGCCACCTTTCCCATGCCTGCTCACAATGAAAGTCGCAGATGTAGATAGCACTCTCTATATTGTCATTGGAAAAAAAGGGTAAAATAAATGAAGTTACTTTGCATGAGAGAATCAAACTGGCACCAGCGTAACATTCGTTGACGAATGTTAATAATTATTTAGAGGGAGGAACAGTAACAAAATACTCTTCCACCTGTCGAGAATTTTATTGTAAACGTGATCATGGGAGTTGATTTCTCGTGTACTTTGTTTTTTTTAGAATCAAGACGTTCATTAGATGTATTAGATTTTAGAAGATGGTGACTGTGCTCGCATCTTTCTTTTATAAAACCATAAAATGGTCATAAATTACGAATCCAGATATCTATTTTCGCAGTGTGACACTGCTCTAAGAAAGAATCTTAATACCTGGAAATAACTTGCCAATTGCAGATATCTCCTCTTCTGAGAAATCAACCATAAAATATGTGGGGTTCCAGGTAGGGTTCCAAGACTTAATTATCGAGGGGGCTTCATAAATGGAATCTGACGTTTCGCTTTGGATGACGAAAGAGCCTACAATTTGATAATCGACGTTGGTCTTCACAACTACAAAGAAAAGAGGGAGTACTTCGTGGTCTTATAAGTAGCGTCTAGCATACTTATTTCATTTCCATAGCGTTCGATAGGAGCCCTTTAGTTGGCGTCTTCACCATGATATCTTCATCATCCTCCTCACCATCGCTACGACTGCTATCATCATCATCCCCATTTCGTTCTTCTCCCTCTTCGTTGTAAGTTACATAGGGTTGGAACGCAAAATTATCCTAAGGAGAACTCTCCCTCCAAAGCTTCACCTTTTCCTGAAGATCCTCCTGGTCAATTTTCGAGAACCTTTCTTTCACTAAGGATTTGTACATGTGACTTCTAGTCGTAACTTTGGAGGGATAAAAGCGTCTGTTGGTCTTCAATGGCGCTTTTTTCTCTCGATATAATTCTCTTTGCACAAAGATCTTTAAATGTCAGCGTATCTCTTTCTCTGATCTTGCTCCTGCACATACGAGTTCTTGTATTTTTGCCACGAGCCTCTCATCTACGCGCTGAAACAGACCTCCTGCCTAAATTCAAAATTAACAAAGAAATGAATAATCAGAAATCAGGCGTAAAAAAAGTAAATAAGAAGATTAAGAAAATCGAAAAATAATTCTTACGTACACGACTACATGCGGTTTTTGATCCACTCATTTCTATGAGAAGCACCAGTTACGTAGCCCGCACCAAAAACTGTGTTCATCGACTGAGGGAAAATGGATGTTAATCCACCTTTCAGTTTTTACCGTTCCAGCATCTATGGCGTTACGCAGCTTTTTGAAATGACTTTTACAGCGCCACTCCGTCTTTTGCGAGATCTAGAGGTCAAAAGGAGGAACACAAATTGACGTTTTTGTGATGTCATTTATAGGTCGGCGTTTTTCTTGTTTAATTCCATTTTGCAATTTCTTTATTCCGACTTATCTTGTACTCCGGAAATTTGATGATTTCTCTCATGTGCACTTGAGCGGGACAGTTGAGTTCCTTGATTCTTGTAAAAGCTTACCAGCTCCATTTCTTCGATAGGCGTGGTTACCGGCCTATGTTTTTGGAAAAAAGAAGTCTTCTTGTTAATGAAAACTTTTTAAGCAGCGATATAACACCACGTTTCCACTGAAACTCTCTTCCATGTTGGACATTGAAATATCCTATCCCATCGAGTCCTCTTTTCAGATCATCTACTCTCTTATCTTTATGCAAGGAGGAGGAAACTCAAAGCTACTTGATCTTGACCTTTAGTTAATAATCAACGCAAAATAAAAAATCTGCAAAATCATTTAAATACAAAATACTTTCAATCTACCGCTTGGTTTTTCCTTTTCTCGCTTAGATGTCTATCTACACCATGTTGACAATCGTATACCTTGTGATTTACCACAACAAATGGGACGTGATCAAATGGTAGACGACTATCCTCCCATAATACCTTGTTTTTTAGCTGCCAAGTCTATGTTACAAATTTGACGGAAAAAATACAATCGCATTTGACACGAAGATTGACCTCTCACCTGTGTTTCCAAAATCTTTGTCAGTTGACTTGGTACAACAGAATTTGATGACGGTGGCAGTTTCATATACTCGAAGAATGAACTCTGCTGACCTGACATCCTTCACCAGACCTGACCTTTCAGTCAACTTTCTCTCAAACAATGAACTCACTTCTTGAGAAGTTAATTTACGTGCCATCATTGAATTGGAAATTTTGTTCAGAAAGCGAAATTATCGATTGAAATACGGCCGAACGCTGAATACAAATTGAGTGAGTAAACAGATACTTTGATATCTCGGACGATGACAAATTTCCCGCCTTTGCGAGTTTGGACCATTCAATTGTCTGGGAGTTAATCGACCGTATCATTTATCTTTCCTCGCCATTTCCGGGGACTTCCACATTGGTACCATTAAAGGTTTCAAAGAACCAACCGCCTTTCAGTCTCTCATATGACTTAACAATCTACCAGTGAGTGTGATGGGTGGAACAAGCCAGTTGTTTTCCGATGACCAATCCTGTATAAACGCATCCACAGCTTCTGTGCCGGGTTGGAGGAATCTGGAGTTGAATCTTGGCAATTTGGTGTTATAACTGCAGGCAAATCTGCCGATCGAATGTGAACCCCAGCGGTCTTCGAGCAAGAGAAAAATGTCATTATGAACTGAGTAATCGTCCAAGTCGACCATCTTACTCACAAAATCTGCGTTCGAATTAAAATCTCGTGGTACCCAAGAAACATTCAACTGAATTTGTCGACGCAAACATAAAAGAAAAATATCCGAAGCAATGTCTTGCAACTCCTTAATCATGCTACCAACTTGAACAATTCTCACAACGTTTTGACTATCTGTATTGCAGCAAATTCTCCGACCAGCCAGATGATCTTCAAAGGAATCAAGGGCAAACTTTATGGCGACTAACTCTCTCCAGGTTGAAGATTTTAGAGAATCTTCGGTGGACCAATTTCTGTGGCAAATTAAGATGGAACCTTTAATGAAGGCCTCGCAGCCAGTGGAAGAAGTATCTGAAAAAGACTCCTCAGATGGCACAAAAGGCTTCTGCCAAAAAGGAATTCCATTTAAGGATCTAAGATTGCCTCGCCAAAATTTAAGTTCTTCCTTCGCTGGATCAGCAAGATCGACCATTGAATTCCAGGAGTGACGAGCATTGATAACTAGATGCAAGTACCTAGTCATGATTTGAGTGACATTTCCACAGCTGGCGGCGTAGAAATAAATGGAATCTTATAACCGTCTCTGATAACGCTCAAGATACTCCGATGGAATGCCAAAACGCGATGGATTTAGACAGCTTCCCTTTAACAGAAGCCTGTGGGATAACAGGGTCATAGCTGCCACTAGTACCTGGCGATTCTTGGACGAGACCTTGACGGGAAAGATTTCCGAATTACACAAAGGGTTTATAACGGAAATGTCACTCTTACTTTGTTCGTCAAGGAATGGATTCTTCAGTCATCTACAATCAAGATTACCTCTAGCGGCCCCAGAACGAGCAATCTGACTGCATTCGGACCTCTAATGCTCAAATCTGCCACAAGCGAAACAATTTCCAGGTCTTGATGGTCGATCAATCGAGTTTAAACGATCACGCTGGCCACGCCAGGAACTGAGCCCAGAGGAAGCTCTTTGGCTCGAGTAAAACGTGAACTTGAAGGGCGGGAAACTGAGGAGACTTTCTTAGCTGTCTTTCTAGTGGTGGCAGACTTCAAAGCTTTCTCAGCTCTTTCTTCGGCGCGAAGACTGTAAAAAGAAAGTGGTCAAACCTAAGACTGACCGACGTAAAATGACTTTATTCTTCCCGCGAAACGCTTAAATAATCCGAAACTACCTTGTTGCCATGCGAACCTCTTCAACGTGCCGTCAGAATATTAATTTCTGACTAGTTCGTTCCCTTGTCACTCAAACGTCAGAAATTACATTTTTCAGCAAGGAACTGTGTTACAAAGTTCTGTTGGTAACTCTTTTGTTGAGAGTTTTTTCAAAGGAAGCAAGCAATACTAAGGATGTTTACTTGAGCGACTTTCAATTCTGTTTTCGATTTCATGAACTTATGTAGTGGTCGGTCGCAATAATATTGTTCTGTCATCGTCAACTCACCTTCCGAGGTTCTTTGCATCTTGAAGAGAGCTCTTGTTCATCGAACATGAAGATTTGTAGTGGAAACCACATAGCGGTGAAATAATCGCCTTCTAGGAAACTAGGTCATTATTATGTTTTACGGGGGATTTTGTCCCTTTCTTGGAGAGATTACGTCATAATTATAATGGCCTCAAAGATAACGAATTTTCTTTCAATAAGAGACATCAGACGCTGTTGAAATCAAGACTGCGTGGAGGACTGTAATATATGAATTACGGCTTGTATATGAATTGTGGCTATATTCGATTGGTTTTTCGTCTGTTTTAAGCTTTTGACAAGTTGTATGTTATGCTCAGCTTAAAAATCGTTTGTCAAAATTGTAAAAGAAAAAGAAATGAACAAATGAATAGTAATAAGTACATGACACTTCCGGTTTTTCTCAGAAATCTTGTAACATCCTCCCAGCGGTTTGGGCCATTTTCAAGTTCTCACTGAGGCACGAGAACGAGGCAAAGTGCGAATTAAGAATCATGGTATTTCAGCATCGGATCTCTCAACCGTGAAAAATGGCCTATTGATTTAGATTATCAACCCTTTGCATGTGCAAGAACTTGATATTTCAAATCGTTGCTCTTTATTCGCTGTATTGTAGAAATGACAGATACACAATCCCCCACTACCGAATCACAAACGACGATCGACGACGCTCGAGCTCGTTCAAGGAGGTCGTTCATCGCTGTGTTAAAAGCTAATCGCGATGTCTTCTCCAATTTGCCAGAAAGGATTGAGCAGTGGCTTGAGGAGGAAACAAGGGCTACAAATCAGCCGGAAGCGACCAAACACGGGTACGTAAGACAACATTGACGAATGAATCGAACATTATAATGTACCGTGCACATATCTTGCCTCAAATTTTCATACATCTCTAAGTTTAATGTCACATAGTTAAATATAATACACAGATAAGTGTCGGGTGTTAACGAGACAACTTCATCAGCAGATTTTTTCTTGTTAAGCAGAAGAGATGAGTCAGACAGATTAGCACGATCAGACATGGAAAAGCAACTAGAATGTTTTCAAGCAGAAATAAACGCGAATACTCAAAGGTAAGTCGGGCTTTTGATACACGTCACTTGTACATTGTTATGTGCGAGCTTCCATATGACGGGGGTAGGGTCAGGCATATGTGTTTAGGGAGAAACTAAAGATACTCAAGAGCCACTTACCATGAGTAAATATCTAGAATTTTCCTAAAGGACCCCTTTAATAAACCTTTTTCAAAATTATATCGAAAAGTTCAATTGCGCTTTGCATTCTGAAAAATCGAAAAGAATGTACACCACAACGCAATACATTCCCTAAAGATCATTTCAGTAATTTACTTGATCTGACGTACCGACATAACGTAATCCGGACAAGAGTCGTTTGCGGTTAATTAAGTGCTAATTCAATGAATCACTCAAAACTTGACGCGCATTCGTATTCATAGCAAACCTCACATTTACCTGTTGGTGGAATCTTGATATTTATAGTCAGTGCTTTGTCAGTGCTCTTCAAACGTGATTCGGTCTGGCATCAACGATTTAATCGCTCTGCTGTCTCCGGAAAAAAAATACATTGTGGGTACACCATCTGTTACGGACGATTTCACGGGCGAATTCGGTACGATAAACGGTGGGCAAACGTTAACCTTTTATCTGGTGTATTTACGACATTGTAATGATAATTCGAGATTAGAGATACAGCAGTCGTAATTAAGAGAGTGTCTCTGTAAGAGCGGTCCGGTCGATTTTGCTTGAAACACGGATTTTGCTCATTTCTTGTGTGTTGTAAGACATTCATGTACCTAAACTAAAAGGAACAGGACTAAAACCTCACTCTCCTAAGAATTGGGGAGGAGTGTTAATCGAATTACCCTTTCTGGAAGTCACCAATAACAAACCCTACTAATGTCCATAATAATGTTCAGCTCGGAACTGATTCGTGATAATTTCACGTGATATTTTCGTGAAGTTATTGTTGCGTTACAGGATCGAGATTGACTTTTTCGAATTAAGAGAGTGTCTCTGTAAGAGCGGTCTGGTCGATTTTGCTTGAGACACGGATTTCGCTCATTTCTTGTGTGTTGTAAGACATTCATGTGCTTATACTAAAACCACAATCCGTTTGATCGGATCTCTTTATTTTTCAGAGTTTTACGGAAATCCAATTTAACTCGAGCGAAGGCCTGTCGTGACACTTTTCAAGACTTTAATTTGAGACAGCTTTGGAGGACAATTTACAAAAAACTACGGAACTTAGCAAAAAAAAATACCCCAGCCATGTATATTAACTCTATCTTATCCATCGAGGTGACTTTCGTGAACATCACGTTTCAATCAAGCAAACAAGAAGACTTGAATGACACCTTATCGATTCG
>CALNXJ010000054.1:1837500-1937500 GCA_942486045.1 Pocillopora meandrina | reverse complement strand
TTTGTAACGACTGCTAAATAGTTTTTCAACACAACGCGACGGCGTTCTCGACCCATTTTCTTATCGACATTTTTGCTGCGCGCGCCGTTCCGAAATGACGTTCCCGTCCTCTTGCTAAACCACTCTATTAACAAGACATGCAACTACAGACAAAAGAACGCATGCCCGCTCAACGGAAAGTGCCTGCAACCAGTAATTTACCAAGCCACCGTCACACGCAAAGACAACAACACGACAGAAACGCACATTGGACTCACAGAGAACGACTTCAAAACAAGATACAGAAACCACACCGCATCATTCCGCCACGCTAAACACAGAAACTCCACCGAACTCAGCAAGCACATCTGGAACCTCAAAGACAACAACATCGAACACTTTTCCTGGCACATTCTCTCATCACTCGCCGTACAACAGCTCAAGTAAAAGACGTGATCTCTGCCTCAACGAAAAATTTCTAATCATCTGCCGAACCGAACTATCAGCACTAAACAAACGTAATGAACTCGTGTCTTCCTGCCGCCACGGAAACAAAGCCCTTCTAAGCAACAACTGGACTGTTAAATTTCGCGCTGCATAAATTAGATTATATTGTATATAAGCGATGGTAAAGATTATTCACATTAAATCCCCTGATGAGTGGGCAACCACGAAATAGACCTGTAGGGATGAACTTGTAGTTTATTTGTCTTTTTCCTCCCACAATATATATACATATATATATATATATACACGAGGCTGAGATCTAAATCGACCCTTTAGCTTTCAATGGACAAGCGAATACGACTAAAAATTGATGGAACCTTTATAGCAAAGTAAGTAGATGTGAAATATGTGACAAGATGATGATGAAGAACGTCATGTGACTGACGACGTCAGCATTTTTGTCTTATTCTAGAAGAAATATCAAGAAGGTAGCTAGCTTATTACCATTTACTCAGTAAATTGATCTTTGCATCTGGAATTTCGATGTCTTGTTAAGCTTGTCGGTGCAGACTTGAAAACGCGGCAATACAAAATAAAGAGAGGTGTATCTGTGGGAAAATGTTAATAAGACACAAACATAAAAATGGATCGAAAACGAAAGGAATTACAATCTACATGAAAAAACGACATTTTTTAAATCTGCAAGATGTGTTTCGATACTACTGATGCCATCCTCAGAGGCAAAAGGGTCCCAATGAGACAGGGTAATTTTGTTAACGTTTAATCGGATTGTTACGTTAGTATCTTGCCCGCTTTTAAAATTCTCTTTCATTCGATTGTTGCGTAAGTACCTCGCGCACTTTTAGGATTCTCTTTCGTTAGATTGTTACGTTAGTATCTCGCACACTTTTAGGATTCTCTTTCATTGGATTGTTACGTCAGCATCTCGCGCGCTTTTACAATTCTTTTTGATTGGACTGTTACGTTAGTATCTCGCGCACCTTAAGAGACTCCTCCATTCTTGAGTCACTTAAAATAAGTATCTCAAGTACTTCTCAGATTCTCTTTCATTGGATTGTTACTTTTGCATCTTGCACACTTTTAGGATTCTCATCCATTCAATTGGAACGTTAGTCTTTTGCTTACTTTCACTATTTCAAACATAGATCGAAGATAAAAATGTCGTCGATCTCGAGGGAATCATTAATAATCTGGCTAAAACTGCTAGTGATGATTTTTGTCATAAAAGCTATCGAAAGCTATCAGGACACTCGACGTGATCTAAGCGTGATCTCAGTTGTGATCTTGTCAATGGTCGGAAACAGTGCTTAGTGGTGTGTACAAAGACAAGTCATCAATGAAGTGAGCCATCTTTTAATATTATGGTATATAATTAAATTTCAAGCGAAAATCGGTGAAAATGAGGATAAACTGAGCATTTTTGGTATTCTGAAGACCAGTTAATCATCCTAAAGATTCCTCCAGATCTTACGCTCTTGTAAGCAAGCGACTAAAGTATACAAATTCTTTAAACCGTTTGACGGTTAATATTGATTTGCATTTTGGACGGTTGAGCGTAAAAATCTATCCTCTTTGACTGCTGACGGTTAAACTCCGTCAAAAGCCTCTTGCAAATGCTCATGTTACAGTTTGAATTTTACTTAACAAATGCTTAATCGCTGCTATCGAATCACAACGTGAGATTACTCTATACAGAATCGTGAACTAATTTAAAAAAACTTGTTACGCAAGGAGAGGAGTGCAAAAGTGGTATTTAAAGTAATCTATATAAAACCAAAACAATACTAACTATAGTAGAATGATAATAGTATATATATATATATATATATATATATATATATATATATATATATATACGTATAGGTAGTAACATGACTTCAAGTGCAATTTGGTGAAAAGAAGTACGAGTAAATTTTTCAAAGACAACAAAGTTGCACGAGCCCGTAGGGCGAGTCCAAATTGTTGTCTTGAAAAATTTACAAGCTCTTAGTTGCACCAAATTGCACTCAAAACTATGTTACTACCTATTGATAATTAACATGAAAAAATTATCACAAAAAATCAAGACAGACGAAATTTTTGCACCTGTGGTATAACTTTGCAGTCGTGTTACATGAAAAATGCACTCGTTTTCAGCTAATCAGAAGCGCGTAATTTTTCATGTGTATCATTATTGTACTTAGTATATACTAAAACACGATATAATATTGCACAAAACAGATGATTTTGACTCATCTATTCCTTCAACCACTAGTATATTTTCCAATGCAATTCCCGCGCGTTTTGCTGGGAGGTGGATAGCGAAAGAAATTCTTCAAGGATACACTTCAACAAACCACTTTGGCCCGCCTGTGTTTCTGTTATATTTTATTCAGATTGTACGTTCAGTATTCTGTTTGGTCTTACGTCATGATTTGATAACCAATTTTTAAAGTTAAATTCAAACTGTAACGGGAGCATTTGGAACTGACGTGGGATGAACTGAAAGGGTACGAGCAATGTCGAAAAGTGTTTCGCAAACTTAAAGATGTTTGTTTTATGCGACTTATGATACGTTTCATTTTGAATTCACACCTTTTTATGTATGTTTTTTACTTCCAACATTTGACCGAAGTTACACCGCTCTTTATATTTGCCTCATTTTCAACTCTGCTTTGACAAGCTCAAGATACTATTTACAAAGATATAAGTAATAGCAAAACGTATAGCGTTATCCTCCGGATAGAGATTTATCCACCGGATAGCGTTATCCAATCTTAGAACAACCGGGGCCTAGAGCGAAAAGGCCAATTTAGATCACGGCCTCGTTTCCGTGTTGAAATATGGAGTGGTGACAAAAAAGTCTCTTTCTTCTGGAAAGCATACCACAATTCAGCTATACGAACTACCATACGTTCATCAGGAGGTATTCCACCACCAGAAACAAGTGTCAGACCTTTTCTTTGGCGATGGTAAAACGATGAAATCTTTTTTTTCGGTATCTGCTCCCTCACTCTACATTTGTCTTATTAGGTGCGTGGAGAGAGAATTGAAGGAAAAGGAAGATACAATAGAGGCGAATAAAGAACAGTTAAAACTGGTGGAAGAGGAGTAAGAACACCTATAATTTATATCATAATAATTAAAAAAGTCACTTTAAGATATATAAAATCGCCCTGCCATGGTTAGTGTTCCTCAAAACAAGCACTCCTAAGACTTATTTAACTGCCACTTACTACTGAAGCTCCATAAATAGGAGATTATGATCACCCATTTGGCCCAATAAATTTTTTCATGACGGCGTAACCGTAGTTCCCACTTCCGTACATCTAGTTTGTAAGTAGCCTGGGTTATCTGCTTATTTCGCATAGAAGCGAATACGTAAAGAAAAAAGTTTTTTTACTCTTCGTCTTCACTAAGATAGAAAGTTCTAAGCTTCAGAAGAAGGGCAAAAATATGCTTAAGGGTACTCGATTACAATTAAAGTGTACATCAAAGTGACCAAAAATCGAGTAAAATCTTGAAAGAATGAAATTTCAAAAATTTTAAATATTAGTGTTAATATGCGTATGATATGCCATAACTGAATAATGCACGTTATTCAAATATCTTTCGGCATTTTCAATGCATTGGTTATTGCTCAAGCGAGCTATAGGGTGGGAGAGTGAAGCCAAGTGCCACTCTTGCAACCTCAAAGAAATTCAGAATTCTTGATTTGAAATGAAACTCTCCAATCTGAGTTTGAGACATTTTTCTTTACAATATGATTTGACTTGAAATTTTATAGGAAGGTTTGCATCAAAATGACGTACATTTGAAGTTAGACAAATTCATAACAGCAAAATGGCAAAGGGCAATAGAACTGTTACAAATAAACCTCCTGGCTTTAGATTAAGCTTTCAGAATTAATCTAAAGAATCCTAACATGATAACTCTATTAATATTTCCATGGATTCTAAATGTAATTAAGCTACGCTTCAATTGCTCTTCAAAAAGAATTTGACGCTGTAAAAATTGTTGAATTGGGGTGCTCTAGCTGATGCCAGTGTCAGAATATCGAATAATTGCTTTCCAGAAATAAGTATTGCCAAAAACAACTATAGGCTTTGTTCTCCGTCAAATCTCCTCTAGACCTCAATTTTTAAGAGTCAATGCGAAGAGTGCGATTTAAGTTGGTTTTAATCATAATTTTACGGTGTATGAAGAAGCTCTTTCTTTTCTTAGGAATCTGATACTCAACGAAGAATTGAAAAAAAAGGAAAAAGAGGCGAAGGAGAAAATTACAAAGCAAGAGGAGAGGTAAATTCTCAAATTATATAATTTTACGCATCAAGAAATGGTCCATTGTTCCGGGTCAACTTTTCCATTAAGCATCAAACAAAATTCCTGAGTAACTGGTAGTCCTGAGGGACTTTGGCCGAAGGGAAGCGGAAAAGCTCGTAACTGATCGAGAAAATTATCGGAGTGACAATTTTGCCGCATTGGGGGAGTGGGTAGTGTAAATATGCACTGGTAAAATCAATCTCCATCGGTGTACCCAAGGATAGACTTGACGCTCGTTCAGTGCATCGAGCTAAAGGTTCGCAATCTCAAATTAATTAAAGTTATCCGTATTGCAGTGACTCATTTAAACCACCTCTCTCTATATGTAAGTCAAGTCGCCTGGTAAAAAGTCAACGCACAAATTTTTTTTTTGGTCTTACTACTGGTGTTAAATGCAATCGAAAGTGACGGTTTTCTGTGAAGAGCCTCGGGGCGATTAAAGACCTTGTTTCCTTGTTTCACATCTCATTAGCATAAATCGAATTTGAGACAGCACGGGAGCAGCGAGTCTAATCTTAACAGCTAAAAGAATATGAAAGTAGTAGATTACATCCTTCGTATTGGCCTTCCACCAAGCATTATCTCTCTGAATTTATTTTACACTTTTAGTCACGTTCCAGACTTAACGCACCTTCCCAAATTAGACATATTTATATACATCTGTTTGATGCTAATAACCTTATTAGTCAATAGACTTGCAGTTACTATACATCTGGTAGTACTTGTTGATCCTCGGAAACATAATGTGGCCTTAAAATGATTGTGATTATGGGTAACTATTATGGTGAGCTGTGATCTCTTATCTGACTTTGATTTTGATCAGATTCCTTCACGGGAACAAATAACAGTTCAAAATTTGCAATACTTCACAGCAGTTTTGTAGCGCACTAGAAAGCAGCACCCAACTAGTATCCGGGAGTTACGGTTCGAATCCTGTCAAAACTTAAATTTCTTCAGTCTTCTTTTCTCCAATTTCAATAATTGTGGCTCACCTACGAGGAACTTTCATTTTCTTGAGTGTAAGTCCAACATGACTGGGTGTTAAAAACCCACCAGTCAGTGGAGATGCATTTTGGGTGGGCATGTTTTGTACATTTTTTGTTTGATGCGAGTAACCGCTGGTATGTGCCTGCGTCAGTTTCCCGCTAAAGACTAGAAGAGAAGCAGGAAAATACGTCACAAAACAACAATGGATCGAGTATTTGACAGAACCTTTCTTGTCATGTTTCCCTCTGTACCTTAGATGGAAGTGTCAAAGTCTTAAAATTGTTGTGTGGTGTGCGGATGGAAGTGATTAACAAGTATGCAAACGACTTCTGGTCTTGTTTTATGATTGTTTGAGCGATCGATGTCAATGATGTTATTTATGAAGGATGTAAGAGACTTTTCGAAGGGCGTAGACGTATTGGATAGTGAAATTAGTGTGACCAGTAATAATTAAATAAGTTAAGGTAAGCTGCGTGGATAGAGCAAAAGACTGATAGTTTAAACCAGTAGTAAGCTTCTGGTACTAATAACAATTTTTTGAATTTCAGCTTGCCACAGTAAATGTCACAGCTCTCCGTTCTGTCAATAGCACCAACTCTATGTATTGTCGTCACTTCACATCTCCCTTAACAGCAGAAAACATAAAAGTTAATTCCTATCATCAATCTCAATTACTGAAGAAATAAAAATTGAAGGATCAAGACATATCTAGCAAATTGAAATGCAAATCAAACTGGGTTGAATACATTTAAACCTGAAATTCGTTTTAAAATACTACAGAAATAGTGGTAGTCAACATTCCAGAGAAAGAAAGAGTTCCAGTCCCTTGAGTAGTTATCAACTGGTTATCCCTAGTCTCATACTTTTTTAGAACCAGAGAAAATTTGATTACGTTCATCTGCGAACTTCATTGGGGGAGTGGGCGTTCAGCATTCTGCTGAAACGAACAAGACAGAATGAAGCTGACGCCATTCGTTTCGAGTAACACATGAACATGAAGAAAACGATACCAGTATAAACTCATGCGACAAAGCCCGCGTATTTTTTTGAGGTGAATGAACTGGTTAGACCGAAAGCTAAATAAACAATGAACTGACAGTGGTGAGGGACTGGGGGGCCATATGATAAATAAGTTTTACCGACGTTTTTCCTCTAGTTAGCACTTCAAACCCAAATACTATTTGGGCTTGAATTAGAAAAATTCCCACCAGAACACAGGAAAAAAAATAAGATAAAAGCTAAGATGACCGAGGCAAGACCATAACTGTCGTTAAGACACATGCCTACAAACCATATACAACAGACTTGAAGCACTAAAAGACTAGAGACGGTCGTGAGCCATTACTTGGAAAATCCACCTAAACCTTCTTAAAACGAGTTCGTCAGAAGTTGTAATAAGAGCAATGCAATCCTGAAGCGTTGTGTCTTATGTGACTACAAAGAGAAAGAGAAGAAGCTTGGGGCCACCTCGAACTTAACGCAATTTATTTCAAAGTTGAAGTAAAATAAGATCAAATCCTAAATTATCTTCTTTCACCGTAACAAATATCTCACGATCGTCTTCAAAAAATTAAGACATCAACATCCTAAGACAAACCTTAAAGGTTTGTTGTCTCATGTGCACATCTTGATCTTCAGGAAACCGATGAGTATCCACAGAGTTAGAAATGGTGGTAAACTCGGCATATTCTTTCATCCCTCTTCAAAAATTATTTGGAAGAGGTGGCCATAGCCCAGTTGAAAATACGCAGAAGCGCGCTGAAACGGGCAAAATTTGAATTAATTTCGCGCATACGCAGACAAAATGCCTCTCCACTCAACCAGTCACAGTGGAGCGTTATCCTCTCTTAGGTGACACTAAACCAGTCAATCACTCGACCGAAACGTCACAATTCATGTGGCAAAAGATAATACTCCAGTGATGTTGTTTTAATGAAGGACAATTTCGTATTTCATACGATATAAGCGCAAGATATTGTTTGTAATTTGCATTTGAGTTCAATCTGATGATAGCTTTTCCATGAATCCCTTCTCGTTTTCTCTTTTCTTTGACTTGACTTATCAAGTTTCCTTATCGTCAGAATCACGAGACTCGAAAGTGAACAGGAGAAGAAGGAAAGGCAGATTATAGAAATAGCGAGAGAAGAAAGGGAAAAGTGAGTGCCTACCAGAAGCTAACCCTTGTTGGCAGGGTTTTGAACAGTTAAAAAATTTAGGCTTTTGATTTAGGACTGAACACTTACGGCACAGGGAAGGATTTTCCATGATGAAGGAATGGTTTAAGAGTCATTGGTAATTGTTCGGTGTAAATAATTTACCTACAAATGATGATGGTGATTTTTAGACAGCAGATAAACACTGTATTTATGAAGTTGACTGTTATGTTTATGTCGTCTTTGGTTAACGTTATCAGTGAGTGATTGAAATGAGATCTTTAATTCTTTATTGCTAGAACTGAAGGCCTGACAAATGAACATCAGAAGGAGGTCGATGAATTGTTACGCGAAATACAGGCAATGAAAGAAAAGTAAGTCTATATCAACTTTCTGATTTAATCAGTAGAATCGGCTTGGAATAAACAAAAATTGAGTCTTGTATTCCAGTTTTAGCTTCCGTATTTGTTAATTTGTATTTGTTAATATCTTGACGCGTTTGAAGTCAATTTGTGTTGAGTCTATTTAAAGCGGATTTTATAAAAAGGATTTCACTCATTAGTGGTGGTTACACACACCTTGGGTTTGGGGCCCTACGGAGTGTAAATGGCTTTGGTTTGGTTAAGCTCAGGTTTCATGTTACCCTTGGGATGCAGTTACACAGTAAAAGACTTCCCTCAGGGTCAAATAAAATTAGATATGAGTTCACTGTCCTAAATATAACAATCCAGCAGTTTTTTACGAGAAGACACCGCAGAAAGCGCGATAGCTAAATTCTTCTTTATGATTGGCCAAGCTACCTCAGGGAGCAGATAAACCGTACTTTTCAGCTCAGGAACTGTCATGAGAAGTTCTTTTGTTCTTTTTGATGTATCCATGGAAATAACCCTAGGGTAGTTTCGGTCTGGGGAAAGTGGTTACACACAAAAACGTCCATGCTCGTGGGAAAACGCTATTTACCCATGGGTAAAAGGGCTAGTGTAACCACGACTATTCTTGGTCTTTTTTAAAGGTTATTGAAGAAAGGTGACTATATTCAGAAAATGTATGAGGACTACAACAAGAATCTTGCAGATCATAAATCCAGGTTTGAATGCCAAGTTAGATATTAAAACAATGATACTTGGTATTTTTCTTGCCATTGGTAAACGCAGGCACAAAGCGAAATGATTACTGTTGAATATAAAACATTTTAATATATCACTGCTCCGGAGGCAAATAATCAGTGTAGGCGCAAGAATTTGTATTATCATTTTTTGTTAGTGTTGGTGTTTCATAGTTTCGTGTTAGGTGTTTATTTTCTCGTCTTCATTAGTGTCCTTTGTCAGTTACCAGTTTTGTACTTGTTATATTTATTTGCATATAGTATATATATTTTTCGCGCGTAATTTATTTGGTTAGTTGTCTAGTTTGCGAAAATTATCGTTACAAATTTAGCTCTGGGTTTCATGTTTTCGTCTTTGGTTTGGTCACATTCGTCTTGTAAGTGTCTTTGTTTATTTCGCTTTGTCGTTTTCCAGTACTTTCACTTTCATGTAAGTTATTTTATGCTCATTCGCGTATTTGTAATTTTGTTATTTTCAGTTACCGTATTCAACAATGTGTCAAGTTTGTTCTAGTAAAGTTTGAAATACGAGTGATTAGCGTTTGCGGCTATAATCAGAGCCTTTTATTTTTTTGAAGAGTCCGTATTCAGCTACATCATCGAAAGAGAAATTTTGATTGTTTTCGTGGAAATGTGTAATTGGGTTGCAGAGAAATCTTGCCAGTGTGTATTTTAGGCGCTTAGAATTCGTTCTAGTAATACAGAAAACCTAAATTTTTGGTACATACGAGCTCCTGCCCATTTGAGTGAGTTACCATATGTACTGTTAAAATTACTGTGCGCTAAGAATTAATTGTGGTAGTACAGAAAGGTTAAATTTTTGGTAGGCAACTAAATCAGGACAATGTTGAGTACAAAAACACACGAGATCAGAGTGAGTTGTTTTGCTTTTCAATCTCTTTTCACAGAAATGACACTCTTCTTAAGGAAAAAGAGGAGGAAATCGCGAAATATACTGAGATGTAAGTTAGTAGACAAAATGTAACTCAACTAGTTTTGTAGATGCCGTGCTCAACCCATGAATGTTAATACAAGAGAAATACACTGTTCAAGGTCCACGCAAAATGACAGTGCACTTTAAGCAAATATTGATTTAAGGCTGGAATTCTTGCCCCAGAGCACTCGTTCTGATGTGTATCTGTGGGGTCACATGATCGCCGTTTCACGTGAGCAGAGCATAATTGAAGGTGGCGTGACATTCTTACTCTGTAGCATTTCTAGGCTTTTGCACACGTTTTTGTTTCTCAACTAACACACATTCAGATTCTCAGATTTGGCTAATCATTGCGAACCTTTCCATTCTGTTAACCTTAGCTGGGTTTTAAGTCGCGTAGAAAGGTATGAGCGTTGTGTGTTAGCCAAACAACTTCATAAAATTCGCTCTCACGCTTGTTTCAGGACCTTTAAGAATAACTTACTTAAATGCAGTGGCCTATAAATACAGGCGTTTAGTGTTTACTTATAAAACTCCCCGGAGAAGTCTATGACAATTCAATAAATCGCGTCGGAAATTAAGGCAAGTTTTACAACAAATATTCGCAGAGTGCTGCTCAGTTGTTTAGCTTTTTTATTATTTTTCAAATGGTGCCACATACTACCCATTTTTCAGAGTAAATGCTAAGAGTGCGATTTCAGTTGGTTTTATTCACAACTGTGCTGTATATGAATAAGCTCTTTTTTTTCTTAGGAATCTGAAACTCAAAGAGGAATTTAAGCAGGAGGAAAAAGAGGCAAAGAAGAAACTTAAAGAGCAAGAGGAAAGGTCAGTTCTAAAATCATGTGATTTTATTATTTTTTTACATTTCACTGTATTTTCATAACGTCTTACTGCTATAAACCGAATTTGAGACAGTACAGGAGTAACGAGTGTAATCTTAACATGCAAAGACCATGAGTATCTACAGAGTTAGAAATGGTGGTAAAAAATTATTAAAAAAAGGTCGAAATACCGCGGAAGCGCGCTGAAAACATCAGAATGGCGCCGAACGGGCAAAATTTTGATTAATCTCGCGCATGCGCAGACAAAATGCCTCTCGTGCGTTATCCACCCCTAGGTGATACTAAACCAGTCAATCACCCGACCAAAGCGTCATCATTCACTTGTTCATTTGGGAAGAAATTTCATTGGGAGGCAAAAGATTAAAGATTGGATTAAAGTCAAAAGATATATCTCAAGCCAACCATCTTAAGCAGCTTGTAACTTTCAAAAATAGAGACTCAGGCACGTTGGACTGGTTTTTTTTACAAATAGACCAAAGTTGTTCAGTGTATCGCAATTGCCCAAAGTTGCATCATCTGATCATTATACCATCTTGGCCAGACCAATAATATCATCCGAACACAAACCGGTCATTAAGAAAATAGAGTCACGCGATATGCGCGATACTGCATGGCGTGCGCTGGGGCGCTGGATGACCGAGAAGGAAAGGTACTCGGTTCTTAATACTGAGTCTTGTGAAGACAAGTTCAGGCTGTTAATGATGGAACTTACTTCTGCTATTGATTCCTTCCTTCCGCGAAAAATAGTTAAGAAACACCCAACTGACCGTCCCTGGAACTTTAAAAAACCGAAATCTTGGATTCGTAAAAGACAATCTGCATTTCTTAGACATGGAAAGGACTCTTCGAATTACAAATTTTGGAGGAACAAGGTCCAGGGTGAGGTAAAAAAAGCTAAAAATCATGATAAAGTTGCTCAAGTGGAATCCACTCATTCCAGTAAGTGGTGGAGGCAAATAAAGTCACTCACAGGCCAAGACATTCAGCAGGAGTGGTACCATCAGTTTCTTGGGGGTACCATGAATACCAAATTACTTGCAAATAAGATTAATGAGTTTTTTGCAAGTCTTATAGACCATTTTACACCTTTGACCCGAGATTCTCCCCCAAGCCTGGTACCAAAGGAACCTTTTTGTTTCCAACGAGGAAATATTCCGATCCCTGTCATCGCTTAATGTTGCGAAAGCTGTGGGACACGACAACATCCCAAATAAACTGCTTTAGGACTTTGTGCACGAGCTAGCTCCTGTCATTTGAAACATCTATAACCAGTCTCTTAAGGAGGGATACATCCCATCTCTTCTAAAATCTTCCATCGTCATCCCAATCCCGAAGGTAAACCCACCAAGAGAAATAAAGAGCGATCTCCGCCCGATATCGCTCACGTGTACACTGGCAAAAGTCATGGAGGGATTCACGTGCAATAAACTACTGCCACTATTGCATGGAAAAATCGACCCGCGACTGTTTGCGCGTAGAGGCCACTCGACAACAGATGCTCTTCTATACATGTTACAAGCCATTTACGAGGCAGTAGATTGTGCTGATCAAGGAGCCCGGGTCTTCTTCGCTGACCTCTCGAAGGCTTTGATCTGATTGACCATAACATCTTAATGACTGAGTTGCGAAAACTAGAGGTTGATCCTGCGCTCATCAGTTGGATTGCGGCGTTCCTAACAGACAGAAAGCAGGCTGTAAGAATAGGTGCAGTACTATCAGATTGGAGACTCCTCAAGGGAGGTGTGCCTCAGGGAACTAAACTAGGAGTGATACTTTTCACAATAATGACAAACAATCTTTTAGCTGATTGGCATTTGAGAGTCAAGTTTGTGGATGACACGTCTGCCATAGAAATACTACCTAGGAACTCTATCAGTCTGCTCAATTCGATTTTATCTGACATTCACAAATTCTCTATGGGTCACAACTTGAGACTAAACCCTATTTAATGTAAAGAGATGTTAATTAACTTTATGTTATATCCTAACTTTACTCTCAGACCATTAGTTGTTAGTAACAACTGCGTAGAACGTGCATCGACTTACAAGATTGTAGGAGTATTTATTGATAGCGGCCCTAGGTGGAATAGTCGTATTGACTACATATATAAAAAAGCTTGCAAGAAGCTTTACTCTTCGTATTCTACGTCGAGCCGGCGTTGACCAAGCTAGCATGTTAAAGGTATATAGAGGCTCTGTTCGATCTCTTCTGGAGTACGCCGTGCCGGTGTGGCAATCCATTCCAGGTTATCTGTCTGACAAAATTGAATCCATACAGAAAAGGACGCTTAAGATAATTTTCTCGTGTGCTGATTGTTACTCAGATGCCCTCGAGTTAGCACGGGTGAAAACTCTTGCGTATAGAAGTAATAATATATGGAAAGAGTATATGTACAAAATGAAGGACTTAAACCACCCTCTTCATCCTCTTCTACCAACACGCCTAGACAATACTTGCCCCTACACCCTAAGGCACAAATCAGACCAGCGGTACTTTTACAGGAACGTTACTACCTGTAGAACGAAGCGCACCGAAGACTTTTTCACTTTTAAGTATTTGAAAGTATTTTTAACAAATGTGATGCATGTTCTGGTGTGGTGTGTATAATTTGTACTTAATATATACAGAAATGTACATAGCTGATCTTATTAAGTTTTCATTGTATTATAAATCATTCATCAAGCAAGTTACTGCAAGAGAGTTTAATAAACTGTTATTATTGTTATTGTTATTAAGATAATACTCCAGTGATGTTGTTTTAGTGGATGAAAATAATATTTATTATGATACAGGCGCAAAATTTTGTAATGAGCATATTGAGTTCAATCTGATGATACCTTTTCCATGAATTCCTTCTCGTTTGGTGTTTTCTTTGACTTTGACTTGTTAAAAATTCTGTTTGCTTATCGTCAGAATTGCGTTACTCGAAGGTGAGCAGGAGAAGAAGGAAAGGCAGATTGTAGAAATAGCGAGAGAAGTAGAGGAAAAGTGAGTGCTTACCAGAAGCTAAACCTTGTTGGCAGGATTTTGAACATTTTGTAAGTTTAGGGTGACTCTGAAGCCCTTTCCAGAAGAGACGAAGTGATGATTTAGGAGTGCGAGCTGATTATTTAGTGCAAGGAAGAATGTTTTGTGATTAAGGGATAGTTTAGCAGTCATTGGTAATTTTTCGGTGTAAATAATTTATCCACAAATGATGATGGTGATTTTTGACAGCCGATAAATATGCCATGTCTTCTTTGATTAAATCGGTATCATCGAGTGATTTTACGTCTAAAATGATCTCTTTAATTGTTTATTATTAGAACTGAAGGCCTGACAAATGAACATCAGAAGGAGGTCGGGAGTTTGTTACGTGAAATACAGACAATGAAAGGAAAGTAAGTCTATATCAACTGCCTGATTGAATCAATAGAATCGGCTTGGAATAAAAAAATTGAGTCTTGATTTTCAGTTTTAGCTTTGTGTTGTGTTAATGTACATTTTTTACACATTAAGATCGATTTTACTTAACCGGTACCTCTAGAGTTGGACAGGGTTCTTGATAACAATTTTCTTCGACGAAGCTGCAGTCATTCACCGCAAAAACCTGATGCGTTTGAGGTCAATTTGCGTTGAGTCTATTTAGAGCGGATCTTACATAAGATTTCACGCCTAAAAACAGAATTTCAATCATTCCTTGACTGATCTTAAAGGTTATTGAAGGAAAGTGACTATATCCAGAAAATGTATGAAGACTACAACAAGAATCTTGCAGATCATAAATCCAGGCTTGAATGCCAAGTTAGATGTTAAAACAATTATTCTTAGTATTTTTCTTGCCATTGGTAAAAGCAGACACAAAGCGAAATGATTATTGTTAAATATTGATCATTTTAAAATATCTATTGCCTCAGAGGCAAATAATCAGAGCCAAGAGTCTGTATTCAGCTAAAACATCGTAAGAGCAATTTTGATTGTTTCCGGGTGGATATATGTAATTAGGTTGAAGAGAAATCTCGCCAGTTTGTATTTTGTGCGCTAAGAATTAATTCTGGTACAGAAAGGTTAAATTTTTGGTGGGCAACTAAATGGGGACAATGATGAGTGCATTTGAGCTTCTGCATATTTGAGAGGATTACTATATCTACCGATAAAATTTACAGAAACATTAAAACGAGATCAGAGTGAGTTGTTCCGCCTGTAAATCTCTTTTCACAGAAATAACACTCTTCTTAAGGAAAAAAAGGAGGAAATCACGAAATATACTAAGATGTAAGTTAATAGACATAATGTAACTCACCTAGTTTTGTAGATTTTGTGCTCACCCCACAAATCTTAATACGAGTAAAAGACTCTGTTCAATGTCCACGCAAAATGAAAGTGCACTTCAAACAAACATTGATTTATTGTTGGAATTCTTGCCCCAGCAGCCCCCGTTCTAATGTGTATCTCTGAGGTCACATGACCGCCATTTCAAGTGAGCAGAGCGTGATTGAAGGTGGCATGACATTCTTACTTTGAAGCATTTCTAGGCTTTTGTACACGTTTTTGTTTCCCCTCTGAAAGACATTCAGATGCTCAGATTAGGCTAATCATTCCGAACCTTTCCTTTTTATTACCCTTAGCAAGGTGTTAAGTCGCGTAGAAAGATATGAGCGTTGTGTGTTAGCCAAAAAATTTCATAAAAATCTCTCTCACGCTTGTTTCAGGACCTTTAAGAATAACTTACAAAAATGCAAGGGCATATAAATTCAGGCGTTTAGTGAAACTTCCCGGAGAGGTCTATGACAATTCGAGAAATCGTGTCGGAAATTATGTCAAATTTTACAACATTCATTCGTTTCGCAGAGTGCTGCTCACTGGTTTAGTTTTATTGGGATTTCTTTAAATGGTGCCACAATACGACCCATTTTTAAGAGTCAATACAAAGAGTGCGATATAAGTTGATTTTAATCATAAGTTTTTTCCTAGGAATCTGAAACTCAAAGAAAAATTGAAGAAAGAGGAAAAAGAAGCAAAGGAGAAAATTAAAGAACGAGAGGAAAGGTAAATTCTCAAATTATATAATTCAAAATTTGTTTACATTTTATTATATTTTTATAACGTCTCACTGCTATGAATTGAATTTGAAACAGTACTGGAGCAACGAGTCTAATCTTAATTGCCAAAAGAGTATGAACGTAATAGACTAAATCCTCCATATTGGCCTTCTTCCAAACTTTTATTCACGTTCTTAACTTGACATACTTTCCGAAATCAGACATATTTATATATATATCTGTTTGGTGTTAATAACCTAGTTAACAATTAATTAGTTAACAGACTTACAATTACTGTGTATGATTGTGATTATGGGTAACTATAACGCTGACCTCTGATCTCTTATCTGACTTTGATTTTGATCAGATTCCTTCAAGGGAACAAATAACAGTTTTCAATACTCTCACAGCAGTTTTGTAGCGCACTAGAAAGCAGCACCCAACTAGTATCCGGGAGTTACGGGTTCGAATCCTGTCTTAACTTAAATTTATTCAGGCCTCGTTTCTTCAATTTCAATAATTGTAGCTCACCCACGAAGAATTTTTATTTACTTGAATAATCTGCGAGCATCACAGTGCACTTCGACTAAAAAGTCATTTCGCAAGGTAGGAGCATTCTACTGAAGCGAACAAGACAGAATGAAACTGATGCCATTCGTTTCGAGTAACACGTGAACATCAAGAAAACGATACCAGTTTAAACTCATGAGACAAAGCCCACGTATTTTTTTTTTTAGATGAATGAACAAGTGAGACCGAAAGCTAAGTAAACAATGAACTGATAGTGGTGAGGGATTGGGGGGCCATGTGATAAATAAGTTTTATCGAAGTTTTTCCTCTAGTTAGCACTTCAAGCCCAAATAGGCAATTATAAAAATTCCCAAAAAGAACACAGCAAAAAATACAGTAGACCCTAACTCAACAACAGTCAATTGATGACAAGTTAGGGTTAATGTTGGATTAGGGTAGGGGTAGGGGTAGGGGTAGGGGTAGGGGTAGGGGTAGGGGTAGGTGGGCAGTTGCCCAGATACTGATATTGATCCTAACATTTTGCCAGAAGCATTTGCACGGTCTAAACTCCATTTTGACTAAGCATATGAAAGAGAGGAGCTGAACTTTTTTTCATTTGTATCAGTACGTCACGGGCTGCAATTGAACAACCTCTCCCATACAAGAATAAGATGGCTTGGAATTACAGTACTCAAGATGATAACGAATGGAATAATTGTATTTTGTTTCGCCTAAGTGTAATAAATTTTGCTTGTTTCGCCGCGTACTCAGTTTTGTTTGTTTTACTCTTGTTTCAGGGAGAAAGAGCTGAAAGAGAAATGCAAAGCCCTTTTGGAAAGTAAAGATGAAGAGTTGAGGGAAATGAAAATGAGGTATTTACGATTTGCGCCCGAGGTATGCATTTATTATTCTGTGGAGTTGGATGGTTACCATTATTCTGGATTTCTCCGTGACTCAAGCTAAAGGTCAAATTCATACCGCAATTCGCTTTTATTTTTTAATATGGGAACGAAGAAGTAGCAAATTAAATTTCTGACATTCTAGATAAATAATCCGTAATTGTATCGCCACATTGGATTCATAATTTCCCACTTCTGGAAACAACAATTGTAGATGTCTGTTTAAATTCTGCTTACAACGCAGAATTCTCATACAGCCTTCAAAGTTTTCTAATAATCGTTATTTGCTCGAATGTAAGTCCTTCTACGTGCGGTCATCAAGTAAAAAAACATGTTAATCAGAGGGAGCAGCAGAAATTGAGCCCACGTGTTTCTGTTTTAGACCAAAAGCTCCTTCTTTTTTAATCCTCCGCTACTATCATGTTGTTTACCATCGGGTTTCCCAAAGATTTTGTGAAGACAAAATTTCTGAGATTTCTGATGAATGCAAAAAATATTTTGTCAAACTAGTGCGACTGAGTGCTGGCTATTTAACAATGTAGAGGCAATGGAAATTGGTTTACTTTTCCGACCTTGCTTTTTCTTTTTCCCAAGACTGGCTCATCCTAGTGAAAAACTGGTGAGAAAGGATCAGAGAAAGGTGGAAGACACGGCGGCAGCAAATAGACCCTCGAAAGTGGAAGAAGACTTCGCTAATTTTTTCGACAACGAGAGAATGGACGCGATAGAAAAAATGCAAGCCGTTTATGGATCTGAGGAAGACAACGACATCGGTATCTCTTACCATCGACTAGCCTGCATGATATTCGAGGTGAGAAAAATCGATAAATATTCATTTTGTTCTCTTTTTTACCACAGCTAGAAAGTTGCAATATTTTTAATATTACTGATTATGGCTGGTTACTGTCGTAACCCTTCAAATCAAACTTCTAGGAACACTTGTGAATTTTTTTTCCTGAAAGGCGGCCTACGAAAAGACGACCGAGGCAAAGGACTCAGCACTTCATGTTTTCAGAGAAGCAATCAATGAAATGATTAACAAAGCTGCGGAACTGGGAGAAGATTACTTGCGTTCGGTAAAGGTATGCAGTAAATTCTTATACTAAAGCTGGCAAAATAAGCTCTATCTCGTTAATCCGGCTGAGATAATAGTTATAACTCATGTTCCTTGTCAGGTTAAATCAATACCTAATTTTTGGTAAATGATAGAGAACCAAATCCAAAATGAATGGTTTTCTGTGCCTTTTTCGAGAACTACCGTCATGGTAAGACATGGTAAGATTGAAACAGTGATCAAGTAGTTTATAAAGTTCGGTGTTATTGTTAAAGTTGTCTTTTGTTCCTAAAAATTTGACCCTTTCATTTCACTACTAAATGAGTTTCACGGAAGTCTTGTAAGGCTATTGTGCAAGAATCTGATAATAAATAATTACATCGTATGAACTGCTCGTGCGTTTCGTACTTTCGTTTTGTACTTCAAAAGGATCATCCTTTTCGTATCACTGGACTCTACAAAACGTTATCGGGTTTTCTTCCATTTAAAGTAATAAAGATGAACAGTGCTTGCTTTGTCCCTTTATAACAGAGATAATCGCGGGACAAGTATCGAAAGAGACGCGGTTAGTGCTCAATAACTGTCCGGTGATTTTGCACCACGCGACGTAAAGTAGCCAATAGAATCGCACGCAAATTAAAGCATGGGTTATCAAGAACCATAACCAACGTATATAACCAAGTGTAACAAAATATTTTGCTCGAGCTTTAAAATTTCCAGTTTAATTCTCGTCTTTTTTACTCTGTCATGTGTTAATGAAGTTCAAGCTATCGTCACATAAAGTCAGTTTGAAGATACCAATGTACAGCCAGGAATTGAAGTACCCGACCGAGGTTCTAGATACTCTCTTGCTTTCCTTGAAAGAAACTGCGCCCCTCTGCAGCCTTGAGTTCATGAAAGAGGTATGTTACAAATGGCTATATAGTAAACTGCTTTGAATTCCCATTCGATTCTTATAAAGCCTCCTATCATCTTATACAGCTCATATCGTACAAAAAGGGAAAGTCCCTTAAAGACATGCTTGTGAGATCAAAAATATGATTGGAAGGCGATAATCCCACGTGACCACAAAGCCAAATGTGGAGTCCGTGTCAGTCTGTCTTTACCCTTATTTTTATGCCGATATCATTTGGATACCTAGCATATCAGCTGGTGATCAAATTCGCTGCGATCGGCGAATAAAATCGCCAAGTGCAGTGTCACCAGTTTAACTAACTTCGTATTCTTGGTCCGCACTGTAAGTTACGAAACCTCGTTTTTGCTGCCCTAAGTAGATTTGAATGGAAAAAAAAACTCTATTCCTAACTTACTGTACTGACCTCGAACTTGGTTAGTAAGAAGTAGTTTCTCTTTACACTTGTCTGGTCCGTTTCGTTAAGCTTGCAATGAGGTCTTAGACCCTCTAAAATACCTTAAAAATGACCTCAAACCAGCTTTTTAAATTGGTGAGAGCTGGCCACCCCGGGTGAGAATCCAAATCACCGCCTGTGTCCCAATTCTGTTCGGCCAGGGAGCTCTTAGCAAGTTCAATAGAACTGAAACTTAAAATTAAAAGTGCAAACGAACCAGAATGTGTGATCAATGAAAGAAATTGCCGAAAGAAAGAAAGAAAATTGTAACGAGGCATTTATTAATGGGCATTGATGAAGATGGCGAGTTGAATATTTATGCTAATCTTACAAAGTCGAGTATGATGGAAAATTAGGCGGCCATGGTGTATACTGACTTATAAAAGACAAATACGAAACGAACATTGCTGTTAGGTAGAATGACTAACCTGGGTTGGATTTTGTGTCAGTGTTTAAATGAAGGAATTGAAAAAATCTTAGCCTTTTCAGCCACTTCAACTCGAGTGTCTATAATGGTTACCTGACAATGGAGTTGATTCGACTTAACTACGTTTTCTCACCTAAACACTCGAAACATTGGATTGCGAAAGGGTTACCCTTGTTAGTGTGACTAATAATCGTCTTGAGTTCGTGAGGTCCTCTTCGCATATACGAATCAGAGTCGATTTGTAGCCCGCGTAAAACACCACAAAGAGTACTTAGGAGATAACACTTTACACGTTATTGCGTGGTTAAGGCCTCATACAGCGAGCTTTCGTGGACCAATGGTTAGGAAATGCTTGCAGAGTACATCAAGAGAATATCCTATGAGCAGTTTTTCTGTTATATGTAAGAAAGATCACACTATGATCCTGTTCTCTTTTAACTTTTAATTTTGAAGAACATGTATTCCCAAACAAACAAAGTTGACCTCTTTAGGCTATTTGGCCAGTGTACACCAGGTTTCACTTGTAATTGGCACAATATTGCGTCTTTTTCAGGATGTTCAGAAAAGAGTCATAGAAAAGTGGACATCATGGCTCGCCAGCGAAAAATCATGTAAATTCTCTTTCTCCGATCATTTGCTGTTTCAACTCAAGGACTACATTAAGGCGTGCATCCTGCTAACTTGGCGTATGGTCGTCCAGGTTCCACCCATGCAACTGGAGTATAAGTGTACCACTTTAAAAAATTTCCATATGAAGGTGGGATACCATAGTAGTCCAGAGATGTGTTCGAGGCCCCCTCCAAATGGACAAGGCGCCGCCGATGATGAGATTGCTTGTTATTTGTGGCCAGCACTCTTAGACGGAAGAGGACGAATCATCCGACGTGGAGAAGTCCTTTGTAAAGTGAAAGCCGAAGCGGTATAGAAACTGAGTTGAAATTGGTGTAACAAGGATAAATAATTGACACTGAATGGCGGAAAAATGACGAGGCTTCTAACCCTCCAAATATTAATCGAATAGTACAAATACAGCGCTGTCCCTTATTCGAAATTGTTTTGAAATGTTGATAAAAGTCTTTTTTACTTAATTTTTTTTCACTTGAAATATCAAGTAAAGCTCCTCTGAACGATGAACACATGATATCTTTGATGGTAAATGTAACTCTAATAAAGATACCTAACTTTGCCCTTACCTCTTTCAGGAAGAATTTGCTTAAAAACGTAGCAGGATTCAATATATCATTCTAGATCTAACGCAGGAAGTGTAGGAGCTGTTTTCTTACAGGTTATTACAAGAATGAAGAGTTATAATAATTGAAGCACAAAATTCGATATTTCTTTTGTTTTTGAAATAGCCCAGTCCTCTACGTGAACAAGTGTGGACTTTTATTTTAGCAGAAAAGAAATAATTTATATCCAATTTATCAGCCTCAATTGAAGGCCAATAGATTAGCCGTTTACTCTTGCCCAATACTGAGGCTTTATGGGGAATTACCTGTGGAAAGAGGGCTGAATTTACGGACAAATTTAACTAAGTGCATTCTCGGGAGGAATTTCGGAAAGAAATTTGTAGAATTTTGTTCTAATTGCTGCTTTCTCTTGTTTCCTTTGAGAAAAGTGCCATATCTTTGGCTTTTTCAAATCAAACTGATTAAAGTTCCTTTAAATTGAAACCTGTTCAATACTTGATTATAAAACAAAATAATTGTGATTCAAATGCATCTTCAGATCATAATAAGAATATCAGCGCACGTCTAAATTCCCTGACACCACCGTAGCCGTGCGTGACAACAACAGAAAAAACTTAACATTGCTACCACGTGCTCACTGGAGGCCACACGGCTTGATAATTGAATAAGACCTGTACAACGACCGGAGATGTGTATATAAAAAAGTAGTCTACGAAAAACAGAACCCAGGCCTGGGCGAGGACCAACAAGCATCCATATAGGACGAAGAATAAAACCCACCGCGCTCGTAGCGGTACAAATGGAGGAAAAAATCCCGGCCCAATGGATAGAAACCTCCCGACCTCGGTCTTAAAATACAAAACTTGTCAATCAGATTCCTAAAGATTGTGACAGTAATTAACGAGAATTTAAATTTTCTTTGACATAGCAATCCTCAGCGTTTTTGCTGGCCCAACGACCGTGTCACTTCAAACGCCGATCGGGAACTCCAGCATTAGCTGCAGAGCTGTCTCCTTTAACTCCAAGGCTATGGATAATAATTTAAGAAACGTCTATGAGTCCTCTGAAAGCATCTTTAATGATAATTGTTCTGACTCTTGAGCGACTAATCCCCTGGCTCCGTACTTCCTGTTTGGAACGAGTAGTAGCAAGTGCTCTAAACAATGGTAAAATTTCAATGAGGTCAGTTTGTGAAGCTGATGTGTTGTCCTCCATAGTCTTAACAGGACAAGCCTTGCGATAATGATGCACAACCCACCTCGGAGTTAGTCCGTCTTGGAAGATTCTCTAAGAAAATAGAAACGTACGAGGGGAAAACTTTAGATCGCAGGCATGAGTCACTAAAACGGAAAAAACCGCGAACCAATTAGGCTGAGAGCGACTGGTCTGAGATCAGAAAGGGACGGAAACTTATCTATTATCTTTGATTCCTCGAGCGCTTGTAAGGCTCTCAGGAGTCACGAGATCTTTTATGACCTTTGGCCCACAAAAAATTATCTGTGATGCATTAGCCATGGAAGAAACCAGAGGGTGTGTAGATATTTTTGATAAGCCGCCCATCTATGATAATATAATTTGGTTAATGCTCGCAAGAAATAGGAGAACAAAGAGTACCAAGAGGAAGTATAAATAGCTTTCCTATTGGGAGTTTTAGGACAAAACGGCTTTCAAAAAGGATTTCCCGTTCTGACTGTTGAGGTAAAAGAAATGCAAAAGAAATGCAACTTACAATTGTTTAATATTACACTTTGTTACAAGAAAGCGTCAAAACTGGACTTTCTATGAAATCAAAAATTTGTTATTAGTGGATATCTTGACACTTTTCCGGTCCTATGTAATAGAAGAATTGTACCAGTCTAGTATTTCAGTTATATAACGAAGTTCAAAGATGTTTCAGAATGTCAGGTTTAGCTTCGATACTGGAGTTGTTCATGATGGACTCCATACACACGGAGACTAAAGTAGAGGTTTACAAAATTTTAGGGATAAATCAGTTCTACTTGATCCAATGATAACATACGAAGATATTTTCCTTGAAACACAGACAGGTTTATCACACACATTTACTTGTGGACTTCATTTCTTCGCATGTGATTTTCGGTGATTTTTAATCCTTATTGCACAGGAAGTCAAGATATACCGTGGCAGTGTTCCCACTGCTCTTGTCTATTGCAGTGGCCTTAATCTCAGTTCCGCCAAACTCTATCGCCAAGTCAATCATTCGGTTGGTTCCTTTTGTAACGTCAGGTGATTTTACGACAACCTCCCCAATGGATTTGCTAACTGAAGCGTCTGTTAAGTATTTGGCGTCAGGATTGGTCGAGGTGAAAAAACTGAAACTAACTGCTGTTTGACTTCCTTTCAATGGGCTGTAATCAGCGAAGACTTTCTTTTCACCTGTCCTCACAACGTCATTCTCTCTAACAAGAACCACAAAGCAATCTTTACAGTAGGCTACGCCGTCAACAAAGTGCTGCTTGTCAATTGGGTGAAGACTGGGATCAAACGGCTGGTATATATCGAAGCCGTAAGTCGTAGACATTATTCTGGAGTCGACAATGTCAGGTGTTTGGCCAAACATAACTGCACCTTGAACAACTGCAATGCCAGCGTTGCTTGGAACTAAAATTCTGCATCTGTGATTAGAGAAAAAATATCAAAGATGACAGTCATTTTTCATGTCATGTTTACATGAGAGGTCAATTCCAATTTAACCACGCCACTTATCTCTTTTGGTTACAAAAGTACCCTTTCGATTTGATGAATTTTAGGATAACTTGCAACTACGTACTTTGACCACGACCCTTCGCGCCGAAAAACTTCGAAACACATCTCGGTGCGTTTGGTTCTGATAATGCGACCTAGGTTAAGATTCTCCTGTCCAAAACTTCAAGCCGTTCACACGTTTACGTTAACTTTACCTTACCTTCGCTGAAAGTTTTTCTTTATTGCATCCTGAAGTATCGCTGACTCGGCGAAACCTCCAACAAGGAAGAAAAATTGCAGTCCACGGAGCTCACGATGCTCAAGAAGATTGCTCAGGTGCTTCACTATTCCTTTCAGAACCGGTTCAAACAATTTTTTCATGGTCGCTGGTCCTATACAGAAGTACTCATTTCTGACGAATTGGACATCGTCAGTTGTACAGGAACTTGCAAATCGTCTCACCAGATCAGGCCCACCTTGCTCTGAAACCAGTGCTGTAAAAGTACGAGGAAGGCGAATTCTGGTTGTTTCACCCTCGTAAGCTCGGCGCCCTCGCTTCTTCATCTCAAATTCATTCATCATCTCAAGCCATTCTGCTGGGTGGTTTTCACGGAAGTTTTTCACTTGATAAGTTCCAAAAAACCTCTCAAGTAGGGACACGAACTCCTCGTCAACTTTAGTTCCACCATAAGGTCCTCCGGTCACCTGATGGATTTCTTTAATGTTTCCATTCATTAAGATTTCATGAGCTGTGACGTCAAGAGTCCCGCCTTTATCAAAGATTAACAGATATAACACCAGTTAATTAACAGCTTCAGCCCCTACATTCATATTGCATGAGTCAAACATAAAATGCATTACGAGCTCGATCGATCACATTTAGTATATTTGGGCTGATAATGCTTGATGCTGATGGAGCCCATTAAAGCTAAAACAGCTGTCCATGGCTGTTTGCTTCTTTCTATTTTTGATAGTAAAGACCTTGTGTCATTAACATTATCGCCTACCTGGGAATTCAACAGCCTTTTACATTATTGACTATAAAATGATCCGTTCTTAGCCGACGAATTTTTCAAATTTATTAAAAATTTCAGCGTCGTTTTCATTTGACTCCGTTTGAGAAAGAAGGTTATCACCACAAGCTATGAGCCTATTCACTTTGGTCAGTATCAAATGAGTTACGACGATGTCCTACCACTCCACTCAGTTCAATTACCATTACAAGTTTGCCACATATTGCGAAAAATTACCTTGGGTCTTTACAAAAAAATGGATGTTTTTAAATGATTTAGAGGAGACACTACTGTTTCTCCATTAAAAATAAGAAAAGGTTTTGATATTTTATAGTGTGACATCGTCAAAACGGTCCATTTTTCTGAAAGTTCAATCTTGCCTCCGATATCAATAACAAGATATTTTGACCCAGGTCGAGCAAAGACGTCAGATGCAGTGGCATCCCCTTTCTCATTGGCGAATTCTCTCATCTTCATTTCTCTGCAGTGTATAGAGGCTGCTTCTGGTTCCAAGGCGATAAGCAGCTGTTCAGGGTTCTTATTTAATACCATCTCCGCCTTGCAAAGTAGAAGAAAAAAGGAACAGTTATTGAAGACAAAAAAAGTTTCGTTAAGAAAACACTGATTAATCTCAAACTTAAATTTCTCGATTTTTGCGAACACCTCCAAGGAGAAAAAACAAAACTTTCACATTCGTGATAAAGCATTCATGTTTACTAACTGACAGCATCAGACTAACCTGTATTCTAGCTCGTCCTGTATTTTCCTTTTCTTGTTTCATTTTCACCTCTTAACTCATCGTACTTAACTCATTGTGAGGGGGTGAAACAAACAGATGTAACTTCTCTACAATTACCTTACGTGCAGCTTCTCTCATAAATTGCTTGGCAGCGGGTCTCCAAATGGCAGGCACTGTTATGACCCACCGAATGTCCTTTTCATTATAGTTTTCGTCTCCAGTTCTCTCGCGAATAATTTCGATAGCTCGATCTTTGAGATACCTCAACGAGTGGGCAAAAACAACCAAAGCGTCAATACTTTTTCCATTTCGGGCCGTCAGCTTTGTATTTCTGTCTAATGTCTGTAATAGGAGAAGATAAATTTATAAAGATTATGCCTAATACTTTTGATGCGAATTATCCTAAGTGGAGAACTTATACAAAACCCGTACTATCTAGTTTAGTCTTGAGGACGCTGAGAGACCTTCAGTTTTTCATGCAATTTTCATTTAATATGAATTAACAAATTTTGCGATCTGTTTTTACTGATCAAACTCAGATGTAGATGTCGCCTAAAGATTACAGATCTATTGAAATCATGAGTATTGTTAACTTGGTTTGTTATGACCATTTTGCAATGAGGTACTATTATTTTCAGTCATTGCTTTCAATTTTTTTTCTCCGATTTGATCGCTCGGGCTCCTCTTCGACAACCGCTTATTCCCTTGATTATTTTTATGGTGTTTTTCGAAATCAGCAGTAATTTAACCTTTTACTTCCTTCTATGACTATTTGTTGTGAATTAGTTTTATAGGTGTTTCGAGTTGATTTCAAGATTAGAGTTAATGATAGACAGTCCGTCTACGGAAGTTTCGCTCCAGGCATGGCAAAAAAATAGGAAGAAAAAAAAATGACGAATGAATGAACTGTACCTCTGACTTGTGTAGTGCCATTTTGAAATGTTTGAAATAAAGATAATCTCGATCTTCACCATCAAAGAAGTTGGCGTACTTTTCTTCCGCCTCGTATCCAAATGAATGAAAGCTACCATCAGGATGAAGAAGCAGAGAGGTAGGTGTTTTAAGAGTAGCAGTTCCCTGGTCATGACCCCAGGCTCTGTTCATATGGATGCCTCCTTCTCCCATCTTGTGGTTGAAAGCAAAAGCAAAACCACTGTAGGTGGTCCCAAAATCAATAGCAACCACGGCTATGTATGATGAACTTGTAGAGAACAACAAACCTTCGGAAGCTGAAGAGCAAAGATGAGCATAAGAAAAGCGAATATTTCCTTGTTCACAACTTCACTGGAAAACACGAACAGCATATATGACCCTAATTGATAAGTGGCTTTATTTAGGTTGGAAGGTAGGCTGAGAGTAAAACAGCTGGATCTCGCCTCGATGCAGAGAAAATGACGGGTGTAGCTGCTTAGATAAATGATACAAGATCATCTACGAGAGAAACTAGCGTCAATAATTACATCATGCCGAAAAATATGCATGCATTTTCTTTTTGGAGACTGTATAAAACGTATACAACAGGACAACTTCGAATAAAGACTGTATTCCAGAATAACAATATACAAGACAGATTTCACGCATTCCTTTTCATTTTTCTTTTTAGAGTTTTCATCAAGAGTTCAAAGTTCAATTCGTGGGGGGTAAGAAACATACAAAAATCCACGTGACACTCTCGGTCCAGTTTTCAACAGAGACCAAAAACTGTGTATTATAGCATTTATTTTGAAAAATCTGTTGATTAACAGAGAAGGTTTCCTGGCTTCTCTACTGGTCTGGTAATAATGCTCTCTAAACTGACCAAACTCCTTCCTCTTGTAATTCTTTGTTTAGTTCATTTACTCATACGTTTGGCGTCGGAGAGGAAGATCATGGTTTCGCGCTTGTTTGATGATAACAAAATCCCTCTGAACGAATTTTACTTGCTTCTCACTCCGTGTATCAGTTCTTTTACATAGTATTCAATGACATGTTTTCTTCAAGTTCGAAGGTGAACAGGCTAGTCAGTATGATCTTACATCAACAGTCGAGGCGTTCGATTGCAGAAACCGAAAGTAACTAACTTCCGGGCTAATATGTTTATCCCATCCTCATTTCAAATTCTTGAATATTTTACGTCTTTTTCGATGATTCTTGTAAGCAATAATTGATGCATATTTGTAACGTGGTAGGTACAACTTAAAATAATCGAATGCCTTGAATAGTTAGACCCGGTTGTAATTCCAAAAGGTGTTCACTCGTTAACCAGTATTAAAGCTTTCTGTTGCATGATTTATAAATATTATAACGACACTTATTTCGTTTCGCTCGAATAGTAAATGTGTGTACTTTTATAAATTAAATAAGGATTTTTATACGTACCACTCATGCCGCTTTCAAGCTAATAGTTCTTTAAATGATGAAGAATCTTTATGTTAAATAGTACGCTTCGTTAACACCAGCGAAAATGCTTGTGGGCTATACCGTAAATTTTTCATTTCCCCTTTTTCCTGGAATGCCTTTTGTCGTAGGGGAATTTTAAACTGTTTCCGGTTCCGGTCGCACTGTTCCGGAAGTAATCATGTACAGGACCTTTCTGTCTGTTTGCTTAACCATCTACTTGCGCAAAAAGACAGTGCAAAAATGTCTCTTTAATCAACCATACAATTAACAGTGTAAGCAATTAATGTTGTAATTAAAGAGTTCGCAAAAAAATGGCGTGTTACTGACACACAGGCGTTTTTAATTCTTATAGATAAGGAAGATTGAAGGTTTAGAATTTTAGCGTTTATGAAAAACATGATTTTTTTAAGTAAAGATAGTCCGGTTGCTCGATCATTGCGCTTTGTCTAAAAGATATCGATTCTAAATATTTTTTCGGATTTGCAAAATAGTTTTGGGTTGTCCCTTTTCGGCGTCTGTATAATTCTCCACGATGTCGCACTCTTTGTTCTGATTAGTGTTTTACCATCTTAGATCACGCTTTCACAACTTTTCAACTTAAAATCAAAGAAGCTATCCGCATTCAATGGGAGAAACCTACACTTAATCACCAACTTTATCATATTAATTTAAAATTTTCCTTGTAAATGCATACATTGTTCTGTTACTATTGTTTGTTTTGTCCAATCAGCATTTTGTTATACAATTTAAATTCAACTTTGTACTTTGTATTATTCAGAACTGAAGATGACAGAAGAACTGTCGAAACATGTTTTTAAATATTACACCAATTACAATTAAAAATCCATGCGTGGTTCAGTTTTCTTTTCCCTTTTTCATTCTGTACAACTTTCTTGTGTTCCGTTTTACATGAATGGAGAAAATAGAAGTCCAAACTGAATTAATTTTATTTCGCCCTTCCCCTAGTTTTTCGTGGAGAAAAGCATTTATTGTTCTTATCCCTTTTTACAGAATCAAAACATCAGAGATAACCATCGAAGATCAACAGGGGCAGATCAGGGCCTTGGGGAACACTGGAAGTTCCAAAACATCGAGCGCTATCGGGTAACCTCTTATATTACAATACATACCTAGGGTCAAAACACTGAATACCTTTTTTTTAGTTTATTTCCTTTACCGATAGACCACAATTGATGCCTTCTAAATCAATTCTACCTCAAAGAAACTTAGGACTGTTGGTGTGCAGATACAGTTAGCCAATAAAAAATATTTTTGTTAACTCCTCTCTTTGTTCCCCTTAAACTCAACTGGACAGTATTGTTTTTGAGGCGGAGATATCTAAAGTTTTATTTATCACAGAGCACTCTGTACATTAAAATGTTGCATCATGAAATAAATGATTTAAATGTGACATAGCTACATCTACTGATGTATACCATCTTCGAGTTTTTACAATAACTCTGAAAGTATGACTATGAAAGTGATACATAACACGCCACCCCAAGGGCGGCATAAAAATTTGCTGCTGCATATTTCTCGATTGATGAATAAAGGTGGAGTACAACTTACTTTTTATATGCAAGTGCGTGTCTATTTTAGTTTTGTAAATTAGCAAAAAAATTTTTCTTTCTGTAATTTTGGAATTGTTGTTCAGGTAAGAAGAACGATGTGAGGAAACCTCAGTGAAATATACGAGCAGCAGGAAAATCATCTCGCTGACTGCTAGCGCCAAACATTTTGTAACATGCTAAAAGGCGTTATGCAATCTTCTTTAATCCGGCTTATTTATGCTCATTTTACCGCATCGGCAATCTTTTCAATTCTTCAGACATAGGATGTTCAAAACTCTGCTGCGCTTTGTGGCTTTCCCTTTTTTCACTGAATGTAATTTACTCTAATGAAAGTAATATAACAAGTGTGATCAAAAAGGGTTGAATACAATGAATAATAATCACTTTAAAGTTGCTCTAAAAGTGGAATTTCGTTTAAACTGACATTACTTAGCGCATTTAACCTTAGAGATTCATTCTACAATAGGTTAAGCGGCGGACAAGAAACCAAAAGCAATGCTGAATGGGAAATGAATGCTGAAGCTTAACTTGTTGAAGTCAATCCTCAGCAAGTCAGCATAAATCTATTAGTCCGTTCCAATTTTTTGTTTTTCCTCTTTTTTTTGTCTGTAAACTCCCTGCAAGCACTTCGCAAAACAAAAAACAAACAAACAAAAACAAACAAAGCAAATACCTCCCTTCTTTTCAAACTTGACCTCTTTATGGCCACAGGGACAAAGCCCTCTGGTTGAGCTGTGACGTAAGCCCGACCACTGGTAAAAACAGCACGTGACAAAAATAAGCTATGGGAAAATTAAAAACAAACCCCCAATGACGTAGTTGTTCAAACCCTACCCACTCCTAATATTTGGACGCACCACCCAAAATTAGACCAGTCCCCGGACTGCACCCGGATACTCGCCTTGAAAGTGCGTCAACCCATCTTGCCCCAGGCTGGCTTCAGGGCGAGGGATACCTTCCTTCAAGTGTCTGTGAGACTACCCCTGAGTTTTGTTGGATATACAGCTAAAAGAGTAGTCCCTTAACTGTATTTGGGGGCCCAGTTTACCAGAGGAAACAGAGCTATAGCAACTCAACAATGAGATAAATGGAATATTGTTTTTTTCAATTTGGGTTGTTTCCGTTGTTTGCTCAGTTCCTACAGGTTATAAATCTAACTCGTTAATAATATGGTAATTATTTCGTTTGCATATCCACCAGAATAGCTGAACTCGAGATGAACTTACAAGCAATAGAGATAGAAAATGGGGAGAGGGGAGAAAAGTGAGCTCACCGAGTACTTTTTCATCTTTTTGTACTTTTAGTGACTATTAAACTGCTCGATAACGTTGTCTTGAACACTTACTACAGAGTAACAATGATATATTAGTTTAGTTTTTTGTGCCCCAAAATGATATCGTAAAGGGTGTCGGTGATACTTTGTTTACATCGATCAAATCAAAGCCTTTTAAATCATCATGTTCATGTATCGTTAAACAGTATGCCTTATCAATGTCTTCTTTTTTAAAATGTGTAGGCCTAATCAGCTCGAAGAATTTTACAATAGTAGGGACCGAAAGATTGAGCGACTGAAGTGAGGTGCGTCTTATTTTATGACTTAAATGAGTTGTCCATCTATACAGCTCACAACATACAAGCTTACGAATTTGCTTCCTTATTGATCGTCCTTCACCTCGTAAACTGGCCTTTGGATGAAAGAAACGGGTTACAGCACAGAAATATGTAAAGGCTTTTATATACCCCATGAGAATATACGGTTACCGGCAACAAGCTTACCTCCATTAATGCAAAAGATACTAAGGATTGGATCCATCTGCTTTACTCAGCGATCATTTCGGAATATAGGTCATCCATTTCCCCTCTTTAAATAGATTTAATCATACTTGTAAAATTCCATTAATGATGAGTGTTCTTGATTACGCAACACACTGTATTCTGTGAACGCTACATGAGATAAACTGAAAAGAAAAATATTTGTCAACCATAAGCTGTGGATTGACGAAGGTCCGAGAGCAAAGTTCAACGTTTTCCTCTACCCGCACAAAAAAGAAAAAGTCTAAATATTGCTGCCTTGCGTTAAAAATCCTCGTCTTTGAAGTAGTAATGTACAAAGACACACACACATACGATTGTACATGATCAGAAAGTGTGAAATGACTACCAATTGAACAGATCCCTATAGGGGGATCCAGAGGACGCAGTTGTCTTCTTTAAAATGGATAGTATGGATAGATGAAAGAGAAAGAATATAAACTGCTTGCTGCTGTTTCCAGAGTTTAACTCGTGACGTTTCGACTTTCGGCCTTCTTTGGGCTGCACATACAAGTTAAATATGAAAAAAATTCTAAAATCCCAGGATATCTCAAGTCAAGGATATTTATATTAAATGAGGTGTGTTATATGTAATTAAATCAGGTTAGATGTATGCAACCTTTGTATGATGTATATATGCGTTTTGATATTTTATCGAAACGGTGTTGCATGAGGCATCTACAATTCGCCTAGGATTAAATATAGAAACGTGACTTCAACCTCTGAAAGTGACTAACTGCATTAAAAAAAAAAAAAAAAAAATTCTCAGAAGCTATTTTCATATCCTTCAATAAAAATTTCCCTTATCAATTTTTCTGTCAACTTTTGTTTGACTATGACGATGTATCTATCATCTTAGCACTGAATGGTCTCTAATTACCATGCAGAGTTGAGAGTAGAGCAAAATCAGTCAAAGGTGGAAGAGGATTTCGCTAATTTCTTCGACGAAACGAGAATGGATGCACTCGAAAAAATGGATTGCCCCAGACTTCTTTGTCTTATTTTTAGGTATATCTTGATATTACGAATAAGTAAACACCCATGATACCTCGTTCACGGTATCAATAATTAGTTCCAAAGTCGTTTCCAAATTATCAGGATTTCATCACGCTATAGAGATGTACATTATGAAAAATTTTAGTACAGTAATTACCATTCTCACAAGTTATTGATTTTTGTATTGTTTTGTTCTGTTTCTTTTTTTTTTTCAAGGCTGCCTACGAAAAAATGGAAGAGGCGAGAAGAGCAATTTTGAGTTGGGGAAGGAAGTAACGAGAGGTTTTATTCAATTAACCCCAGAGGAGATCAAATTGATCACAGGCTGTAAAAGGGTAAGACAAAAAAACAACCCTTATAGCAGTTGATCTCCGGCGAGGATAAATGAAAAGCAGTGATTAAAATTAATATAAACAAAACTGTTGTAAAGATTTGAGACTTGTCTTTTATCCTTACGATATTGAGTAAAGGACGCAGACATTGTATGTAAACTATATCATCCTTAGTTCTCCACCCCGCTCCCCCTCTTACATGCGGATCAATTGTAGATGTTTAGATAAAGCGTCATGACGAACGGAAACTCTCTTGACCAAGGACGAGGCCTCAAGCCTTATAGTAAGGAAATGTGATTTGGATCGTTCACTGAAAATAAATCGGTTCGTTGTAATTTAAATGGAGGACTTGCCTTTCAAATGGAAATTCAGATTACAGCTGCATCAACGAGGTATAGGCTGGCAAGTTTTCTATAACGTGGTGAGTAATTTTGGAAATTAAATTTGAATACATTCGGATAGCTAGATTAAAGATTCGGATTTTGTTACTTCTTCTTCAGCCGTATCTATTTGATAGAAACGGCTTTTTTTTAGCACCTCCATACATAAAGGCCGAGGGTTTTAAAACCGGTTCCCATAATATCGTAAGTCTTTATCGGCCCATCAACGAACTGACTGCTTTCATGGATGAACAGACTTTTGAACTTCTGGTCCTACATTAGGCTGTACAATTTAATTTACACTTTAAGGGTTACAATTTCATTAGACTTGATAGAAATGGTGGTGGTGGTGTATGTGCTTACATTCGAAGCTGATTATACAAGATGTTTGGATCTAGAAATCCAGTTTTCAGAAATGATAGCGTTGAAAATACCAAAGACATTGCCGATGGGTTCAGTAATCGTTTTACCTAAATTGGTCGAAGTGTTTCTACAGACCTTTCCAGGTCATCCATAAATGTATAAGAGGAAGAGGAGCACGAGCCGTCCTTGTTTTAATTTACTGAAATTAAACCATTAAGGGTCTTTATTTCTTTACTGTACTGTCAAACTGTCACCGAGACGTCAACAAAGCAACCGGCCTGGACCAAATTTACGGTAAAATTCCTTAGCTATTGACAACGAACTTATATATTAAATTTTCTGCTGTTTTCAAAGCAAGTAACTATAAAAATTGTAACTATCTATTAGAGATCTTCATATAAAAATATAATATATAAAAATATAAATATATTGTTCACGGCTTTTGGAAGAACAAACGTGGGAAATATTGTAGTTTTTGATCACAGTTACCGTGGTTAAATTAGCTTTTCTATCTATTCTATTCATCTATCTATTATGGCTAACGCATTCAAATATTCTCTTTGTAATACGTGTAGTATTCAAGTCTTTTGCCTTAACCAACAGACGGGCGTCTCTGAAACATCGATTACCTATCCAGTCTGCTTAGGGCGACAAGAATCAGAGTATCCAGTAGAAGCTGTTGATGCCCTAATGATGATCTTGAAAGAAACGGCACCCAATTGCAACCTTGATTGTTTGGTGGAGGTATGTTGTCCTGCATACTCAGCCTCTCAGTGGGTATCTTGGTTGTAAACATCATTTGTTCATACAATTTTTGAAGGTTTCATGGTTGCATGGTAAATCTTCGGGGTGGGGATGAACAGTGTCGTGGATCTCGATTTGCATGTTTCGTTTACATCACGCATTGAAACGCACAAAAGAAGTGAACTTGTCACATTTCCCATGTCACTTTGTAGCAAATCTAACCGAAGGCCCGAGCCATAGAAATCGAAGGCAGGACAGTTTGATGAAGCAAAAAGGGTCTGACCTTACGAATTGCTTTCCTTGATGAATTTTTTGGACTTCGTTTAACCCATACGTTTCCGGTGAGGTCGCGAGATGACCTTTCCCGCGAATTTCAATAGCCTCTTTCTCACGGCACTCGACAGGGGAGTTCAATATTGCCTTTTATTGGTTGGCGGCATGACCGCATTGACACGCTCTTAAATGAGGTGCGAAAACTGGGAATTTCTTTGGAGGCCAAAAACCCGAGGTTTGTTTTTACGCTAGTTACCTAAACCTGAACGAATTAATAGGGTATGTATTTTTGTCGGATTTTGATGAAACGTAGCCAGGATATTTGCCAGATATAAACGCACAAAATCATGTGAGGCTTTAATGGAATTTGAGATATCTTTCCTGTGAATTCCCGGCGGGTGACAACGCAATTTTGTATTGTCCAACTTTAAAATAGATTTCCTCGGGAACCAATCGGAATATCGAAAAAGCCCCACACCGTTTTTTAGCTTATTATCTGCTGAGTGATACAATCCAGTTTGTTGGGATGTTCGTGGTAACGCAAAGGCTTTTTCCGGAGGGCACCCTTTTCTGTTGGCGGTGACCTTAATCTTTATTCAGATTTCTAACGATTCGTGCGCATTGTTATGCTGCTGGTTGGTTTCGTATGAGAAAAAGCTAAGTAACTCAGAGTTAATCACTATATCGACTTCACAATGATTAGAAGATTACTTAGAAACCTAGTATTGTGTTTTTTTTCGAACATTTTAGAGGCACTTTTCTTTTTTTTTATCATTATCTTCCGATTAACAACAGCACTTAGGTACGAGACGAGCTCGCAGTCGTAATCTTATTTTCAATCCAAGCCAATATATATCGTACTTTTCCTGCCCTTTCTCCTCTCCATTTTGTCTTATGCATCATTCTCCATGGGAAAAGGGGAGGAAGGATGAATGTTGATGTCAGGTCGGAAGAAAGATTGTTCACGGTACTAGTATCGGTAATAACATGATTTCGAGTGTAGTTTTGTGTTAATAATTTGCATGGAAAAAGCATCTTAGAAAGTCAAGACAGAGGATTTGTTGACAGCGCGCGCGCTATTTGTAATTTGAACTCGTGTTACAACTTTGCATTCGTGTGACATGAAAATTGCACTCGCTTAAAGCCAATCAGAAGCGCTTAATTTTTATATATACGTCATTAGCACTTTTACTAATTTTTAGTTTAGCGCTTTCTTAAATTTTTGACCACACGTATCATTTCTTTCATGAGCGATTATTTTGCAATTTGCGAACGTATACGCCTAACTTTTCAAATAATCTTCAAAAAACTTTTAGGACGTCATTCAAGTTGTTGAGAAGAAGTGGCACAGGTGGCAGGAAGAGGAAAAATTGGTGAGAAACAGTCTACTTTCACACGCAGTGAGTCAGCTTCATAAACCACTATTCCAGGAGTACATAAAGGCAAGTATCCAGCTGACTTGGGGAATGGTTACCCAGACACCACCACTTAGGTTAGAGTATCAATCCTTGTACCTACAACAATGCCATAAGAAGATGGGTTGTTATATGAGTCCTGAGGTACGTACGTTGGTGAAAGGAATCCCTGACCAACATCAGGAAGAGGAGATAGCGTGTTATCTTTGGCCGGGACTGTTTGATGGTGAAGGAAGATGTATTCGAAAAGGAGAAGTCTTTTGTAGGATAAAAGGGAATACTGAGTAAGCTTCATTTGAATTTCTACGCTCAACAACTAAAGCAAAAGCTTATGTGTATTTTGGAAACTGCTTTAATGTTAAAAATCCTGTTAAATATTTTTTATTTGTGCCATGCTCCAATTGTAAATGACGGGCATGAATCAGGTCGATTCATGATCGAAATAAGTGGGTTTTCTGACGTGAAACGACCTCTTATATTTAGTGTTACCTGTGACGTTATTAGAGAAAGAAGGACCTCTGAAAAATAAATAATAACAGATGGAATAGAATGTAGGCGGTTAACAATGAGTATTCTGTTTGTTTATGCACGCACTATTTTATTTTGTCTACAAGTCAAAACATTAAAATGTCTTTACATGGACATTTTTCCTTATTGATGTTGAACGAGAGCATTTGCTCAGAAACTAAATTGCTTCTATATTGAGTTGTTAAAGCTTGTTTTAGAGTTTGGGTGGTCAAACTAATGAAATAGAGAAAACTGTTCTTAAGATTGTCCCTAGTTTAGCATCCATAATTCAACATCCATCTTGAAGGCAAAAGCTTTCCTTGCAATTGTTCTTGAGAAAGTGTTTAAATATTGAGTAATTGCACGTCTATGGAATTCGTTTTTGGAAATATATAAATGCTTAGGTTATGATCATGGTCTGATTATTGTTTTAGATCCGTTTTAGATCTCCGTCTATTTTGTTACAGAAAAAAATTTACGCATGATCGAAAGAAAAAGTCCCAAGGTGGTTTGGGCGCTATTTGTACTTGAAACATCAGAGGCAGTGACGGTTATTTCAGTTCCTCCGAAATATATACTGACTTCAAGTTTTCTGTCTTTACCTCTCCATGTATCTGGGGACTGAACTTTGACACTTCAATCTTTGTTACCTCGGGGTCAGTAACAAACTGTGCTTTGAGATTACTTGTGACGTAGTATCCAAATTTCAGGCTTTTTGCATTAGTTCGAACAGGGTGATAGGTTCTTGTTATTCGCTCTCCGAGCTTTACTACGCTGTTTTCCCTTACAAAGCATTTAAATAATTGACCGCATTTTTCAATACCATCTGTAATAAATTTATTTTCTTCAGGATGAACCCCTTCAATAAAATCTATTGAACGATCGGCGCCAAAAGTTGCGGAGACGACTCTTTCGGATATTTTCACAGGTTTTTTTCCAAAGTTTACAGCTCCTTGAACAACTGCTATGGTTGTATAATGAGGAATAAGTATCCTTAGCCTTCTTGAGAACTCTGTTTTTAATTCTTGTTGTAAGAAAGCAGAATAAGCAAAGCCGCCAGCAAGGAACATGGTTCGCACCTTTGATAGTTGCGGTTTTTTCATCAAAGTTTTAAATGTTGTTTAATTCTCTCCACGAGAGGGTTAAACAATTTCTTCATCATTCCTGAACTTAAGCAAAGATACTCTTCATTTTTCAGTCTTACGTCCTTAGTTTCACAGCTGTCCATCACCGAACTTTGAGTTTCATTTAACATGGATACAAAGCTTCTTAGTAAACTGATGTTTGTCCTGGCTGTCGTCTTCCCACGTTCCTTTCCTTCAAACTCGTTCATTAACGACAGCCAATCAGATGAATGTTGCTTTGTGAACTTTCTTCTAAAAGATTCTCAAACTGCTGGTTGACGTACATTCCACCATAAGGTCCCCCTGTGGATCTCTTTAATGTTACCATTATGCATTTCGTGCACTGTGACATGTAATGTCCCCATTGTGATAAAAAAATGAAAGTCAGTTGATATATACTAACTTTATATCCTACCATGGTTAATCATTTTGCGATTACTCTACATCGCAGATATATCATTGACTTCACGAGACAGCCAATAACTTTCTTGGTGATCCCTAATATTTTTACTTTAAGGATTTTTACGCTTTGAAACGAGAGTTGTACTTAAAAAAGGGGTTGGTTCCAACCGCGATGATAATAATAGTAATAGTAATGATAATAGTAGCAATAATGATACCGAAAATATAATGATAATAACACTAATACGATCACTAACAAAAATGATGCTAATGGTTCGCATGCTAACATCAATGATTAAAAAAACACAGCCTAAGAGATTACTTATTTACTACTAAGATTTCAATAATCACCTCTGAATTTAATTTTACCAAACAACCTATTCAATAAAGCGTCAGTGGCGTTTAAAAAGTTCCCTTCTAAGGATAATATAATTGTCCAATAGCACTGACATTGAGTAACGACAAACATATTGGCAAAGAATGGTCGTTACTTTGAGTCGATAAAAGTATATATGAACTGACTTTCATTTGGCCGCTGGCAAGGAACATGGTTTGCACCTTTGATAGTTGCGGTTTTTTCATCAATGACGCAAGCGATGAGAGAAAATACAACTCTGAAGACGACAAAAGATGCTACTAAGTTTGGTGTAACACTTTTCCAAATAAATATAGGAACTTTTTGAATTGAATGAACCTGTTAAATTCTAGTGTAAACTGGCTGCTTATCGTGATACGAGTAACAAAAACAATTGTAACAGAATGGTTTCAATATTAAAACGAATTTACCGCAGAATTCGAAAGCACCTGAGCAATTATACCAAAACAATTATACCAAAGCAATTATTCCGCCTGAAAATCACGGAAATTTTTCTCTTGACAGAAAATTGCAGCCGCTTCTGGCTCCAAAGCGATCATCAGTTGATTGGGATTCTCTGGTGATCCCACACCAGCCTTTAAAAAAGACTTTTTAATTTAGATAGAAAACCTAAAACAAACCTGAAAGGTGTCGTTAAGTCGATGAAAATAAGCATGCGCCTTTAAATGTTATGATGATGTTTGCCATAAGATTGGCACACCTAAACAGACATATAAAGTTGTGAGCACGCCCAGATTTCAAGATTTGGGGGCATTCATTTCGAACTGGATGAGACATGATAAGCTGCTTCTCTCATAAACTGCTTTGCACTCGGATTCCATATTGCCGGAACAGTTAGAACCCATTTGACATCGTCTGGACTGAAATGATCATCTCCTGTCCGCTGACAGATTACTTTGATGGCTTCGTCTTTGAGAAACTTAATGGACTTGGCGATCACTGTCTTGGCCTTGACAGGTTGTCCGTTAGCTGCTTCTGTTAGAGTCTTACTGTCAAGACTCTAGAAGAGAATGAACCCAGCGTTTAAAGGAAAATATGTCGCAACATTTTTTTGCAATCACCTTAACAAAGAAGCGATTCTAAGAAACTTTAGATGAACCAAAATATTTAAGGATGACGAAGATAAACGCGTATAATACGATTAAAGATGACGGAATTGAAATTTTAGACTAATGCTTTCGCCATGATAAAGTCCTCCAAGATGAGCAAGTGTACGGTTGAACCTGACGGCCATGATGGACTAATGGTCTATCAGGGCTAAGGTCGAGCTAGTGCTTCTTACGCTGGCATTAAATAAGCATTTTGTAAACGTTTTTGTGGAAATCAATGAGATGGCACGATATGTTCAATACTTTGTTCAATAATTAATTAAAAAAGTAAAAAAAGAAAAACAATATTCTTTCGAGCAACAACTCTCGGGCTGGACGGTTGGTAAGTCTGGATGTTAAGACAAAGCTCTTTTTGTGTGCTCGCTTTTCTTTTCTAGAACGTGAACAGCATCACTGAGATATTACAGGCGCCGTGGTTTGTCAAAAACCGTTTATTGCACCGGCTAACCCATATTATTAAAAGAATATTAAAGTCTTTCATATTCATGAAAGCAGTGGAAATAGACCGGCATCCAGCTCGCGATTCACATACAATCCTCGTGTTTTCCCAACATCCTGCATGGGTAATCACGCCCTAAGCCGAAAGGGAAGGGCGGTCTATGTCTTCATTAGTTTGTCTTTGAAACTGATCAGTGGGGCTCATTCTTATCTCCTCATTGTGAAGAGTCATTTTAAAATGCTTGAAAAAGAGATAATCTTTCTCTTCTCTTTCATCTTCAGAAGACTGCTGTACTTTTCCATCGCCTCATAACCAAATAAGTCAAATGACAGATCTGTTTTGAGTAGCAAGCATGTTGGGTTTTTTCTTGTTTGAGCGGCTTGTTCATTCGCCCAGTCTCTGTTCATGAAGATAGCGTCCTTTCCCTCATCTTTGATAAATGAAAAAGCAAATCCACCATAGGTTGTTCCGAAATCAATGGTAACAACTGCCAGATATGAACGCCTCGAAGTATAAAGGAGTGAGCCTTCTAGTGCTGTAAGAGATTAAAACGACAATTTTATCTCTTACTAACCGATTTCGAGAACCGTACTGTACGTTACGGACCGAGTTTTATGGCCCGTGCGCTTCGTGCATTGGCCGTAAATCGGACGGAAAAAGAAGCTCCGTAACTTACAGTACAAACCGAGAAAAACGAGAGACAACATTTTATTGGCTTCCAATGAAAACTGAAGTTGAGTCGTCAAAAGCTCATGATATTCGTTTAATACCCATAACTCTCAATAATGCAAAATTACATAAAAAAGAACAGGTCAAGTATACAAAGGTTTTCAGCAAGGAACTGTGATACAAAGTTCTGTTGGTAACTCCAGATATTTTGTCGAGAGGTTTTCAAATGCCTGAAATCTGCAGGGAACAACGCGTTTCTTCGTAGAAATGGCGTAGAAAGTGTGAACTAACGGCTAACTTTGTTCAATATCGACGTCAAATGGATGAATGAATTTCATCGATGCGATAGAAAACTGTACAAGGATCTGGTGTTTTTATAGAAGCTGCTAGGTGCACTCAATGCAGACCGAACAGGATTAAAGACAGGTTGAAATTGGCTTTTGGCTGCAAACGAAAAAAAATCGATAGCCATAAAGAACGACAAATAGAAAATGTTATTTGAAGTTTTTCCTTGAGTCTGATACCATAATAATAGTTTGGAATGTCTCGGTCTTTGAAGGTGGCGTGACGAGGAAAAGGATCAGTTGGATTCACAGCGTTTTAAAATATGAATTCTTTGAATGACTAAGATCTCTCTGGGCGATCGAAGCGATCTAGCGTTGCGAAATTTCCTTGTTTACTTGTTATTGAGTTAAAGCGTGTGACAGCGTCAGCGACTATAGCTTTTTAGACGGGCTAACTCGTCAAAGGCTTTCTTTCTATAATCTTTTTTTTTTTAACGAAATAATGATGAAAAAAAAAAACTAGTAAATAAAGTGAAAGCCATTCAGCAGGTAAAATAATTCTTGGACGTAAAAATTAACATTAATAATAATTTCTCTTCAGTATCAAAGCTACATCTTATCAAAATTCTATTCAGAATAAACAATGCACACAACTTCGTGATTTATCTCGGAAAACGGCCGAGTTATCTGTGCCAAGGATCAATTACCTATTGGTGAATGCAGGGAAAGGTCAGGTTGACGTAAGCTCCCACGAATTCTTGGGAAAGCACTCAAGCTAAGAGAAGATAATATCTTCCATAATCCCTGTGAGGATTACCGGAACAAAATCTGGCAGACTGGAAACTTTGGGCTAGCGGCTCGAAAATTATCACGGTGAGGGACTGATGTAAGGGCTCGAACGGCAAAGGTTAGCTTCAAAATAAACACGAAATACAAGTACACGTACAGAACCAACTGAAATTTTCGAGTTTAAAAGGAAGAAGGCGAGCCGGGAATGGAAATCAATCTAAACTAAATTTTAGTTCATGCGAGATTCTCTATTCCAGAGCCTTAATCACTTAAGTGTCACAAGGATGTTAAACTAGTAGTATCTTTACTATGGATGATAAGTACAAAATAAATATAACAGATAATGTGCATTTTTACAGAATGAAGAAACTAGTAGAATAGGTCTTATTGTTTGGAAGCTTTGAGGTTTTCATCAAATGTTGACTTAAAGTTCGTTATGTAGACAGCTTCATAAAAATTTAGCTGTGATGAACTTGGCGAACTGAGTATGAAGGATAACTCGCTCATCCTACAATCGGCAAGGATCTTAATTTATCCTTAATTTATACGAGCTAGATGTCTATGGCCTCAGTTTTGATATGCAAGTTAAGTAAGCTGCTTTTAAAAATCAAGAAGAGTAGGGACAAAATTAAAGATCATTATTTACTAGCGAAATACCGACGTAAGTACCTTAAAAACCTTCCGCCTAAAATCTAAAACGATTCAATACTAATGTAGTCTTCCACAATCATTTTTATAGAATAGTAATTTTGAGATAGTAGCGAGACTCGATATCCACTGAAAGAATAATTTAAAATCCTTTGTTGCTGCTTACAATTGCAAGTAGTACTAATTTTCGTATCAACATATAAATGAATAACAATCGTATTTGTTACGTATCACAAAAAATTCATCGGTTAATGGAAGAAACATTTGTTTAAGTCAAATAACAAATTTACAGGTAGTTTGGAGGGACCAGTGTTACCACTGGTAAACCCATACTTTAATTTCTAAAGTCATTCTCTGACACAAACTTCTGCAATTGTTTACAATTGTTGATCAATTAAAAATGCCTAAATCTACTAACTGCTGGCTAGAAAGTCTAGATGAACCGTGGATTGTCGGTTGCTAGTACGATTAACAGCCGTGACCTTTATCTCAGTTCCACCAAAGAGCAAATGTATCTCAATATCTTTCGTTTTCCATGCCTCTGGTGTTTCAATCACTAATCCACGACCGGGGGCCTTGCGCACCTCAGGATCTGTAACAAACTCCGCATCTGGACATTCTGATTGGTAGAAATCGAGCTTCACTTGTTTCTCTCCGCCTGTCAAAGGGGCAAAACTAGTGAATTGACGTTTTTCTCCAACTTTAACCACCTCATCGACTTTAACAAACTTAAAAAACACATCTTTACAGCGTGGGATTCCAGATATTATTTCCTTTTTCGATTCAGGATGTAACCCGTCTAGGAAGAGCCTATGTACACGGATGCCATAGGTGGTAGCCATTATTCTGGACTCGAAAGTGTTAGGTTTCTGTCCAAACATCACAGCACCTTGGACAACTGCAAGGGATGCGCAGTGCGGTATTAAGATGCGATAGGCATGGCCAAAATGCCCCTTGATTCTTTCCTGTAAAACAGCTGAGTCAGAAAAACCGCCTACGAGGAGTGCAAACTTGACCTCAGACAATTCTGGTTTGGCGAGAAGGTTGGATAGGTGGGAAATGATGTCATCCAAGACTTGAACAGCTGCCTTATGACTTTTGGTTCAAGGCAGAGGTACTCGTTACGAAGGACTTTTATTTCATCCAGGCTGTAATGCTGCTGAATGGCTGTGTTAATATCGCAACCTCTCTGGCTGAGAAATTTACTCAAGAAACTACCAGGCAACCGGATTCGTGTTGTCCCCCCTTCACAGATACGTTTTCCGCGTTTCTTTACTTCGAAATCATTCATGAGACAGAGCCAATCCACCGGATTGTGACAGGCATAATTATCAAGGAAGGATTTGGTGAAAATTTGTTCAAGAAGGATCCTGAACTGTCTGTTGACATTCTGTCCTCCAAACGTACCTCCTGTGGCTTTATAAAGCTCTCGGATTGCACCGTTTTCCATAAGTTCATGAACAGTCACATCAAGAGTTCCGCCTACATGAATACAAGAGTCAAGATATTTTAGAATAACGTTCTGGCTCCGGTTGTTCGAAAGTTGGATAACGCCATCCACTAGATTAAACTCTATACGGTGGATAACGCGATACGTTTTGCTATCACTTATCCACTGGATAGCAATTTATCCGTTTAATAGCATTATCCGACCCTTATATAACTGGGCCCTGCACATTTGTTATAACAGAAAACATTTCATGAAAATGATAGAAAATTGATCACTTAAAAAATGAGGTGTCTAGCTTTAAATGTGCTGACTATTTCTGGCGGCGGTAAATGGAAAAAAGTAAAAAAACTAAAATAAAGCATTTAACCGCACAAGGTCCAGATGTTTTTGTTCAAGTCAAGAGTTTCCAATGGAACAATTTGCTACTAGAAAAATTGAATTTACCTCCAATGTCAATTACCATGTACTGTGTTTCTGGTCGGGCGATGGTGTCCTCAACTGAGGCGTCGTTGCTACCACTCTCAGAAACAAACTCTCTCACCTTTTGCTCTCTACAGTAGACGGAGGCCGCCTCTGGCTCCAAAGCGATCAGTATCTGCTCTGGGTTGGAGGGATGTGCCAGCCCTGCCTAAGATAAAAGTACAAGCACTGGATGTCAGGATAGTCAATGAAGATGATGTTACAAAGACTTATTGCAGAAAATGGATGTAGGAAAGAAGTATTTTAGCCCAGTTTTTCCTTGTTGCGCTTTTGCGACTTCGTAGAGCGAGCCCTAACCAAGCAGACTGGTTCAGTAATGTTTCACCATTTTCTTCTCGTATGGTGCAAGAATTTGCATTCTTCAAAGCAACAGCTTTACCCTTCTTTGCGTTGGCAATTTGAAAGTTAGTCAATAATACTGATCATTACACGAATTTGTTGATGTTTGAAATGTGTATATCATGACAGCTCACTTGATAAGCAGCCTCTCTCATGAATTGTTTCGCCGCTGGTTTCCATATTGCTGGGACGGTCAAGACCCATTGCACATCATTTCCTCCGAAGTCTTCGTCACCAGTTCTCTCCTTAATCACCTCTAGTGCCCGTGTGTAAAGATATTTTATGGAATATTTAAAAACATCCAAGGCCCTCATGTGCCTACCATTCGCTGCCTCTACAGTGGTGTTCATATTCAAGCTCTGTAAGGACAAAAACCACGTTTGTTTCAAAAGTTTATTAGTTTTATGTTTGCAGTAAGTTTCTGCGCTCTCATTCAGTTCGGAATTAATAACCATTAAAAAATATTAGAAGTATCTGTTTATTAACATTTCTGAAAAAAGTACAAAACTTGAAAAGCACCAAATTTTGAGGAAAACCAAATAACCTTTAAATTGACCTAAGCTTTGATATAATAGCTTGGCTTTACCCTGATCTCCTTCAAAGTTAATAAACAAATTGCCAACATTTATCAGAATAACACAGCTTCTTTCTTCCATACCAGAATCGACTAATGTTTATTAACATAAAATCCTTCGAAGATTTACCAATATTTCTTCTAAATAAGGAAGTTTCATATATTTGAAAAAAAAAAAAAAAAAGAATTTTTCTCTCACCTCATTGTTATGAAGAATCATTTTAAAGCAATCAAAGTAAAAATATTGACGAGCTTCCTCTTCCTCCAAATCAGCAAATTTATCTTTGGCTTCATAGTCAAACGAATTGAAACTCTGGTCTGGATTGAGTAACAAACATGTAGGTGTCTTCATAGTGGAGTAGCCTTGGTCACTTCCCCATTCTTTATTCATGTGAATACTTTTTTCTCCATCTTTGTTATTGAACGCAAATGCAAACCCACTAAACGTTGTGCCAAAGTCAATTGCTACCACAGCGATGAATGTAACAGGAGCGGAGAGGAAAAGTTCACCTCCCTCTTGATCGTCTGTTGAACGATAATTATAGTCAACAATTAAATAATTAAATAGACACATGCTCCAGAAAGAAATGTCAAATAGATGAGAGAGGCAGAAGATGACATAAAACTTTGACTGAAAGGAATGGAAAGTAATAAACGTGGTTTCAGCACATGTATTTTCAATTAGTAGATAAGCAGAATTCTATTCAGCAGTTGATTTGATGTTATCCGAATCGTAGAAAGCTTCAACGCTTGAAATATGTCATCATCGCAAAGCTAAAATTTGCAGAAGAAATCCGCGAATGCCGAAAAGTCATCGACTTCTTAATATCATCGTTTTTGGAGAATGCCAAGTTTGAAGAAAATCGAACTCCATTTTTATATTTAGTCATAAATGAGACGAATCAATGAGGTCTTGTTTTCGCCTTCAAAAACTATATGGTCCATTTAATACTAAGGATGTTTACTTGAGCGACTTTCAATTCTGTTTTCGATTTCATGAACTTATGTAGTGGTCGGTCGCCATTGGTTATTCATTGTCAACTCACCTTCCGAGGTTCTTTGCATCTTGAAGAGAGCTCTTGTTCATCGTACATGAAGATTTTTAGTAGAAACCACACAGCGGTGAAATAATCGCCTTCTAGGAAACTAGGTCATTACTATGTTTTATAAGGGATTTTGTCCCTTTCTTGGATAGATTACGTCATAATTATAATGGCCTCAAAGATAACGATTTCTTTCAATAAGAGAGATCAGACGCTGTTGAAATCAATGTGAAGGACCGTGTGGTATATGAATTATGGCGTATATTCGATTGGACTTTCGTCTGTTTTAACCTTTTGACAAGTTGTATGTTATGCTCAGCTTAAAAATCGTTTTTCAAAATTTTAAAATAAAAATAAATGAACAAATAAATAGTAATAAGTACATGGCACTTCCGGTTTTTCTCAGAAATCTTGTAAATTCTCCCAGCGGTTTGGGCCATTTTCAAGTTCTCACTGAGGCACGAGAACGAGGCAAAGTACGAATTAAGAGTCATGGTATTTCAGCATGAGATCTCTCAATCGTGGAAAATGGCCTATTGATTTAGGTTATCAACCCTCTGCATGTGCAAGAACTCGATATTTTTAATCTTTGCTCTTTATTCGCTGTATTGTGACAATGACAGATACACAATCCCCCACTACCGAATCAGAAACGACGATCGACGACGCTGGAGCTCGTTCAAGGAGGTCGTTAATCGCTGTGTCAATAGCTAATCGCGATGTCTTCTCCAATTTGCCGGAAAGGATTGAGCAGTGGCTTGAGAAGAAAACAAGGGCTACAAATCAACCCGAAGCGACCGAACACGGGTACGTAAGACAACATTGACGAATGAATCGAGCATTAGAATATACCGTGCAGATATCTTGCCTTAAATTTTCACACATCTCCAAGTTTAATGTCACATAGTTAAATATAATACATAACTAAGTGTCTGGTGTTAACGAGACAACTTCATTAGCAGATTTTTCCTCGTTAAGCAGAAGAGATGAGTCAGACAGATTAGCACGATCAGACACGAAAAAGCAACTGGAATGTTTTCAAGCAGAAATAAACGCGAATACTCAAAGGTAAGTCGGGTTTTGATACACATGTCACTTGTACACTGTTACGTGTGAGCTTCCATATGACGGGGGTAGGGTCAGGCATATGTGTTTAGGGAGAAACTAAAGATAATCAAGAGCCACTGACCATGAGCAGATATCTAGAATTTTCCTAAAGGACCCTTTTAATGAACCTTTTTCAAAATTATATCGAAAAGTTCAATTGCGCTTTGCATTCTGAAAAATTGAAAATAATGTACCTCACAACGCAATACATTCCCTAAAGATCATTTCAATAATTTACTAGATCTGACGTACCGACATGACGTAATCCGGACAAGAGTTGTTTGCGGTTAATTAAGCGATAATTCAATGAATCACACAAAACTTGACACGCATTCGTATTCATAGCAAACCTCACATGTACCTGTCGGTGGAATGTTGATATTTGTAGTCAGTGCTTTGTCAGTGCTCTTCAAACGTGATTCGGTCTGGCATCAACGATTTAATCGCTCTGCTGTCTCCGGAAAAAAAATACATTTTGGTGTTAACCATCTGTTAAGGACGATTTCACGGGCGAATTCGATACGATAAACGGTAGGCAAACGTTAACCTTTTATCTGATGTATTTACGACATCGTAACGATAATTCGAGATTAGAGATTCAGCCGTGTTGGTAATTAATTCGAAAAAGTCAATTTCGATCCTGTAAGGCAAAAATAACTTCACGAACATATCATGTGAAATTGTCACGATAAAGTTTCGAGCTGAACATTATTATGGACATTAGAAAGGTTTGTAATTGGTGACTTCCGTAAAGGCTAATTTGATTAATTCTTGGGAGAGTGTGGTTTTAGTCCTGAGGATCCTTTCAAATTGGAATTCACAAAGGGAAGCCGCGATGGACATAGCAGAAACAATTAAGGCCTAGAAAAGACAAAGTTTTGAAACTGGTAGTTACATGGTTTTTCCCGTCCACATTTTTTCCTCAATAAGATAAACTAACTGTTTTTTCAAAGGATGTGAACCGAGATCACGTTAAAATAAATGAATGCCATTATGAACATCATCCCTGACGTAATAAAAACCAAAATTACGTTATGTCGCGATCGTTTACTTGTAGTAAGTATTCTTCGGTCACCCTGCGATGAACTAAGGAGTAGCTACTGATAGATTCAGTCGACGGAAACAGCGATAAGTTCCGGTAGTGTGGGCCTCTTGGCTCGAGTTTGAACCTTACATATTGTCATTGATGTAGATGATAGTAATAATAATGGGCGAAGACTGTATTATTATTCTCATCATTATCATTGCCATGATAATAACGTTCAATATGTTAATTTATCTTATTTTTTTAATCATCAAATATCAATTTTGAATAAGTGTTAGCGTTCTTTACAGTTTAGCGACCCTGGACCAAACTGTCAGAGAGATGACTGCAGCACTTGAGGCTATGAAAAGCGTGCACAGCTCAATGGTGTTTAGCATAGACAGCTTTATCCGATTTCGCATTTCGTATATTTTTATGGTGATTCTTAAAAAACTGTTAGAACCGCAAATCACATTGCAGGTTTTCTAGCACGTATATCCTTCCGTATACAAATATATATATATATATATATATATATATATATATATATATATATATATATATATATATATATATATATACATAGTTTTACTTAATAGTCAGAAGCAGATACCGAAAGAAAGTAGTTACGTTCAACCATCGCCGCAGAAAAGTCTGACACTTGATTCTGGTAGAGAAAGATCTCCTGATCAACGTGTGGTAGTTCGTAGGCTTGAATTGAACAGGAAACGAGGCTGAGATCTAAATTGACCGTTTTGCTCCCAATGGACGAGCAAATGCGACTAAAAAATGATGGAAATTTCACAGCAAAGTAAGTAGATGTGAAATATGTGACAAGATGACGATGAGAAACGTCACGTGATTGTCAACGTCGGCATTTGTGTCTTATTCTAGTAGAAATATCAAGAAGGTAGCTACCTTATTACTATTACCTCAGTAAATTGATCTTATTTGCATCTGGAATTTCAATGTCTTTTTAAGCTTGTTGGATCAGAATTGAAAACGAGGCGATACAATATAAAGAGAGATGTATCTTTGGCAAAATGTTAATAAGACACAAACATAAAAATAGATTGAAAACGAAAGGAATTGCAATCTGCATTAAAAACGACATTGTTAAATATGAAAAGTATGTTTCGATACTATTGATACCATCCTCAATGGCAAAAGGGTCTCAATGAGACAGGATAGTTTTGTAAACGGTTAATCAGATTGTTACGTTAGTATCTCGTGTATTTTTAGGATTCTCTTTCATTCGATTGTTACGTTAGTATATGGCGCACTTTAAGGATTCTTTTTCATTAGATTGTTACGTTAGTATATCGCACACTTTTAGGATTCTTTTTCATTAAATTGTTACGTTAGTATCTCGTACACTTTTAGGATTCTCTCTCATTCGATTGTTACGTTAGTATCTCGCGCACATTTATAATTCTCTCTCATTAAATTGTTACTTTAGATTATCATATAAACTGCGGTGTTATACAAGGATTTCCAGCCCAGCGAAAAAGAATTACCATATTTTTTAAGTGTGATTGATGTCGTAAATCAGCTGCCGACACGTTACTCGTCTTAGGCGCCACCCGCTCAGGTTGATGAAAGAAGGGCAAAGCCTTCAACATTCCACTCAATCCTTGATTGTTTGTAATGCGAAAACCCTGGTGCTAAATGTCTCTATTATACCACTAGAAGCAAGTGTCAGACCTTTTCTTTAGCGATAGTTAAACGATTGAAACTTTTTTATTTCCGTATCTGCTTCCTCACGCTATGTTATTAGGTACGTGGAGCGAGAATTGAAGGAAAAGGAAGATACAATAGAGGCAAACAAAGAACAGTTAAAACTGGTGGAAGAGGAGTGAGAACACCTAAATTTATATCCTACTAAGTAAAATAGCCACTTTTAGGATCTATAAAATTGGCCTCTAAACTGCCATGGTTATTGTTCCTCAAAACCAGCACTCCTAAGACTCATTTAACTGCTACTTACTTGTGGATCTCCATAAATAGGAGACTATGATCACCCATTTGGCCGACAAAATTTGTTCATGACGGTAACCGTAGTTCCCACTTTCGTACATCTAGTTTGTAAGTAGCCTTGGTTATCTGCTTATTACGCATGGAAGCCAAAGAAGTAAATAAAAAAGTTTGTTGTACTCTCCGTCTCCACTGAGATAAGAAGTTCTGTGCTTCAAAAGAAGAGCAAAGATATGCCAAAGGCTACTTGATCACAATTAAAGGTACATCAAAGTGGTTTAAAGAACGAAAAAAATCTTGAAAGAAAGTGGTTTAAAGAACGAAAAAAATCTTGAAAGAATGAAATTTTAAAGATTTTCAATCTGAGTGTTGATATGCCTATGATATGACTATGTCGTAACTGAATAATTCACGTTATTCAAATATCTTTCGACATTTTCAATGCACTGGTATATTGCCTAAGCGAATGTGCCACTCCTGCAACCTCAAAGAAATTCAGAATTCTTGACTTGAAATGAAAATCTCCAATCTGATTTCGAGACATTTTTCTTTAAAATATGATTTAACGTGAAATTTTATCAAAACAAATCCATAACAGGAAAATGGCAAAGGGCAACACAGCTGTTACAAACAAATTTCCTGGCTTTAAATTGAAATTTCAGTTATTAATACAGTTATTTTTTCCATAGATTATAAATGTATTTAAGCTACCCCCTAAATTGCATTTCACAAATAAATTTGACGCGGCAAAAATTGTTAAGTTGAGGTACTTTAGCTGATACTAGTGTCAGAATGCCGAATAATTTCTTTCCAGAAATAAATGTAGGCAAAAACAATTTTGATGCTTTAGGATTTACTTTACAAGACACAATGTAAGGTGTACTATTTGGTTGGTTTTTTAATCATAATTGTACGGTTTGTGAAGAAGCTCTTTCTTTTCTTAGAAATCTGAAACTCATAGAAGAATTGAAGAAAAAGGAAAAAGAGGCAAAAGACAAAATTAAAAAGCAAGAGGAAAGGTAAATCCTCAAATTATAAAATTTAAAATTTGTTTACATTTCACTGTATTTTCATAACATCTCACCAGTATAAGTTGAATTTGAGACGGCACGGGAGAAGCGAGTCTAATCTTAACGGCCAAAAGAGTATGATCGTGACTGTGTCGGTTTCCCGCTGAAGACTAGAAGAGAAGCAGGAAGATACGTCGCAAAACAACAATTGATCGAGTATTTGACAGAACCTTTCTTGTATTATACTCTCACATGCAGTTTTGCAGCGCATTAGATAGCAGCACCCAACTAATACCCGGGAGTTAGGGGTTCGAATCATGTCGTAACTTAAATTTCTTCAGGCCTCTTTTCTTCAATTTCAATAATTGTGGCTCATCTACGCGGAATTTTTGTTTTCTTGAGTATAAGTCCAACATGATTGGGTGTTAAAAACCAACCAGTCAGTAGAGAGGCATTTTAGAAATTTTTTGTTTGATGCGAGTAACTGCTGGTATGTGCCTGTGTCGGTTTCCCGCTGAAGACTAGAAGAGAAGCAGGAAGATACGTCGGAAAACAACAACCTTTCTTGTCATGTTTCCTTCTGTAACTTAGATGGAAGCGTTAAAGTCTTAAAATTGTTGTGTGGTGTGCGGAATGAAGTGGTTTTCTGAGTCAGCTAACGACTTCGAGTCTTGTTTTATGATTGTTTGTACGATCCATGAAGATGATGTTTTTTTATGAAGGATGCAGGAGGCTTGTTGAAGAGCATGGACATATTGGATAATAAGTTGATCGTGTTATTGCTCTTTTAAGTTACCTTTTGATCGTTTGAAGTTCTCACTTTCCTGTAAGCGTTTTGTAGAGCTTCAACTGCTGGTGTAATGTACTTTCAATTTAAGCGAAAGACGAGAGACGAATGATGAAAGTTTTCAGAAAAGTTTTTTTTTGACATGAATCACAACCGGCGGGGCCGATTACCTAAAATAAAGGTCAATATCGAGTAAAGAATAGTAAGATAACGTTTCCTCTTCAAAAATTTTTAGACAAAGGTGACGATCGTCTTGTTGAAATACCGCGGAAGCGCGCTGAAAACGCCAGAATGGCGCCAAACGGGCAAGACTTGAATTAATCTCGCACATGCGCTGACGAAATGCCTCCCTGCTCAACCAGTCACAGTGGAGCGTTATCCTCCCTTAGGTGACACCAAACCAGTCAATCACTCGACCGAAACGACACGATTCACGTGGCAAAAGATAGTACTCCAATGATGTTGTTTTAATGAATGACAATTACTCTTATTACAGTATTAGCAAAAAATAATGCTCCAGTAATGTTGTTTTATTAAGTGACTAATGTTTATTATGATATTAGTGCAAGATTTTGGTTCGCAAATTGCAGATTGAGTTTAAGCTGATGATAGCTTTTTCATGAAATCCTTCTCGTTTAGTGCTTTTCTTTGACTTGACTTTTCAAGTTGGCTTATCTTCAGAATCGCGAGACTCGAAGGTGAACAGGAGAAGAAGGAAAGACAGATTATAGAAATTGCTAGAGAAGAAAAGGGAAAGTGAGTGCTAATAGGAAGCTAAACCTTGTTTTTCAATCTTAACCTCGTGGAGATTCTATCGAGACCGAAGTACGTACATTCTTGCATACAGTTTGTTAATGATAGTTCCGCTCAATGTTTTACCTAAAAAGGGCAAAATTTCGTGTTGATCTGTGCTTAAGATACCGTTTAATTTGTTTCGTAGTAACGACAAGTACAAAGTAGAGATAAGAGCCAAGGAGGATGAACTTAAAGAGTCTCAGGAAAGGTAAAAAGGATAACCAGGAACAGAAAAAAACAAATATACATAATTATGTAGATCGATTACGCACTACTGAAACCATTTTAACATGGCATTTTCCTTTTCATTAAAAGAAAATATAACGAGTGAAACTACTATGAAACACGTTCGTTTCTCACGCAACTCACATCCCCATTTGGGCCAGCTTTTGAGGTCATGGGCGACACAAACACCCCGGGACGCAAAAAATGAAACTTTAAAGAGTCTCTCTGGTACCGTTCTCTCGCAACTGCCTGTCTTCTTTATTCACATCAGGTTTAATCATTGCCATAGCACCAGGCTACGTCAACGTTCTGCCTATTCATTAACCAGAATAAGGGCCTTCCGTTTGATTCCATTTCTACTTAGAAAAATCCTTTTACTGTCCCGTGAAGATGGGTAAAAATGTAGTTTTTTCTACACACTGACTTTTTTTGGTTCACCATGTGCATGTATTGTTTTTTCCCCCACCGATTAATTTATGAAAAAATGTTCTTGTTCTAATTCTACAAAAAACTCATTTGAATCGGCAGTCTTGAGTGCTCTGTTGCTTTTAGATTTAACAGTTTAATGAAGGATAACTATACAACCATCAATGCCTCAATCATTAAGCTCATTCCATGTTCTACTATTATTACATTTATCACCAGGATATCTTGGCTTGAAAGCAAACTAAACTCAAGTGAATGAGTGTCGACTATGACAAGGTAATAGGCATCAGTCTTTACCTGAACCGACTAAAGAAACGAAAATTACTCTGAGCACAGACTTTCAGTCAATTATTTTGTGTAGCAAATAGTTAAAGAACGGGTTACTTTGGACCAATTTTTAAACAAGTCAGAAGTAGGTCGGATAAATTCAACTATATTGTGCAAATAAAGGGTCAAGAATTGCTCAAATTGTTGTCAACAAATATTTTGATGTTGTTTTTCAAGATTTGGTACTTTTCATCAGTCCAAGTTTTTTCATTTTGTAACGCGACGTTCCGAGATTCACCTGAAATTTTGAGCTTCAAAGGGGGGACATTTTGGCGGAATTCAGTTATTATTGATTTTCTCGAAAATAAATCGATATTCAGCCAAACGAAGTATGCAGTGGTTTATTTCTCTCCAAGGCTTACCCAACTTTGAGATACGGGCGAAATTGATTTTTCAGCTGTTGCCACCAAATGTACGACCGTTGGTAACATTCGCTCTTAAATAAAGTTTTTGTATAATTTTTATTTATAATATTATTATATTACAGCCCAATTGAATTTTTAACATTTTACTGGTACTTATTCCCTTCAGTTACATCTCACAATAATAGCGAGCAAGAAAGAATCTTGGAAATAAGTTTGCATCACGATGTTACTCGTAAATTGTAAAGTTTGAGCAGAGAAACCAGCCCAGAACTCCCCGATTCAATGTACGCAATGTTTTCGTTTAGAAAACAAAAGAATAATGTCTACTGTTAAGTAGTTTTTTACGCAGAAGTAGACACTAACCAACAAAGACAAATGCGTTGTATCTTTAACTTCTTTGTGTTTGATGTCGGTTCCACTGGTATTATAAATTGGCTGCTTATTACTCTCCACTTCACTCTATTCACTTTAAAGTAGCCAAGGAAGAACTGACCAGGGATTGAAAGTTGTTCAGCAACCGAAAGCCTTACCTGATTTAGGCTTGCGTAATGCCTTGCGCAGTAGGCCAAGGTTATAATGAACATACTGACTAAGTAGTGTTAAAATCTTTTTCAACCCAAGTTGTCACTATCGTTCTTAAGATGTATGGTCAAAATAAACCAACCTGAACAATTTAAAAATTATTTACTACAATCTTTTATCCAAGTTAAAAAAAAACATATTTAAGTTTAACATTAATACGTTTTACAGAAATTCAGGTTAAAGGTCACCACGCAGTAGTAATCTTCAACAAGTATAAACGGTCTATTTCTGGACCGACGGTAACAGCCACTTTGTCGGATGCCAGCTAGTATCCCAGTTACACTAATAAAATAACACCTTAAAAGTTGTGAAACAATTACCAAAATTGAGTATTCTAGAACACAAGTTGAAAAAAGAGAAACATAAGAAATAAGTTACATAAGAAAGTAAACATAGAAGAGTGAAGGAGTAATTAAGAAATGAAGAATAAATAAAAAATCAGAAAAAAATCAAATAGAGGACAACAACGTGGCAGGGATATCTCGGATTAAGCCCCACTACGAGAACAATCTGAAAGCGAATAGAGAGGAGCTGAACAGTATTTATTGGTATCAGTACGTTACAGGCTGCAATTGAGCAACATCTCTCATTCTGAACCAAAATAGCATGGAACTGCAGTACTCAAGATGATAACGAATGGAATAATTGTATCTTGTATCGCCTAATTGTAATTTATTTTACTTGTATCGCCGCTTACTCAGTTTTGTTTCTTATATTTTTTTTTCAGGGAGAAAGAGCTAAAAGAACAATGTAAAGCTCTTTTGGGAAGCAAAGATGAAGAATTGAGGGAGATGAAAAGGAGGTATTTACGATTTGCCGATAGAAGCGATCTTCCAGGTCAAATGCATACCGCAATTCAACATTGCTTTTATTTTTTAAAATGGGAACGAAGAAGTAGCAAATTAATTAAATATTTGACATTCTAAATAAATAATCCGTAATTGTATCGCCATATTGGATTCATAGTTATCCACTTCCTCCTAGCGAATATCCGTATACAACAACTGTAGCTGTCTGTTGAAATTCCGCTTACAACACAGAATTCTCACACAGCCCTCTGAGTTTTCTAATAATAAATGTTACTAGCTCAAATGTAAGTTCTTCTACGTGGGGTTACTAAGTAGATACTCTACGCTAAATCCTAGCAAACATCTTAGCTAAAGGGAGCAGCAGAAATTAAGCCCGGGCGTTTCAGTTTTAAACCAAAACCTCCTTCTTTTCTTAATCCTTCGCTATTATCACGTTGTCTACCATCGCGCTTCCCAAAGATTGGGTTACGACAAAATTTCCGAGATTTCTGATGGATGCAAAAATATTTTGTCAAACTAGTGCGACTGAGTACTGGCTATTTAACAATGCAGAGGCAATGGGAATTGATTTACTTTTCCTACCTTGCTTTTCTTTTTTTCCAATACTGGCTCATCTCAGTGAAAAACTGGTGAGAAAGGATCAGAGAAAGGTGGAAGACACGGCGGCAGCAAATAGACCCTCGGAAGTGGAAAAAGACTTCGCTGCTTTTTTTGACAACGAGAGAATGGACGCCATAGAAAAAATGCAAACCGTTTATGGATCTGCGGAAGACAATGACATTGGTATCTCTTACCGGCCCTCGACTAGCCTGCATGATATTTGAGGTGAGAAAAATGAAAAAAAAATTCATTTTGTTCTCTTTTTTTTGACAGCTGGAAAGCTGCGATATTTTTAATATTACTGATTATGGCTGGTTACTGTCGTAACCCTTCCAATCAAACATCTAGTAACACTTGTGAAATATTTTTCCTGAAAGGCGGCTTACGGGAAGACGACCGAAGCAAAGGATTCAGCACTTAATGTTTTCAGAGAAACAATCAATGAAATGATTAAGAAAGCTCCGGAACTGGGAGAAGATTACTTGCTTTCGGAAAAGGTATACAGTAAATTCTTACACTAAAGCTGGCAAAAAATAGCTTTATCTCGCTAATCTGAGATTATGGCTATAACTTGTGTTCCTTGTCAGGTTAAATCAGAACCTAATTTTTGGTAAATTAAAGGGAACCAAATCTAAAATGAATGGTTTTCGGTGCCTTTTCCGAGAATTATTGTCATGGTAAGACTGAAAGAGTGATCCAGTAGTTTGGAAAACTCGGTGTTGTTGTTAAAATTGTATTTTGGTCCCGAAATTTGAACCTCTCATTTCACTGCTCAAGAACTTACACGGAAGTTTTGGGAGACTATTTTGCCACGATCTGAAAATAAATAATTAAATCGTATGAACTGCACACGCGTTTCGTGATTTCTGGTAACTATTGATGTTTTGATCAGTGGTTTTCAAACTTTTTAATGTTTCTGCTGGTGTTACAATATTATTGCCAAAACACGAAGAAAAAACCTTGAGACAATAGACTTCTAAATGCACTCGTGTTCGTGCGATTTCCCTGCCGAAGGAAAAATCAATGTTAGTTTCATTTCTCAGACGATAAATGAGAATTTGATGACTTAGGACCTTAACTGAGTATTGCTTTCAAAATATTTATTAAAAAACTTATTGAAAGCATCCGCGGCTGAGATATTGTCCAAAAAATGAATATTTGGCCAATAAGTGAAGCTCCGAGGGCAGATGTGAAATTTTGAGGACAATCTGTCAGCTAAGGGAATTATCAGCTGACAAATCAGGAAGTCAGAATGGTGTTTATTTATTTCATAACCCTGACATTAGTTTTCGTATCGCGCGTTGACAGCAAAATTTTGTTGACTTTTTTGGTACTTTCCAGAGCAGCATTTGAGATCATCTTTTTCACATCACTGGACTCTACAAAACGAAGTCGGGTTTTCTTCTAAGTAAGTAAAGTAAGAAAGACGGAAAAGTGAAACTCTTGAGCTGGCTTTTTTCCAGTTACGATGTCTCTTTAAGAAAGAGATAATCGTGGGACAACTTATAACTCTCATAAATAACTCTCATCACGTGACGTAAAGTAACCAAAAGAATCGCACGGAAATTAAAGGGTGGGTTATAAAGAACCATAACCAACGTAAATAACTAAGTGTAACAAACTTTTTTGATTGTACTTCACAATGTTTAGTTTAATTCTCATCTTTTTTGCTCTGTCCTGAGATGATCAAGTCCAAGCTATCGTCACACAGAGTCATTTTGAAGATACCAACATGCAGCCAGGAATTGAAGTACCCGACTGAGGTTCCAGATGCTGTCATGCTTTCCTTGAAAGAAACTGCGCACCTTTGCAGCCTTGAGTCCATGAAAGAGGTATGTTACTAATAGCTATATAGGTAACTGCTTTGAGTTCCCATTCAATTTTTACAAAGCCTCCTATCATCTCTTACAAAAAGGGAAAATCCTTTAAGGCAAGCTTGTGAGAGCAAGAATTTACTTAGAAGGCGATTGTGCGTCGCGACTACAAACACCACATGGGAAGTCCGTGCCGGTCTGTCTTTACCTTTATTCTCATGGCAATATCAAGTGAATATCTAGCATGTCAGCTAGAGATCAAATTCGCCGCGATCGGCGAATAAAATCGAAAGTGCAAAGTCATCGTTTTAACTAACTTCGTATTCGTTGTCCGCACTGTAAATTAAGAATTCTCGTTTTTTCTGCTCTCATTAGATTTGAGTGGGAAATAACATGTTCCTAACTAACTGAACTGACCTCGAACCTGGTTAGTAAGAGGTGGTTTCTCTTTACATTTGTTTGGTCCATTTCGCTTGCAATAAGGGCTTAGACCTTCTAAAAGTCTCGAAAATGGACCCGAAAGTGGCTTTTTCAATTGGAAAGAGCTGGCCCCTCCAAATGAGAAATCAAATCACCGCTCGTTCGGCCGGTGATGAGATTGCATGCTATTTGTGGCCTGTACTCTTAGACGGAGGAGGACGAGTCATTCGACCTGGAGAAGTCCTTTGTAAAGTGGAAGCTGAGGCGATATAAAAGCTGAATTGAAATTGGTGTATCAAGGGTAAATATTTGACACTGATTGGCGGAAAAACGGGGCTTCTATTTCTTACCCTCCAAATATTTATTGGATGGGAAAAAGGCAGCGCTGTACTTTATTCAAAATTATTTTAAAATGTCAATGAGAGTGTTTTTTTGCGTAAAGTTTTAAAGCTCCTCTGACACGACGAACGAATTAAATTTTTAGTGGAGAATGTAACCGTAATACGTGATCTTACCTTGCAGGAAGAATTTGCTTTAAAACGTTGGGTTTGATTATATTATTCTAGATCTTGCTCAGGAAGTGTAGGAGCTGTTTTCTTACAGGTTATTAGTAGAGTGAAGAGTTATAATAATTGAAGCAGGAAATCCGATATTTCTTTTGTTTTTGAAATAGCCTAGTCCTCCATGTGAACATGAATGGACTTTTATTTTAGCAGAAAAGTGCTCAGTTATTTACATCCAATTTATCAGCCTCACTTAAATGCTAATAGATTACTAGTTTACTCTTGCCCAATAGTTGTGACTGAGGCTTGGCGGGGAACTTACATGCAGAAAGAGGGCTGAGTTTACGGACAAAGTTAACTAAGTGCAATCTCGGGAGGAATTTTGGGAAGAAATTTGTAAAATTTTGTTCCAATTGCTGCTTTCTCTAATTTCCATTAAGAAAAGTATCATATCTTTGGCTTTTTCAAAGCAAACTGAATGAAGTTAATTTAAATTAAAACCTCTTTAATACTTGATAATAAAAACAAAATAATTATGATTCAAATGCATCTTCAGATCACAACAAGAATATCAGCTCACTTCTACATTCCCTGACACCACCATAGCCGTGCGTGACAACAGCAGAAAAAACATAACATATACGCTATCACGTGCTCACTGGAGGCCCCACGGCATGTTAATTGAATGAAACTAATATAGCAACTATAAATCGCGCATATAACAAAAGTGGTCTACGAAAAACATAACTTAGGCCTGGGAGGACCAACGAGTAACCACAGGACAAAAACAACCCACCGCAATTGTCTTTGTCATAGCAATCCTCAGCGTTTTCGCTGGCCCAACGACCGTGTCACTTAGAAAGCCGAACTCCAGCATTAGCTGCAAAGCTGTCTCTTTTAGCTCTAAGGCTATGGATAATAATTTTAGAAGCGTTTGTGAGTTCTCTGAAAGCATTATTTATAATTCTTCTGGCTCTTGAGTAACTAATCCCCCTCTCCGTACTTCCTGTTAGGAGCGAGTAGTAGCAAGGGCTCTAAACAATGGTAAATCTTCATAGAGGTCAGTTTTGAAACTGATATGTAGTCCTCCAAAGCCTTGACAAGACAAGCCTTGCGATAATGATGCACGTCCCAACTCGGAATTAGTCCGTCCCGGAAGATTCTAAGAAAATAGAAACGTACGAGAGGAAAAATTCATATCGCAGGCCTTAATATGACTTAAGTCACTAAAACAGAGAAACCTACGTAACCAATTAGGCTGAGAGCGACTGATCTGAGATCAGAAAGGGCCGGAAACTTATCTATTATCTTTGATTCCTCGAGCACTTGTAAGGCTCTCAGGGGTCACGGGATCTTTTTTGACCTTTGGCTTACACAAAATTATCTGGGATGCATTAACCATTAAAGAAACATGAGGGTGTGTAGACATTTTTGATAGAACACCCATCTGTAGCGCGCAATCAGTGCCGCAGATGTTTAGAATTAGAGTCGAATTTTTAGGTTCATTGAAACTGCGACCTAAAAGGGATTGACAGGAAAATGGCAAACATAATTTGACCAAGCTCATCGTTTCCATCGTTTGAACCCAGCAAGGTAGGTGCGCACGGCCAAAAGTGCTCTTTACCACAGAGGCTGTGGGTTGCAGATGCTCGGAGACCGAGGAGAAGAATTGTATCCCCATTTCAGACAGGAATATATCTCAAAATAAATCATACCAACAGACAAAGGACAAACAAGAGAAACAAATATATAAAAAAAACTAAATATATACATACATACATACATACATACATACATACATGCATACATACATACATACAAAAAAAAAAACTAGTAATTGGTAAATAAATACAAAAATAAAGGAAGGCCTCCATGGTCTCTCTGTATCATGTTCCTAAGGGCCAAAAGCACGAAATTAGGATTCTAGTTCTGTATCGAGGAACTGAAGGTGAATGGAAATTATTCCTATGTCATAAAATTGTGCGAGTATCAAAGTATATCAAGACTGCAGATCTTTGATCCAAATATACATGTCGCATGTAGTGACAGTGATAATTTATTTAATGCTCGCGAGAAATAGGAGCACAAAGGGTGCCAAGAGGAAGTAAAAATTGCTTTCCTATTGGATTTTTTTGGAAAAAACGGCTTTCAAAAAGGATTTTCCGTTCTGACTGTTGAGGTATCTTGTAGTTGACAAGTAAAGTACTCGGCAAAAGAAATGCAACATACAATTATTTAATATTACACTTCGTTAAAAGAAAGCGTCAAAACTGGACTTTCCATGAATTCAAGAATTTGTTATTAGTGGATATCTTGACACTTTCCTGGTCCTAGGGCCGGTCCTAGGTCTTAGGTCGTAGGTCCGGTCCGGTCTGAGTCTAGTATTTCAGTTATATAACGAAGTTCAAAGATGTTTCATAACGTCAGGTTTAGCTTCGATATGCTGGAGTTGTTCATGATGGACTCCATACACACGGAGACTAAAATAGAGGTTTACAAAAACTTTAGGGATAAATCAGTTCTACGCGATACAATGATAACATACGAAAATATTGTCCCTAAAACGCAGACAGGTTTATCGCATACATTCACTCGTGGACTTCATATCTTCTCAGGTGATTTTCGGTGATTTTTAATCCTTATTGCACAGGAAGTCAAGATACACCGTGGCAGTGTTCCCACTGCTCTTGTCTATTGCAGTGGCTTTAATCTCAGTTCCGCCAAACTCTATCGCCAGGTCAATCATTCGGCTGGTTCCTTTTGTAACGTCAGGTGATTTGACGACAACCTCCCCTATGGACTTGCTAACTGAAGCGTCTGTTGAGTATTTGGCGTCAGGATTGGTGGAGGTGAAAAAACTGAACCTAACTGCTGTTTGACTTCCTTCCAATGGGCTGTAATCAGCGAAGACTTTCTTTTCACCTGTCCTCACAATGTCATTCTCTTTAACAAGAACCATAAAGCAATCTTTACAGTAGGCTACACCGTCAACAAAGCGCTGCTTGTCAATTGGGTGAAGACTGGGGTTAAACCGGCGGTACGTATCGAAGCCGTAAGTCGTAGACATTATTCTAGAGTCGACAATGTCAGGTGTTTGGCCAAACATAACTGCACCTTGAACAACTGCAATGCTAGCATTGCTTGGAACTAAAATTCTGCATCTGTGATTAGAGAAAAAATATCAAAGATGACAGTCATTTTACATGTGATGTTTACATGGGAGGTCAATTGTTCTTTAGGCATGCTTCTTATCCCTTTTGATTGCAAAACTGCCCTTTTGATTTGATGAATCTTAGAATAACTTGCAACTGCATACTTTGACTACGACCCTTCGTACCGAAAATCTTCGGACGTCGAAACACATCTCAGTGCGTTTGGTTCAGATAATGCGACCTAACTTAGGATTCTTCTGACCCAAACTTCAACCCATTCACACGTTTACGTTAAATTTACCTTACCTCCGCTGAAAGTTTTTCTTTATTGCATCCTGAAGTATCGCTGACTCGGCGAAACCTCCAACAAGAAAGAAAAATTGCAGCCCACGGAGCTCACGATGCTTAAGAAGATTGTTCAGGTGCTTCACTATTCCTTTCAGAACCGGTTCAAACAATTTTTTCATGGTCGCTGGTCCTATACAGAAGTATTCATTTCTGACGAATTGGACATCATCAGTTGTACAAGAACTTGCAAATCGTCTCGCCAGATCAGGCCCACCTTGCTCTGAAACCAGTGCAGTAAAGGTACGAGGAAGGCGAATTCTGGTTGTTTCACCCTCGTAAGCTCGGCGCCCTCGCTTCTTCATCTCAAATTCATTCATCATCTCCAGCCATTCTGCTGGGTGGTTTTCACGGAAGCTTTTCACCTGATAAGTTCCAAAAAACCTCTCAAGTAGGGACATGAACTCCTCGTCAACTTTGGTTCCACCATAAGGTCCTCCTGTCACCTGATAGATTTCTTTAATGTTTCCATTCATTAAGATTTCATGAGCTGTGACGTCAAGAGTCCCGCCTTTATCAAGGAGTAACAGATGTAACACCAATTAATTTACAGCTTCAGCCCCTGCATTCATATTGCACGAGTCAAACATAAAACGCATTACGAGTTCGATCGATCACATTTAGTATATTTGTGCTGATAAAGCTTGAAGCTAATGAAGCCCATTAAAGCTAAAACAACTGTCCATGGCTGCTTGCTTGTTTCTATTTTTGATAGTTAAAACCTTGTATAATTAACATTGTCGCTTACCTGCGAATTCAACAGCCTTCTAGATTATTGACTATAAAATGATCCGTTCCTAGCCGACGAATTTTTCAAATTTTTTGAAATTTCAGCGTCGTTTTTATTTGACTCCGTTTGAGAAAGGTTATCATCACAAGCTATTAGCCTATTTGCTTTGGTCAGTATCAAACGAGTTACGACGATGTCCCACCACTCCACTTAGTTCAATTACCATTACAAATTTGCCTCATATTAAAAAAAAACCTTGCGTCTTCACAAACACATGGAAGCTTTTAAATGATTTAGAGGAGACATTACTATTTCCAAATTAAAAAATAAGAAAAGGTTTTGATACTTTGTAGCGTGACATGGTCAAAACGGTCCATTTTTCTAAAAGTTCAGTCTTACCTCCGATATCAATAACAAGGTATTTTGACCCAGGTCGAGCAAAGACGTCAGACACAGTGGCATCTCCTTTCTCATTGGCGAATTCTCTCATCTTCATTTCTCTGCAGTGTATAGAGGCTGCTTCTGGTTCCAAGGCAATAAGCAGCTGTTCAGGGTTCTTATTTGATACCATCTCCGCCTTCCAAAGTAGAAGCAAAAAAAGTCAGTTATTGAAGACAAAAACGTTTCGTTTAAACAACATTGATTAATCTCAAACTTAAATTTCTCGCTTTTTGCGAGGAAAAAACAAAACTTTCACATTTGTGATAACTCATTCATGTTTAGTAACTGACAACATCAGAGTGACCTGTATTCTAGCTCCTCCTGTATTTCCTTTCCTTATTTCATTTTCACCTCTTAACTCATCGTAAGGGCGTGGGGGGGGACAAACAAATTTAACTTCTCTACAATTACCTTACATGCAGCTTCTCTCATGAATTGCTTGGCAGCGGGTCTCCAAATGGCAGGCACTGTTATGACCCACCGAATGTCCTTTTCATTATACTTTTCGTCTCCAGTTCTCTCGCGAATGATTTCGATAGCTCGATCTTTGAGATACCTCAATGAGTGGGCAAAAACAACCAAAGCATCAATTTTTTTTCCATTTCGAGCTGTCAGCTTTGTATTTCTGTCTAATGTCTGTAATAGGAGAAGACAAATTTACAAAGATTATGTCTAATACTTTTGATGCGAATTAACTTCAGCGGAGAACTTATACAAAACCCAAAACGATGCGTACTATCTAGTTTAGTTTTGAGGACCCTGAGAGACCCTTTTAGTTTTTCATGCAATTATCATTTAATATGAATTAAAAAATCTCGTGATCTGTTTTTTCTTATCAAACTTAGATGTAGATGTTATGTAAAGATTACAGATCTGATGAAATCAAGAGCACTGTTAACTTGGTTTGTTATGACCATTTTGCAATGAAGTGCTATTGTTTTCAGTTATTGCTTTCAATTTTTTCTCTCGGCTCCTCTTCAGCAACCGCATACTCCCATGCTTGTTCTTTTTACGGTGTTTGTCGAGACAATCAGCAGTAATTTAACCTTTTACTTCCTCCTATGACTATTCGTTATGAATTAGTTTTATAGGTGTTTCGAGTTGATTTCAAGATTAGAGTTAGTGATAGACAGTCCGTCTATGGAAGTTTCGCTTCAGGCGTGGCAAAAAAAAAAAAAGGAAGAAAAAAAAAGACGAATGAATGAACTGTACCTCTGACTTGTGTAGTGCCATTTTGAAATGTTTGAAGTAAAGATAATCTCGATCTTCACCATTAAAGAAGTTGGCGTACTTTTCTTCCGCTTCGTATCCGAATGAATCAAAGCTACCATCAGGGTGAAGAAGCAGAGAGGTAGGTGTTTTAAGGGTAGCAGTTCCCTGGTCATGTCCCCAGGCTCTGTTCATATGAATGCCTCCTTCTCCCTTCTTGTGGTTGAAAGCAAAAGCAAAACCACTGTATGTGGTCCCAAAATCAATAGCAACCACGGCTATGTATGATGAACTTGTAGCAAACAACAAACCTTCAGACGCTGAAGAGCAAGGATGAGCTTAAGAAAAGCGAATATAATATACACTGGAAAACACGAACGGCATGCATGACCCTAATTGATAAGTGGCTTTATTTAGGTTGAAAGGTAGGCTGAGAGTAAAACAGCTGGATCTCGCCTCTATGCAGAGAAAATGACGGGTGTGGGTGCTTAGATAATTCGAAAAAATGATACAAGAACATCTACGAGAGAAATTAATGTCAATAATTGTATCATGCCGAAGAATAGAGACATGCATTTTCTTTCTTGAGGCCAAAATACTGCGTATTATAGTATTCATTTTGAGAAAATCTGTTGATTAACAGAGAAGATTTCCAGGCTTCCCCCCTAATCTGGTAATAATGCTCTCCAAACTGAGCAAACTCCTTCCTCTTGTAATTCTTTGTTTAGTTCATTTACTCATACGTTTGGCGTCGGAGAGGAGGATCATGGTTTCGCGCTTGTTTGATGATAACAAAATCCCTCTTGACGAATTTTACTTGCTTCTTAGTCCGTGTATCAGTTCTTTTACATAGTATCCAATGGCATATTTTCTTCAAGTTCGAAGGTGAACAGGCCAGTTTGTATGATCTTTCATCAACAGTCGATGCGTTCGATTGCAGAAACCGAAAGTAATTAACTTCCGGGCTAATATGTTTATCCTATCCTCATTTCAAACTCCTGTATCTTTTACGTCTTTTTCGATGATTCTTGTAAGCAATAATTAATACATATTTGTAACGAAGTAGGAACAACTTACAATAATCGAATGCTTTGAAGAGTTGGACCCAGTTGTAATTCTAAGAAGTGTTCACTTGTTAACCTGTAGTAACGCTTTCTGTTGCATGATTTATAAAATTTGTTTCGCTCGAATAGTAAATGTCTGTACTTTTATAACTTAAATAAGGATTTTGATACGTACCACTCATGCCACTTTCAAGCTAATAGTTCCTTAAATGATGAAGAATCTTTATGTTGGATAGTACGCGTCGTTCACCCTAAAGAAAATGCTTATGTGCTTTACCATAAATTTTTCATTTCCCCTTTTTCCTAGAATTCCTTTTGTCGGAAATTTTAAACTGTTTCCGGTTCCGGTCGCACTGTTCCGGAAGTAATCATGTACAGAATTTTTCTGTCTGCTTGTTCATTATCTACTTGCACAAAAAGACAGTGCAAGAAAAGTCTCTTTAATCAATAAGTAGTGAGAGCCATTATGTTGTAATTCAAGATTTCGCAAAGAAGTGGCTCGTTACTGACACACAATCGTACGTTTTTGATTCTGAAGGCTTAGAATTTTTGTGTTCATGAAAAACATGAATTTTTTAAGTAAAGATAGCTCGGTTGCTTGATCATTGCGTGCCTTATCGTCAAACCAAATGGGAAAAATTTAAACCATTTACAAATGCAAGTCTTTAGTAATACATCTGCTCCAGATATAGGCCCTAATACAATAGGTGTGGTGTATTCGACCGCAAGGGTCAAGAAAGAAAGGAGTCTTCTGTAGTCGGATTTTATATGTATGTTGATTAAATATCGTTGCGATGATATCAGAAGTTTCAGTATTTATTTGAGCATAAACACCAAATCTGGTGACGAGGATCAAGCATAAAACCCAGAGAGCGTGTTCTAAAAGGATCTGAAGGGATTTTAGAAGCGATTTCCAAAGAGATTTCCGAAGTAATTTTTCCTGCGCAATCAAAACATTATGGCGATCTCTCTACAAAACTTCACACAGTTTGAAGTTCACCTCGATGGGATGCAGACCCGAGATGAGAGAAATGGCCAGGACGATTCGAGAGACTAACCATTGGAATAAAGATTGATGAAGGCAAGAAGAAAAGAGCCCTTTTGTTCTTGGGAAATAATCTGATATCAGGGCAACACTATACTTAAAGCTGTTTTCGCAAACTAATATATAAATTCATCGAAATAAACGAATAAACTGGAGAATATAGAATAATAAAGCACAACTAAAACCTAGCTCCCAAAACCCTTTATTTTTTGCGACAATCACCTCTTCCTTCTACCAAACTTACCTGGTATTACTCAGAAGCGCTTCGGCATAAAATTATGATATCACATGATGTCACATGACTTATTTCCGGTCTTTCCTAGAAATGCGAATTGAAACAAAATAAGCAGTGCAAATCGACAGCAGTTTTTCATTGTTTTTTTCTTGAGGCGAAATAAGCTGGTAAGATTAGTAGTGAAAACAGAAATGGCACACTATCAGCCTGCTTAGTTTGGAGATCAAGCAACAAAGGAGGACTCTCAGGCAAATTTGTAAGGCAGGTAATCGCTGTGCTTAGAGACAATCGAGAGGCCCAATGCCTGATCGAAATGCAGCATACTCTTGAGGCAAAGTACGTCAAAACAGAAACACCGGAGACAGCCAGGTAGAAAACGTGAATGTTCTTAACTTAAATTTTCATTTCATCAAAAGTTTGCTGATCAATGTCGAGGGTCTGACTGATGCATCGATAAAGTTCATGCTGCTAGATGTTAGTCAGATACAAACAGATGCTCCCATTGCTACCTTTGAATTTGACATGTTCCGTTTAATCTACGAATACTTTTACCCCTAAAACGCTCTTAATTTGTTTCACATGAAGTTATTAATCTTACAACCGTTTTGTGTAACGTTTTACAGACTCGTTAATTCTACTATTTTACATTTGCAAGTCAACGACTCGTGGTGGATGCAAATTATGGGGGAGGGGTGGGAAGGATTTAAGCTTCCTTCTACTACGAATTAAATGCTGGCGTCGCTTTAAGTTGTCAGGAGAACATATTCTTGAAACAAAGGCGGGAAAGTAGCCTTTTCCCCTACAGAATTAGTGCTATCAGAGGTAACAATGATCAGTTGCAGCTTACATGTTACGTCAAATAAAGGCAGTGATTGCGGCCACTTACTGTATGTTTTCCCACTCTCTCATTTTATTTTACAGCTTACATGATAGAGTTTTATTTTTAATATACCCGAAAGTTGCTTTTGAGCGTTTGGGTTATGCCCTTATGACAAAATTAGCGGGTGCGTTTCGCAAATAAATCACACATTGCCGGTGTTATTCAGATCCATAATTCCTTACTGGAAACTGTAAAATATTTTTACCTCAGTTCATGTTAGATTTTTAGAGGTTTTATTCATTCATTTCCAATTTTTTTGTACAGCTTTACAGGACTATTACATTTATAAAGATTGTATTCGGTTATCATTTGTATTATGTCGGTTTGCGGTAATACGCAAGACAGTTATTTCTTGTAACAAACATTTAACCTTCAAAATATTGTTTTAGAAACGAACGGAAGAACAAAAAATGGTAGGCCAGGTTGTTTGGAACCCTTTGGTTGGAATTTATCAAATTAAAAGGCCATTACTAAAGCAGACAAAGCATCAAAAGAATTCGCAGTAAAATGTAGAAATTTGGCACAAGGCAACTGGGATGAGACCGAGTTTTACCGAGGTAAATTACTTCAGGGTAATTTTGTTTAATGGGGCGTTGGGTGCGCCAGGAGAACCAAAGGTTTTCCCAGCTACCCTTAAGCAACAGAGTGGGAAACTTGAAATCTTATGCAAAAGAACCAATCAGCGCTTGTTGGTGGGTACGTAAATGACAGATGTTGGTTTACATGTCATGTTGTAAACCTCTTTTTAACTCATGTGATTTTAGGTAACGTGATCTTTTTCACGTCGCCGTATTATGGCGCGATTTAAAACTCTCATTTGATTAGAATTAGTTATTGCATCCCTAATCTTTGGGATACTCTACGATTTTCTTTCATTATCTGAAGTTTTTGTGATGTTTTCCCAATCCAAATACACAGTTTTGTCCTAGAAATAGGCTACATTCCGAACAAGGCACTACGATACCGCTACAAACTTGATATGCACCTTCACTGGCATAATTAGAATACAGACTTCAATCCCTTAAAATCTCTAAGTCTCGAACGACGACATAGCTCATTATGAAAAGCGATTCACTGCAAACAACTCGGAAAATGACTAAATCAAATTCCAAGAGGAGCGAAAAATCTTAAAAGTTTTTCTAAGCTTGATCTGCCCAAAAATTTCCAACAAATTCGAATAACTCTCCTTGTAATTAACTTTACATCGATCTCCGAAAACACATCACAAAATAGTGTTTATCCGGGTTACGAGACTTCAAGTTAATGTTTATGTAATGATAACAAATTGTCAACCATTTTCCTCTTATAGTTTTTATTACACACAATAGATACCTGGACTCATGGAGGTTTGTACTCCACGATAAACATCAATCTTGATGTGTCTGATGACATCATATTTTACCTTTGTTCTCTACCTTTGCAATAAACTTGGTACAATTTAGTCCGTTCGCCTAGTGACTCCAAGTCGACTTCGTGCAACCTAGAGTGACACGATGTGTCGTGTTGTGACAAAGTGCTGACTACTCGCGCAAGTGTCTCGTGACAATATATTTTTCTCGGTTCGCAAAATTTTTAGGATTTTGGAGAGATTCTTGGATTGTTAACTATTTCTGATTTTCATTATTTGTAGATCTGTGAATTGAATCAAGATTTAAAGTTGTTTTCTCGATTTCAAAAACTTTTTCAAAGCGTTTTGTCTAAAAGATATCGATTCTAAATATTTTTTCAGATTTGCAAAATAATTTTGGATTTTCCCTTTTCGGCTTCCGTATAATTCTCCACAATGTCGCACTCTTTTTTCTGATTAGTGTTTTACCATCTTAGATCACGCTTTCACAACTTTTCAACTTAAAATCAAAGAAGCTATCCACATTCAATGGGAGAAACCTACACTTAATCACCAACTTTACCATAGTAATTTAAAACTTTCCTTGTAAATGCATACATTATTCTACTATTATAGCAACACTTTAAATTCAACTTTGTACTTTGTATTACTCAGAACTGAGGATGACAGAAGAACTTTCGAGACATGTTTTTGAACATTACACTAATTACATTTAAAAATCCATGCGTGGTTCATTTTTCTTTTCCCTTTTTCATTCTGTCCAACTTTCTTGTGTTCCGTTTAACATGAATGGAGAAAATAGAAGTCCAAAATGAATTTTGTTTTTTTACCCATAGTTTTTCATGGAGGAAAGCATTTATTGTTCTCATCCCTTTTTACAGAATCAAAACATCGGAGATAACCATCGAAGATCAACAGGGGCAGATCAGGGCCTCGGGGAACACTGGAAGTTCCAAAACATCGAGCCTCATCGGGTAACCTCTCGTATTACAATACATACGTAGTGTCAAAACACTGAATACCTTTTTTTTAGTTTGTTTCCTTTAGCGATAGACCGCGGTTGATGTCTTCTAGATTAATTCTAACTCAAAGAAACTTTGGTCGTTAAGTAAGGACTGTTAGTGTGCAGATACAGCAAGACAACAAAAAATATTTATGTTAAATCCTCTCTTTGTTCCCCTTAAACTCAGCTGGACAGTATTGTTTTTGAGGCGGAGATGTCTAAGGTTTTATTTATCACAGAGTACTCTGTTCATTTAAATGTTGCATCATGAAATAAATGATTTAAATGTGACATAACTACATCTAGTGATGTATACCATCTTCGAATTTTTACAATAACTCTAGCGCCAAACATTTTGTAACAGGCTAAAAGGCGTTATGCAATCTTCTTTAATCTGGTTTATTTATGCTCATTTTACCGCATCGGCAATCTTTTCAATTCTCCAGACATAGGATGTTCAAAACTCTGTTCGTGGCTTTTCCTTATATTTTTTCACTGAATGTAATTTACTCTAATGATCATCAAAATAGAATAAAAATGTTCTTTTAATGATCAAAAAGGGTCGAATACAATGAAAAATAATAACTTTAAAGTTGCTCTAAAAGCGAAATTTCGTTTAAACTGATTCTTCTTAGAACACGTAACCTTAGAAGATATATTGTACAGCAGGTTAAGTGGCGGATATTAAACCGAAAAGCAATGCTCAGTGGGAAATGAATGCTGAAACTTAACCTGTTGAGGTCAATCCTCAGCAAGTCAGCATAAATCTATTAGTCCGTTCCAATTTTTTATTTTTCCTCTTTTGCTGTGTATAAACTCCCAGCAAGCACTTCGCGAAAAAACAAAAAGAAAAGAAAACAAAAAAAAAACATGAACCTTTCCTGCCTATTTCCTGTGCTACAATTTCTCATCAAATGGTGAGTTTTTCGTTCTTTTTTAAAGGTTGTGTACTCACAATCTACTCGTGCTCATGTTTTAATACAAAAATGTTGGCAGCGTGGGATGTTTACTTCTCATTTTTCTCTGACACGACTTTATAAAAAAAAAATTCCCTTCTTATGTAACAATAGCTAAAAGCTCTTTGAATTAAGTTTCAAACGAACGCTCTCATCATAGCAGACGTACGTTCCCTTTTTTCAAGACACTCAACACGATTTCTATCTGTGAACTTCCTTACATCTATCTGCTACATGAAATTTACTATTTTATAACTCCAGGGCCTGATATGACTAAATGTGTTCTACAGCTTGATTATTATAGATTACTTCCTCGTCTATCGATATGACCGTGAGATTGATGAGTGCAAAAGAAGGGAAAGGTTTCTTGCCTCTTGATTGATTCTTCGGCCCGACAGAAAAAAGAGGGAAAATTTTCATCTCAGGTTCCTTTTCTTATTAAATTGCAATTTATTGTTGTATAGGTGGTTATATGATAGGTTTATCGCCTGGTGGCTTCCCATCCCCAGTGGAAACGAAGATCTCCTCGTAAAGATCGCGGAAAAGGAAATGAAACTTGAACAGCAAGCAAAGAGGTATTATTTGAAAACCAGTTCTTGTATCTTCTCTCTTAAAAGGATAACAAAGAAATTATGCAAATAGATTAATATTAGACCATTTTTCCCCGGTATGCTCAACAAACCTTTCGCATTGAGGGATAATTATAGGTTATTACACGGTTGGTGAGCACGTACGATTTTTATTCACAGCGAGTGAGTTAAAATCGTACAAGCGAACCAATCGTGAAATAACTTATTTATTATATACATACCAAGATTCATAAGCGAACAGAACTCAAAGATAAACATATCTTTATTTTATTTCAAAGGAAAACAACGCGCGGTCAAGCCGCCGCATAGTTCGAGAGTTGCACTGAAATGGCTTCCTTGTAAAATACTTTACATTTAAATTATCAAGCAAAAATGCCGTCAAAAGGCAGAAATAGTTAGAATAAAATAAGACATCCTAAAAATATGACGAAATAACCCTACGGAAGCTCAAAACTTGAAATACAGAAGTGAAAACCCGAGACCTCATTTTTTGTTGCTTATCAGAACCCGCATGCCTGAATCGCCTCGCCATTGAAAACAAGAAATTCATGGAACAGAGCAACATCGTGTTTGGTCTTTTTCTTGGCGTTTTCATTTTCCTGTCCGTCTATGAACTCTTCTACTGATGAATCTAAGCTCTGAAAATGGTTAGTTTGATTTGAAGCCATCTTTTTGAAGAAAAATGCGCTTAAGCTTAGAAGAGTGCTTTTTGTCAGTCAAGAGGAGTTGCGAACGAGCGACACGGTTTTGTTCACTAGTGAAAATAATGATATAGCCAATCAGAGCGTCGAAAGGTTTGTATGACCAATCAGCTGGCTTCTCTAGCGCGAAGAGACTATTTTCATCTAAATGCTTTTTGGCGCGTAAATCTCGGTATGTATATAATAACGTCGATTTATCGGTAAGAACCAAATTTGCAATAAGAACAGCTTAGACTTATATAAAAAAAGATAATTGGAACCTTTAAAGTCATCTTTGCCAAAATAAAATTTTTTGGCGTCAAAAGTAATGTGTGCCTAATTATAAAACAAATATCCAGGTGAATTTTCCGAAACATACCCCTAGGCACGAGGTCTTCAGCAGACTTCCCTACAGCTACAGGGACATCGGTCAAAAGAGCACGTGACAAAAATAAGCTATGAGAAAATTGAAAACAAACCCTCATTAACGTAGGTGTTCAAACCCTAACCACTCCTAATATTTGGAAGCACCACCCAAAATTAGGCCAGTCCCCGGGCTGCACCTGGATGCTCGCCCAGGCTGGCTTCAAGGCGAGGGGTACCTTCCTTCAAGTGTCTGTGAAACTACCCGTGAGTTTTGTTGGATATACAGCTAAAAGGCCAGTCCCTTAACTGCACCCGAGGGCGCAGTTTACCAGAGGAAACAGAGCTATAGCAGTTCAACAATGAAGTAAATGGAATATATATTTTTTTCAAATTGGGTTGTTTCCGTTGTTTGTTCAGTTCCTAAAGGTTGGAAATCTGACTCGTTAATAAGATGGTAATTATTTCGTTTGCTGATCCACCAGAATAGTTGAACTTGAGATGAACTTACAAGTAATAGAGATAGAAAATGGGGAGAGGGGAGAAAAGTGAGCTCACCGAATACTTTTCATCTTGTTTGTACTTAGAGTGACTATTAAACTGCTCTATAACGCTGTTTTGAACACTACTGCAGAATAACAATGATATATTAGTTTAGTTTTTTTTTTGCCCCAAAATGATATCGTATAGGGTGTCGGTGATACTTTGTTTACATCGATCAAAGAAAAGCCTTTTAAATCTTCATGTTCATGTATCGTTAAACAGTATGCTTTATCAATGTTTTCTTTTTTAAAATGTGTAGGCTTAATCAGCTCGAAGAATTTTACAATAGTAAGGACAGAGAGATTGAGCGACTGAAAATGAGGTGCGTCTTATTTCATGACTTAAATGAGTTGTCCATCCATACGGCTCACAACAGATAAGCTTACGAATTTTCTTCCTTATTGATCGTCCTTCACCTCGTAAACTAGCCTTTGGGTGAAGGAAACAGGTTCCAGCACAGAAGTATGTAAAGGCTCTTATATACCCCATGAGAATATACGATTACCGGCAACAAGCTTACCTCCATTAATGCAAAAGATACTAAGGATTGGATCCCTCTGGTTTACTCAACAATGCTTTCGGAATATGGGTCATCTATTTTCCCCACCCCCCCTTTAAATAGATTTAATCATACTAGTAAAATTCCAATAGTGATGAGTGTTCTTGATTACGCAACATAGTGTACTCTGTGAACGATACATGAGATAAACTGAAAAGAAAAACATTTGTCAAACCACAAGCTGCGGATTGACGAAGGTCCGAGAGCAAAGTTCAACGTTTTCCTCTACCTGCACAGAAAAGAAAAAGTCTAAAGATCGCTGCCTTGCGTTAAAAAATCCTCGTCCTTGAAGTAGTAATGTACAAAGACACACACACATACGATTGTACATGATCAGAAAGTGTGAAATGACTATAAACTGCTTGCTGCTGTTTCCAGAGTTTAACTCGTGACGTTTCGATTTTCGGCCTTCATTGGGTTGCACATACAAGTTAAATGCGAAAATCCCAAGATATCTCAAGTCGAGGATATTTACATTAAATGAGGTGTACTTTATATAATTAAATCAGGTTAGATGTATAGAACCTTTGTATGATGTACATATGCGTTTTGTTATTTTATCGAAACGGTGTTGCATGAAGCATCTACAATTCGCCTAGGATTAAATATACAAACGTGACTTCAACCTCTGAAAGTGACTAACTGCATTTAAAAAAAAATCCTCAGAAGCTATTTTCAAAAAATTTCCCTAATCATTTTTTCTGTCAACTTTTGTTTGACGATGACGATGTGTCTATCATCTTAGCACTGAATGGTCTCTAATTACCTTGCAGAGTTGCCGCTCTCAGTGAGAGAAGAGTAAAGCAAAATCAGTCAAAAGTGGAGGATACGCTTAGTAAGAACAGACAGTCAAAGGCGGAAGAGGATTTCGCTACTTTCTTCGACGAAACGAGAATGGATACACTCGAAAAAATGGAGAAATCGTACTCGTTTGAAAAGCAGATAGAGATCGACATCTATTGCCCCAGACTTCTTTGTCTTATTTTTGAGGTATATCGTGATATTAAGAATAAGCAAACACCCATGATACCTCGTTCACGGTATCAATAATTAGTTCCAAAGTCGTTTCAAAATTGGGAGATAACCTTTTGAATGAGACGGTGGGCATCGGCTTCCTATAAAAAAACATACTTTAGTTGTGCTTTTTTCGAGTCGACAATCTGAGTGGATGGCCACCATCAGAGTCAAGTGAAGAGTTGCTGTCAGTCGACTGTTATAGTTCCAGTCCTTGCATAATGTTCAGTCAGTTTAGCCTCGATAAGTCGGTCGTAATTGTTAGGACTGCAAAGTCATTCTTTTCGGTTCCGTGGCGGAGCAAATGTCTTGAATAAGTCAATTTATTGGTGCTGGTAGTTGTTGACTTCTGTCGAGGGTAGTCTGCTCCAAATTAGTGAACTAGCTTTACACAGTCAGTCGTTGAGAATAGTTAGAGCTGTAGGTTAAGCATTTGGCAGAGTCACAGTCAATAGCGGGGTTCGTTACTCGATGAATTTAAGCGTTGTGATTTTTATCTTTACCATTTCTCGTCGCTTGTTCGTGCTCAGTCTGTCTTGTATTGAAGTTTGTTATAAACCAACCCTGTCTTTTGTAACTTACGTAGTGTAATAACGATCGTTTTGTGGGCGAGCTGGATATTGAACGGTTACAGCATGCGCGAGATGGTTTCAGACATGCCCTCCATGTACGGTCTAGTCATTGTGGTCGTAGGAGTTGTCGTTGCTAAGTGTTTCGCCGGATCCAATTGTTGCTCTTTTTCGGAAAAACACAATCAAAGTTTTTGTTTTCTTTGGATAGGCTGTCTGTCGAGTTGCAAACCAGGCGCACTTTTTAGAGCCCTGGGTGCATGATAGTAACGACTTTGTGTGATGTCGGGTTGTAAGATGACTTGTCTGGTGTACGGTGATACGTGTTGGTTTTCTTCGACTTGTCTGTTTACTGTTTGTCTGTGCTCTGCTCGTTTAGGTGGCGGTGGAATGTGTAGATTTTGTCGTGGTTTACGGCGATAAATGTATTACTAGGATTTCATCACGCTATAGTACAGTAATTGCCATTTTCACAAGTGTTTAATTTTTGTATTGTTTTGTTCTGTTTCTTTTTTTTTTCAAGGCTGCCTACGAAAAAATGGAAGAGGCGAGAAGAGCAATGTTTGAGTTGGGGAAAGAAGTAACGAGAGGTTTTATTCAATTAACCCCAGACGAGATCAAATTGATTACAGACTGTAAAAGGGTAAGACAAAAAATCAACCCCTATAGCAGTTTATCTCAGGCGAGGATAGATGAAAAGCGGTGATTAAGATTAATATAAACAAAACTGTTGTAAAGATTTGACACTTGTCTTTTTTCCTTACGATATTGGGTAAAGGACGCAGACATTGTATATAAACTATATCATCCACCCCCTCCCCCCCCCCCTTACGTGCAGATCAATTGTAGATGTTTAGATAAAGCGTCGTGATGAACACGAAACTCTCTTGACGAAAGAAGGGGCGTCAAGCTTTATAGTAAGGAAATATGATTTGGATCGTTAAGTGAAAATAAATCGGTTCGTTCCTACTGTAATTTAAATGGAAGACTTGCCTTTCAAATGGAAACTCAGATTCCAGCTGCATCAACAAGGTATAGGCTTTTATTAAGGCTGGCAAGTTTTCTATAACGTGGTGAGTAATTTAGGAAATTAAATTTAAATTCATTCGGATCGCTAGATTAAAATTTCGGATTTTGTTACTTCTTCTTCAGCCGTATCTATCTAATAGAAACGGCTTTTTAGCACCTCCATAGATATATATGCCGAGGGTTTTAAAACCTGTTCCCATAATATCGTAAGCCTTTATCGGTCCATTAACGAACTAGCTTTCATGAATGAACAGACTTTTGAACTTCTGACCCTAAATTAGGCTGTACAATCTAATTTACACTTTCAGGGTTACAATATGATTAGCCTTGATAGAAATCGAGGTGGTGGTGGTGTTTGCACTTACATTCGAAGCTGCATGAATTATACAAGACGTTTGGATCTAGAAATCCAGTTTTTAGAAATGCTAGCGTTAAAAATACCAAAGACATTGCCGATGGGTTCGATAATTGTTTTACCTAAATTGGTCCAGGTGTTTCTACAGACCTTTCCAGATCATCCATAAATTTATAAGAGGAATGGAACACGAGCCGTCCTCGTTTTAATGAACTGAAATTAAACCGTTTAGGGTCTTTATTTCTTTACTGTACTGTCAAACTGTCACCGAGATGTCAACAAAGCAACCGGCCTTGACCAAATTTACGGTAAAGTTCCTTATCTGGCTGCGCCATTAAGCTATTGACAACGAACTTACATATTGAACTTTCTGCTGTTTTTAAAGCACGTGACTAAAAAAATTGTAACTATCTATTAGAGATCTTCATATAAAAATATAAACTCGCAAATGCTCTGGAAGTTTGATCGAATTTTTGTTGTTCACGGTTTGTGGAAGAACAAACGTGGAAAATATTATAGTTTTTGATCACGGTTATCGTGGTTAAATTAGCTTTTCTATCTAATCTATTCATCTATCCATTATGGCTAATACATTCAAATATTCTTTTTGTAATACGTGTAGTATTCAAGTCTTTTGTCTTAACCAACAGACGGGCGTCTCTGAAACATCGATAACCTATCCAGTCTGCTTAGGGCGTCAAGAATCACAGTATCCAGTAGAAGCTGTTGATGCCCTAATGATGATCTTGAAAGAAACGGCGCCCAATTGCAACCTTGATTGTTTAGTGGAGGTATGTTGTCCTGCATACTCAGCCTCTCAGTACGTATCTTGATTGTAAACATCATTTGTTCATATAATTTTTGAAGGTTTCATGGTTACATTGTAAACCTTCGGGGTGGGATGAACTGTGTCGTGGATCTCGATTTGCATGTTTCGTTTACATCACGCAATGAAACGTACAAAAGAAGTGAACTTGTCACATTTCCCAAAAAATTGAAGAATAAGAGTCTTCATGAAATGGTCAAAAAGAGATGTCACTTTGTAGCAAATCTAACAGAAGGCCCGAGCCATAGAAATCGACGGCAGGACAGTTTGATGAAGCAAAAAGGGTCTGACCTTACGAATTGCTTTCCTTGATGAATTTTTTGAACTTCGTTTAACCCATACGTTTTCCCGCGAATTTAAATAGCCTCTTTCTCACGGCACTCGACAAGGGAGTTCCATATTGCCTTTTATTGGTTGGCGGCATGACCGCATTGACACGCGCTTAAATGAGGTGCTAAAACTGGGAATTTCTTTGGGGGCCGAAAATCCGAGGTTTGTTTTTACGCTAGTTACCTAAACCTGAACGATTTAATAGGGTATGTATTTTTGTCGGATTTTGATGAAACGTAGCCAGGATATTTGTCAGATATTAATGCACACAATTATGTGAGGCTTTAATGGAATTTGAGATATCTTTTTCCTGTGAATTCCCGGCGCGTGACAACGCAATTTTGTTTTGTCCAACTTTAAAATAGATTTTCTCGGGAACCAATCGGAATATCGAAAAGCTTATAATCTGCTGAGTGATACAATCCAGTTTGTTGGGATGTTCGTGGTAACGCAAAGGCTTTTTCCGGAGGGCACTCTTTTCTATTGACGGTGACTTAATCTTTATTCAGATTTCTAACGATTCGTGCGCATTGTTATGCTGCTGGTTGGTTTCGTATGAGAACATCAGTAACAATCGTATCTGATTTTTTTTTTTTCTGATAACAACTTTTCAAAGGCGTCATGAAGAAATCGAGTTGTAGTTCATTTTTTTTTATCAAACGCACACGGGAAATAAATAAATTAAAGAAAAGGCTAAGTAACTCAGAGTTAATCACTATATCGACTTCACAATGATTTGAAGATTACTTGATTTTTTTTTTCGAACATGTTAAAGGCACTTTTCTTTTTTTTATCATTATCTTCCGATTAAAAACAGTACTTAGGTACGAGACAAGCTCACAGTCGTAATCTTATTTTCAATCCAAGCCAATATATCGTACTTTTCCTGCCTTTTCTCCTCTCCATTTTGTCTTGTGCATCATTCTCCATGGGAAAAGGGGAGGAAGGATGAATGTCGATGTCAGGTCTGAAGGAAAATTGTTCACGATATTAGTATCGGTAATAACATGATTTCGAGTGTAGTTTTGTGTAAATAATTTGCATGGAAAAAGCATCTTAGAAAGTCAAGACAGAGGATTTTTTGACAGCGCGCGCGCTATTTGTAATTTGAACTCGTGTTACAACTTTGCACTCGTGTGACATGAAAATTGCACTCGCTTAAAGCCAATCAGAAGCGCGTAATTTTTATATATACATCATTATATATACATCATTAGAGCTTTTACTGATGTCAGCGTTGTCGGCTTTCTTAATTTTTGACCACACGTATCATTTCTTTCATGAGCGATTATTTTGCAGTTTGCGAACGCGTACGCCTAACTTTTCAAATAATCTTCAAAAATCTTTTAGGATGTCATTCGAGTTGTTGAGAAGAAGTGGAACAGGTGGCAGGAAGAGGAAAAATTGTTGAGAAACAGCCGACTTTCACACGCAGCGAGTCACCTTCATAAACCACTATTCCAGGAGTACATAAGAGCAAGTATCCGGCTGACTTGGAGAATGGTTACCCAGACACCACCACTTAGGTTAGAGTATCAATCCTTGTATCTACAACAATGCCATAAGAAGATGGGTTGTTATATGAGTCCTGAGGTACGTACGTTGGCGAAAGGAATCCCTGACCAACATCAGGAAGAGGAGATAGCATGTTATCTTTGGCCGGGACTGTTTGATGGGGAAGGAAGATGTATTCGAAAAGGAGAAGTCTTGTGTAAGATAAAAGCGAATACCGAGTAAGCATCTTTTGAATTTCTACGCCCAACAACTAAAGCAAAAGGTTATGTGTAGTTTGGAAATTGCTTTAATGTTCAAAATCTTGTGAAATACCTTTTATTTGTGCCACGCTCCAAATGTAAATGAGAGGCATGAATCAGGTCGATGCATGATCGAAATAAGTGGGTTTTCTGACATGAAACGACCTCTTTTATTTAGTGTTACCTGTGACGTTGTTAGAGAAAGAAGGACCTCTGAAAAATATACGATAACAGATGGAATAGAATTCAGGCGATTAACAATGAGTATTCTGTTTGTTTATACAAGCACTATTTTATTTCGTCTATAAGTCAAAACATTAAAACGTCTTTACATCGACATTTTTCCTTATTGATGTTTAATGAGAGCATTTGCTTAGAAACTAAATTGCTTCTGTATTGAGTAGTTAAAGCTTGTTTTAGAGTTTGGGTGGTCAAACTAAAGAAATAGAGAAAACTGTTGTAAAGATTGTCCCTAGTTTAGCATCCATACTTAACATCCATCTTAAAGGCAAAAGCTTTCCTTGCAATTGTTCTTGAGCAAGTGTTTAAATATTGAGTAATTACACGTCTATGGAACTTGTTTTTGGAAATAAATGCTTAGGTTATGATCATGGTCTGATTATTGTTTTAGATCCGTTTAGAAAAAAATTCATTAATGATCGAAAGAAAAAGTCCAAAGGTGGTTTGGGCGCTATTTGTACTTGAAATATCAGAGGCAGTGGCAGTTATTCAGTTCCTCCGAAATATATACTGACTTCAAGTTTTCTATCTTTACCTCTTCATGTATCTGGGGACTGACTTTTGACACTTCCAATCTTTGTTATCTCGGGGTCAGTAACAAACTGTTATTTGGGATTGCTTGTGACGTAGAATCCAAATTTCAGGCTTGTTGCGCTAGTTCGCTCAGGGTGAGAGGTTTTTGTTATTCGCTCTCCGAGCTTTACTACGCTGTTTTCCCTTACAAAACATTTAAATACTTGACCGCACTTTTCAATCCCATTTGTAATAAATTTCTTTTCTTCAGGATGAACTCCTTCAATAAAATCTATCGAACGATCGGAGCCAAAAGTTGTGGAGACGACTCTTTCGGATATTTTCGTAGGTTTTTTTCCAAAGATTACAGCTCCTTGAACAACTGCAATGGTTTTATAATGAGGAACAAGTATCCTTAGCCTTATTGCGAACTCCGTTTTTAATTCTTGTTGTAAGAAAGCAGAATAAGCAAAGCCGCCAACAAGGAGCATGCTTTGCACCTTTGATAGTTGCGGTTTTTTTCATCAAAGTTGTTTGTTCCACAGCTGTCCATCACCGAACTTTGAGTTTCATTTACCACGGATACCAAGCTCCTTAGTAAACTGACATTTGTCCTCAAACTGTCGTCTAAAATGCGCTTCCCGCGTTCCTTTCCTTCAAACTCGTTCATTAACGACAGCCAATCAGATGGATGTTGCTTTGTGAACTTTTTGAACCAAATAACTCTTCCAAAAGATTTTCAAACTGCTGGTTGATGTACATTCCACCATAAGGTCGCCCTGTGGACCTCTTTAATGTTACCATCATCTTGTATTTTGTGCACTGTGACATCTAATGTCCCCATTGAGATAAAAAAAATGAAAGTCAGCTGATATATACTTACTTTATATCCTGTCATGGTTAATCTTTTTGCGATTACTCTACATTGTAGATGTATCATTGACTTCACGGGACAACCAATAACTTTCTTAGTGATTCCTAGTATGTTTACTGTAAGGATTTTTACCCCTTGAAACGAGAGTTGAACTTAAAAAAGGGGTTGGTTCCAACCAGGATGATAATAATAATGATGGTAAAAATAGTAATAGTAATGATAATAGCAGCAATAATACGATCACTAATAAAAATGATGATAATGGTTAGCATGCTAACATCAATTATTAAAAAAACATAGCCTAAGAGATTACTTATTTACTACCAAGCTTTCAATAATCACCTCTGAAATTAATTTTTAAAGAATGGTCCTTACTTTGAGTTGATAAAAGTCTCTCCTCTCATTGATCTGAGACCTTCTTTAATCAAATACGTCAGTCATGCTTTTTATATATGTGAGTTTAGTATAATTGCTCCGGTGATTATAGAGATGCACGAGCTCAGACTGGTCGAGTATTGCGTCATTTCTTGCTAGAATCACTCGCGTGAGGTGATTAAAGTAGGGTGCAAAATTTTTAAAGGCTCCCTCGCGTTTTATTAGTGTGTCGCAGAAAATGATACACGTGATGAAAGAAAATACAACTCTAAAGACCACAAAAGATACTACTAAGTTTGGCGTAACACTTTTCAAAAGAAATATAAGAACTTTTTTAATTAAATGAACCTGTTAAATTCTAGTGTAAACTGGCTGCTTATCTTGATACGAGTAACCAAAACAATTGTAACAGAATGGTTTCAACATCAAAACGAATTTACCGCAGAATTCGAAAGCTCCTGAGCAGTTATACCAAAGCAATTATTCGCCTCAGGCTGAATGAATATTGTTGAATAATACTCTCGACGTTGTCTCGGAAATTATTTATCATGATATTTACCGAGCCTGAGGCGAGTAATTGTTAAATATTCTATGGACAAAATTTGCGGCGATCGATTTGGACTTTTCGAAGGTGTTCTGGCAGGTTGGCTGGCGAGGGTCAATAAACCGAAAAACAGTAGTAGAGTTTGGATAGGACTCTCAAGTCCTTGTAGAGTATTAAAAGAATCTACAAGCCTTTTTGCCCATGCGGTGATCACAGTTTGTGCAGCAGAATATGTAATTCGAATTTTCAACCTACTACACATTTCGAGGATAGGAATGTCGATATGTAATGCGCAATGATGATGTAAATAAATATGTTTACCTGAATGATGTCTAGGACCAGGTATTTAGCTTATTCAGGGTTGAATTAAGCTCATGCGGTCTTTGTGAAAATTGTCTTATGGGCAGTGGGCAGAGCAGTGTAGATAGTATTTTAGTCCTAAAAAAAACTCTTTCCCTAACTACCATAGAGGATGACGATATAATGTAGCAGTCAATTAATGGAATCTTTGCATTTTATCTACTCGTGTCCTTAATCTGTAAGTTAAAAAAAATTCTAGTTAACTATGATGTTATACGTTAACTGCTACGTTCTTAGCGTGTTAACTTGAGTTACATACTGCACTTAGAGTCCATATTGCCGGAACAGTTAGAACCCATTGGACATCGTCTGGACTGAAATGATCATCTCCTGTCTGCTGACTGCTGTCAAGACTCTAGAAGAGAATGAACCCAGTGTTTAAAGGAAAATATGTCGCCATATTTTTTTGCAATCACCTTGGCAAAGAAGCGATTCTAAGAAACTTCAGATGAACCAAATATTTTAGGATGACGAAGATAAATGCGTATGATACGATTAAAGATGACGGAATTGAAATTTTATACCCATGCTTTCGCCATGACAAAGTCCTTCAAGATCAGCAAGTGTACGGTTGAACCTGACAGCTATGGTGGACGTATAGTCTATCAGGGCTAAGGTCGAGCCAGCGCTTCTTACGCTGGGATTAAGTAAGCATCTTGTAAACGTCTTTGTGGAAATCACCGAGATCAAACGACATGTTCAATACTTTGTTCAATACTAAATTAAAAAAAGAAAAAAAGAAAAAAAGAAAAAAAGAAAAAGAAAATTCTTTCAAGCAACTCCTTTCGGGCTTTTGTGTGCTCTCTTTTCCGTTCTAGAACGTGAAAAGTATCACTGAGATACTACGTACAGGCACCCTGGTTTGTCAAAAACCGTTTATTGCACCGGCTAACCCATAGAATATTAAAGTCTATCAAAATGTTTCAATGGAAATAGACTGGCATCCAACTCGCGATTCACAAACTTTCCTCGTGTTTTCCCAACATCTTGCGCGGGTAATCACGCCTTAAACCAATAGGAAGTGCGGTTTATGTCTTTAATAATTTATCTTTGAAGGTAATCAGTGGGGCTCATTATTACCTCCTCATTTTGAAGAGTCATTTTAAAATGTTTGAAAAAGAGATGATCTTTCTCTTCTCTTTCATCTTGAAGATTGCTGTACTTTTCCATCGCTTCATAACCAAATAAGTCAAATGACACATCTGATTTGAGTAGCAGGCATGTTGGGGTTTTGCTTGTTTGAGCGCCTTGTTCAATCACCCAGTCTCTGTTCATGAAGATGACGTCCTCTCCTTCATCATTGATGAATGGAAAAGCAAATCCACCGTCGGTTGTTCTGAAATCAATGGCAATGACTGTCAGATACGAACGCTTTGAAGTTTAAAGGAGTGAGCCTTCCAGTGCTGTAAGAGATTAAAACGACAATTTTTTTTTTGACGGACCGAGTTTTATGACCCGTGTGCTTGGCGCATGGGCCATAAATCGGACGGGAAACGAGGTTCCGTAACTTACAGTTCAAACCGAGAAAAACGAGACAGAACATTTTATTGCCTTCCAATAAAAACTGATGTTGAGTCGTTAAAAGCTCAAAATATTCGTTTGATACTCATAATTCTCAATAATGCAAAATTACATAAAAAGAACAGGTCAAGTATACAAAGGTTTTTAGGAAGGAACTGTGGTACAAAGTTCTGTCTGTAACTCCAGATCGTTTGTCGAGAGTTTTTCAAATGCCTGAAATTTGTAGAAATGGCGTAGAAAGTGCGAACTAACGGCTAACTTTGTTCAATATCAACGTCAAATGAATGAATGAATTTCATGAATGCGATGGAAAACTGTAAAAGGGTCTTTTCAACGATTAGCATCAAATTTTTGGTGTTCTCTGGCGTTTTCATGGAAGCTGCTGGGTGCACTCGATGCAGACCGAAAGGGCTAACTCGTCAGAGGCTTTCTTGAAATAATCTTTTTTAAAGCGAAATAATGATGAAAAATAAACTAGTGAAAGCCATTCAGCAAGTAAAATAATTCTTGGAAGTGAAAATGAACAGACAAATGAAAAGTTTAAAAATAGGTTATTATGAAAGAGATCGAGGATACTTGTTGAAATCGGCCAGGACCTCGCGAGTCCAACAGATACCGGCCTCCATTCTCATTTGAGATCATTATCCACGATGGCACTCTATCTACTTGATTTAAGATTGGACTTTCTGGCTTTCCGTGAAACCTCGGCGAAACAGTGAAGAATTTGATTTCAGGTATATTGCCATTGAGTCTGAGTACCAGCGTTCTTACCTTTGTAGGCCATTTTTGTGGCTAACCACCTGGGTAAAAGGATACCCTCTCAAGTTATCTGTTAAATGATTCTCCTCAGTATCGAAGCTAAATGTCATCAAAATTTTCTTGAGAAGAAACAATGCACAACTTCGTGCTTTTTCTCGGAAAACGGCCGAGTTATCGATGCCAAAGACCAATTGCCTATTGGTGGGTGCAGGAAAAAGGTCAAGTCGACGTAACTCCCACGAATTCTTGGGAAAGCACTTAAGCTAAGAGGAAGTAATATACTCCATTCTCCCTGTGATAGTGTGTATTTTCTCGGAAAACAGCTGAGTTTACGATGCCTAAAATCAATTTCCTATTGGTGGATGTAGGAAAGGTTAAGTTGTCTTAAGTTTCCGCGAATTCTTGGAATGACATCCGAGCTAAGAGAAAATGAGTTATATATTCTTTCGTGCTGAGTATAGGATCATGAATATTATTTAATTCGCATCAGCCACAACAACCCGCATGTAAGTGTTGATAAGGAGGGACTTTCATCGATAATGGTGAGTCAATGACTTTTTCTTTCCGGTTTTGTTTTAGTTCCAGTTTTTACTCCTTGTAAGCAGAAAGTTTTTACTTTTCAACTTACTCCTCCTCTTAACCGTTATTGCTATTCTTTTCAAGGATAATTTTCCACTTTAGTGTGTCCGGTGGGATTTCATAAAACATACTTGAATATCTGACTAGCAACATCAGTTATCTGCGTCATTCAGATATCAGTTAAATAATATACATAGCCCGCCCGGCCATTGCGTTACTTGTGATCGATGCTAATACTGTCACTGTTCGTCTTTCGATTATGAGCGGTGTACCGGCATAAAATCTGGCAGACTGGAAACTTTGGGCCAACGGTTCGAAAATCATCTCGGTGAGGGGCTGATGTAAGTGCGTAAGTGCTCCAACTGCAAAGGTTAGCTGGAAAATGAACACGAAATACAAGAACACGTACAGAAGCAACTAAAATTTTCGAGTAAAGAAGGAAGAAGACGAGCCGGGAATGGAAATCAATCTAAACTAAGTTTTAGTTCATGCGAGATTCTCTATTCCAGAGCCATAATCACTATAGGATGTAAAACTAGCACTATCTTTACCATGGATGATACAAAATGAATATAACAGATGATGTGCGTTTTTACAGAATGAAGAAACTAGTAGAATAAGTCTTAAGTCTTATAGGCTGTGAGGCTTTCATGAAATGTTGACTTAAATTTCATTATGTAGACAGCTTCATAAAAATTTAGCTGTGACGAATTACGCGAACTGAGTATGAAGGATAACTCACCCATCCTACAATCTGCAATATGCAAGTTTAGTAAGCTGCTTTTAAATATCAAGAAGAGTAGGGAAAAAATTAAAGATCATTATTTACTAGAGAAATACCGACGTATATACCTCAAAAACTTTCCGCCTAAAATCTAAAATGATTCAATACTAATGTAGTCTTCCACAATCATTTTTATGGAATAGTAATTTTGAGATAGTAGCAAGACTCGATATCCACTGAAATAATCAATTAAAAACCTTTGTGATGCTTATAATTGCAAGTAGTACTAATTTTCGTATCAACATATAAATGGATAACAATGGTATTTGTTACGTATCACAAAAATTCATCGGTTAATGGAAAAAATATTTGTTTTGGTAAAATGACAAATTTACAGGTAGTTTGGAGGGACCGGTGTTGCCACCGGTAAACCCATACATCAATTTCTAAAGTCATTCTCTGACACAAATTTCTGCAATTGTTTACTAATGCTGAACAATTGAAAAATGCCTAAATCTACTAACTGCTGGCCAGAAAGTCTAGATGAACCGTGGATTGTCGGTTGCTAGTACGATTAACAGCCGTGACCTTTATCTCAGTTCCACCAAAGAGCAAATGGATCTCAATATCTTTCGTTTTCCATGCCTCTGGTGTTTCAATCACTAATCCACGACCAGGGGCCTTGCGCACCTCAGGATCTGTAACAAACTCCACATCTGGACATTCTGATTGATAGAAATCGAGCTTCACTTGTTTCTCTTCGCCTGTCAAGGGTGCAAAACCAGTGAATTGACGTTTTTCTCCAACTTTAACGACTTCATCGACTTTAACAAACTTAAAAAACACATCTTTACAGCGTGGGATTCCAGCTATTATTTCCTTTTTCGATTCAGGATGTAACCCGTCGAGGAAGAGCTTATGTACACGAATGCCATAGGTGGTAGCCATTATTCTGGACTCGAAAGTGTTAGGTTTCTGTCCAAACATCACAGCACCTTGGACAACTGCAAGGGATGCGCAGTGCGGTATTAAAATGCGATAGGCATGGCCAAAATGCCCCTTTATTCTTTCCTGTAAAACAGCTGAGTCAGAAAAACCGCCTACGAGGAATGCAAACTTGACCTCAGACAATTCTGGTTTGGCGAGAAGGTTGGAGAGGTGGGAAATGATGTCATCCAAGACTGGATTGAACAGCTGCCTCATGACTTTTGGTTCAACGCAGAGGTACTCGTTACGAAGGACTTTTATTTCATCCAGGTTGTAATGCTGCTGAATGGCTGTGTTAATATCGCAACCTCTCTGGCTGAGAAATTTACTCAAGAAACTACCAGGCAACCGGATTCGTGTTGTCCCCCCCCAGATAGATACGTTTTCCGCGTTTCTTTACTTCGAAATCATTCATGAGACAGAGCCAATCCACCGGATTGTGACAGGCATAATTATCAAGGAAGGATTTGGTGAAAATTTGTTCAAGAAGGATCCTGAACTGTCTGTTGACATTCTGTCCTCCAAACGTACCTCCTGTGGCTTTATAAAGCTCTCGGATTGCACCGTTTTCCATAAGTTCATGAACAGTCACATCAAGAGTTCCGCCTACATGAATACAAGAGTCAAGATATTTTAGAATAACGTTCTGGCCCCGTTTGTTCGAAAGTTGGATAACGCCATCCACTGGATAAAACTCTATACAGTGGATAACGCGATACGTTTTGCTATCACTTATCCACTGGATAGCAATTTATCCGTTTAATAGCATTATCCGACCCTTATATAACTGCGCTGCACATTTGTTATAACAGAAAACATTTCATGAAAATGATAGAAAATTAATTACTTAAAAAATGAGGTGTCTAGCTTTAAATGTGCTGACTATTTCTGTCTCGAGATTTATACTTTCTGTTTACTCTGCTGATCATCACGGTAAATGGAAAAAAGTAAAAAAACTAACATAAATAAAATAAAGCATTTAACCGCACAAGGTCCAGATGTCTTTGTTCAAGTCAAGAGTTTCCAGTGGAACAATTTGCTATTAGAAAAATTGAATTTACCTCCAATGTCAATTACCACGTACTGTGTTTCTGGTCGGGCGATGGTGTCCTCAACTGAGGCATCGTTGCTACCACTCTCAGCAACAAACTCTCTCACCTTTTGCTCTCTACAGTAGACGGAGGCCGCCTCTGGCTCCAAAGCGATCAGTATCTGCTCTGGGTTGGAGGGATGTGCCAGCCCTGCCTAAGATAAAAGTACAAGCACTGGATGTCGGTATAGTCAATGAAGATGATGTTACAAAGACTTATTGCAGAAAATGGATGTAGGAAAGAAGTATTTTCGCCCACTTTTTCCTTGTTGCACTTTTGCGATTTCGTAGAGCGAGCCCTAACCAAGCATACTGGTTCAGTAATGTTTCACCATTTTCTTCTCGTATGGTGCAAGAATTTGCATTCTTCAAAGCAACAGCTTTACCCTTCTTTGCGTTGGCAATTTGAAAGTTAGTCAATAATACTGATCATTACACGAATTTGCTGATGTTTGAAATGTGTATATCATGACAGCTCACTTGATAAGCAGCCTCTCTCATGAATTGTTTTGCCGCTGGTTTCCATATTGCTGGGACGGTCAAGACCCATTGCACATCATTTCCTCCGAAGTCTTCGTCACCAGTTCTCTCCTTAATCACCTCTAGTGCCCGTGTGTAAAGATATTTTATGGAATATTTAAAAACATCCAAGGCCCTCATGTGCTTGCCATTCGCTGCCTCTACAGTGGTGTTCATATTCAAGCTCTGTAAGGACAAAAACCACGTTTGTTTCAAAAGTTTATTAGTTTTATGTTTGCAGTAAGTTTCTGCGCTCTCATTCAGTTCGGAATTAATCACCTAAACAATATTAGAAGTATCTGTTTATTAACATTTCTGAAAAAAGTACAAAACTTGAAAAGTTCCAAATTTTGAGGAAAACCAAATAACCTTTAAATTGACCTAAGCTTTGATATAATAGCTTAGCTTTACCCTGATCTCCTTCAAAGTTAATAAACAAATTGCCAACATTTTTCAGAATAACACAGCTTCTTTCTTCCATACCAGAATCGACTTATGTTTATTGACATAAAATCCTTCAAAGTTTTACCAATATTTCTCCTAAATAAGGAAGTTTGAAAAAAAAAAAAAAGGGAATTTTTCTCTCACCTCATTGTTATGAAGAATCATTTTAAAGCAATCAAAGTAAAAATATTGTCGAGCTTCCTCTTCCTCCAAATCAGCAAATTTATCTTTGGCCTCATAGCCAAACGAATTGAAACTCTGATCTGGATTGAGCAACAAACATGTAGGTGTCTTCATAGTGGAGTAGCCTTGGTCACTTCCCCATTCTTTATTCATGTGGATACTTTTTTCACCTTCTTTGTTATTGAACGCAAATGCAAACCCACTAAACGTTGTGCCAAAGTCAATTGCTACCACAGCGATGAATGTAACAGGAGAGGAAAGGAAAAGTTCACCTCCCTCTTGATCATCTGTTGAACGATAATTATAGTCAACAACTAAATAATTAAATAAGCACATGCTTCAGAAAGAAATGTCAAATAGATGAGAGAGGCAGGTGATGACATAAAACTTTGACTGAAAGGAATGCAAAGTAATGAAACGTGGTTTCAGTACATGTATTGGCAGTTAGTTGAAAAGCAATGTTTTATTCAGCAGTTGATTTGAAGTTATCCGAATCGTAGAAAGCTTCAAACGCTTGAAATATGTCATCATCGCCAAGCTGAAATTTGCAGAAGAAATCCGAGAAAGCCGAAGAGTCGTCGACTTCTTGATATCATAGTTTTAGAGGATGCCAAGTTTGAAGAAAATCACGAGTTAAAGTTCACTGTTGTGTTTAATCATAAACGAGACGAATCACTGTGGTCTTATTTTCGCCTTCAAAAAATATGTTATGGTCCACTTAATACTAGGAATGTTTGTTTGAACGACTTTCGATTCTGTTTTCGATTTTATGAGCTCATGTAGTGGTCGGTCGTAATAAGATTGGTTAGTCATCGCCAACTCACCTTCCGAGGTTCTCTGCATCTTGAAGACAGCTCTTGTTCATCGAACATGAAGATTTGTAGTCGAAACCACTCAGCGGTGAATTAATCGCCTTCTAGGAAACTAGGTCATTATGATGTCTTACAGGGGATTTTGTCTCTTTCTTGGAAAGATAACGTCATAATTATAATGGCCTCAAAGATGTCGATTTCTTTGATTAGAGACATCAGACGCCGTTGAAATCAAAACTGTGAGAGGGACTGTAGTATATGAATTATGGCTTTAGCGTATCTTCGATTAGTTTTTCGTCTGTTTTAAGCTTTCGACGTGTTGTATGTTATGCTCTGCTTAAAACTCATTTCTCAAAATTGCAAAGTCAATATAAATAAATAAATAAATAACATGACACTTCCGGTTTTTCTCAGAAATCTTGTAACATCCCAGCGGTTTGTGTCATTTTCAAGTTCTCACTGAGACACGAGAACGAGGCAAAGTGCAAATTAAGAGTCATGGCATTTCAGCATCGGATCTCTCAGCCGTAAGAATTCGGAAATGACCTACTGATTTGGGTTATCAAACCTCTGAACAAGAACTCGATATTTCAAATCGTTGCTCCTTATTCACTGTATTGTGGCGATGACAGATATACATTCCGCCACTACCGAATCACAAGCAACGATCGACGACGCTCGAGCTCGTTCAAGGAGGTCGTTCATCGCTATTTTGAAAGTTAATCGCGATGTGTTCTCCAATTTGCCGGAAAGGATTGAACAGTGGCTTGAGAAGGAAACAAATGCTACAAATCAGCCCGAAACGACCGAACACAGATTCGTAAGACCACATTGACGAATGAATCGAACATTAGAATATACCGTGCGCATATCTTGCCTCAAATGTTCACACATCTTAAAGTTCAAATGTCACATAGTTAAATACATAAGGTTTGGTGTTGATGAGACAACTTCATCATCAGATTTTTTCTTGTTAAGCAGGAGAGGTGAATCAGACATAGCACGATCAGACATGGAAAAGCGATTGGAATGTTTTCAAGCAGAAATAAACGCGAATACTCAAAGGTAAGTCGGGCTTTGATACATATGTCACTGGTACACTGACGGGGGTAGGGTCAGGCATATGTGTTTAGGGAGAAACTGAAGATACTCTTCTTTCTTCAATTCAATTTTCTTGAAGGATCCTTTTAATGAACCTTTTTAAAAATTATATCAAAAAGTTCTACTGTACTTTGCTTTCTGCGAAAAATTGAAAAGAGTGTATACGACAACGCAATACATTACCTAAAGATCATTTCAGTAATTACTAGATTTGACGAAACGATATAACGTAATCCGGACAAGAGTCGTTTGCGGTTAGTTAAGTTAGTTAATGGAATCTCGATATTTATAGTCAGTGTATTGTCAGTGCTCTTAAAACATGATTCAGTCTGGCATTGATGATTTAATTGCTCTGCTGTCTCCGGAAAGAACTGAATACATTTTGGTGTACATCATCCGTTACGGACGATTTCTCGGGCGAATTCGATACGATAAACGGTAGGAAAACGTTAACCTTTTATCTGATGTATTTTCCCCACCGATAATTCGAAATAAGAGATTAGGCCATGTTCGAAATTAATTCGAAAAGGTCAATTTCGATCCTGTAACGCAACAATAACTACATGAAAATATCACGACTCAGTTCTGAACTGAACGTTACTATAAACCTCAGTGGGGTTTGTAATTGGTGACTTCCATATAGGCTAATTCGATTGACACTCCTCCCCAATTCATGGGAGCAAGTGGTTTTATTGCTAAAGATCCTTACAAATTGGAATTAACAAAGGGAAGCCGCGATGGACATAGCAGAAATGATTAAGGCTTAGAAAAGCCAAAGTTTTGAAACTGTTGGTTACTTGGTTTTTCCAGTCCACATTTTCTTCTCAGTAAGATAAGCCAACTGTTTTTTCACAGGATGTGGACCGAGATCATGTTGCACTAAATGAATGGCATTGTAAACTTCATCCCTGACGTAATAAAAATTATATTATGTCGCGATCATTTACTTGTAGTAACTACTCTTCGATTGCCTTGCGACCAACTAAGGAGTAGGTACTGATAGGTTCAGTCAACGGAAACAGCAATAAGTTCCGGTAGCGTGGGCCTCTTGGCTCGAGTTTCTAACCTTACTTATTGCCATTGATGTAGATGATAGTAACAATAATGGACGAATACTATATCAGTATTACCATCATTATCATTACCATGATTATAGTGTTCAATATGTTAATTTACCCTATTTTTTTAATCATAATATAAAAATTTTAGATATGTTAGTATCCTTTACAGTTTAGTGACCCTGGGCCAAACTGTCAGAGAGATGACTGCCGCACCTGAGGCCATGAAAAGCGAGCACAGCTCAATGGTGTTTAGCAGCGACAGCGTTACCCGTTTAATATTTTTATTGTGATTATTAAAACTCTTAGGACTGCAAATCACATTGTAGGTTTTCTAGCATGTACATACTTCCGTATACATACATGCATGTATATGTATGTATATATATATATATATATATATATATATACATACATACATACATACATAAATACATACATGCATATATGCATACATACATGCATACATACATACATACATAAATACATACATACAAACGAAGCTGAGATCTAAATTGACCCTTTAGCTCCAATAGACAAGCGAATGCGACTAAAAATTGAAGGAGACTTCACAGCAAAATAAGCAGATGTAAAATATTTGACAAGATGATGATAAGGAATGTCACGAGACTGCTGAGGTCAGCATTTTTGTCCTATTCTAATAGAAATATCAAGTAGGTAGCTACCTTATTATTATTACCACAGTAAATTGATCTTATTTGCATCTGAAGTCCTGATATTTTTTAAGCTTTTTGGAGCAGACTTGAATTGATAGCGAAGCAAATGTTCAGAGAGGTGTATCTTTGGTAAAATGTTAATAAGACACAAAAATAAAATAGATTGAAAACGAAAGGAATTACAATCTGCTTAAAACAAAAGCAAAGCATGTTGCGATACTATGGATGCCATCTTCATTTGCAAGAGGGTCTCATTGAGAGAGGGTAGTTTTGATAGTTGACAGTTATTTTTTCTTATTTTGACGGCTGACAGCTAATTGGATTGTTACGTATCTTATGTATCTCAGCACTTTTAGAACTCTCCTTCATTCGATTTTTACATAAGTATTTCGTGAATTTTTTAGGATTCTTTTTCATTTAATTGATACGCTAGTATCTTGCCAGCTCTTAGGGTCCCCTTTCATTGGATCATCCACCAACTGCTTTGCTGATTGAAACCGACTTGATGGAGTCACAGGTGTTGTGGGAGATCCTGCAGAAGTTGGCAGCGGTTGAGAATCAGGACATGAAAGTGGAGTATGTGATGGGTAACTATCTGTGTCTGGGGTTGGCGTTTGAGGAAGGTTAACATTAGGAGAAGCCGAAGGTGGACGTAAGATCAGCCGTAAAAGGAATTTTCCTAGTTCCTTGGTCTTCTCTTCCGCTCCAGGGTATCTGATGACTAGCATCACAAACGAGGCATGGAAAACAATGACAAAATTTATTTTTACATTACACAGGGCTGAAAATTATGGAGATATACTTACTGGTCAAAATAACTGGCCAAATAAATTTCAGCTTCATAAGTTTCAAACAAATACGCGTATGTATGCCAGAGGTTATAGCTAAAATTTGGAAACAAATGAGTTTAACTTTAAAAACTTTTCAGCCCAACACTGTTTCAAAAATATCATTTTCCATATTTATAACTCAGTTTATTTAATGCATATTTACTCACCATTTTCAACAAAGAACTTGTTAATAAATTTAAAGCCATGATTTTTTACCTGATTTTCAAGCCCCAGGTAGTTGATAACAGCTTGAATGTTGAATAAGATATTGTCACCAAGTTTGTAAGTTTTTAAGGAGACTGGCCAACCAAAGCCATTGCTGGTATCATATTGTTCCTCCTCCATTCTCCTAGATAAAAAGATAAAGGTCCATTAAGTACACCAAATCATAAACCATTAGTGTCTGGGATAAAAGTAACTTGGCATGCTATAATTTTCTTTTAACTCACAGGTATGCACTGATTATCAAAAAGCAATTAAATTGATATCAATAAAAATCAATGGTCACAACTCTTTCAATTTTTAACTTTCGTCGCAGATTGTGGTCAACTTAATTAGTGATATTATCTTTGAAACATGTCCGTACCCAGGAATATTTTTGCCACAAGCACAGAAATTATAAGCTTAAATTAGAATACAGAACAGTATGAATAGTTTCAAAAAGTGTCCTATAACTTCCTTTTCCAAACTGGTGTCAAAGAAAAAGACCCTGTTGACAGCGTTCGAATACTCGTGTTTTTACAGCCCGAGGGTAAGCCCCTCTCAGGGGTTTTAGGGAACAACGGAACATGGCCATTTAACTTTTTGGTAACATAGGAACAAAGGGAAAATAAAACTGGGAACACGGGAACAAAAGCGTTATTTGGGGAGCAGGGAAAACCAAAATCAACGAAATACTTTCAGGGAACACTGGAACACAAGGTAAATTTTGTTGGGAACAAGGAAACATAGAACCCCATGATTCTATAGTAGTTCGTAATTGATTTGACTCAGCCTCTCAGTGCGTATCTTGGTTGTAAACATCACTTGTTCATATAATTTTTGAAGGTTTTATGGTTAAGCAGTAAATCTTCGGGGTGGGGATGAATAGTGTGGTGGATCTCGATTTGCATATTTCGTTTACATCTCGCATTGCACCGCACAAAAGAAGCAAAAAAGTCTGATCTTACAAACTGCTTTTCTTGATTGCTTTTCTTGCTTTTCTTTCCATTCGTTTTCTCCGTTGAGGTCGCGAGAGATGACCTTTCCCACGAATTTCAATAGCTTCTTTCTCAAGGCACTCGACAAGGGAGTTCCATGTTGCCTTTCCTTAGTTGGCGTCGAATTATACTTTGAAGTAAAAACACCCCCGATTTCTTACCAAACATCCTCCTTCAGTACTCGCACACTAAAGTTGGTCAAAGTATTTTTTTGCATAATTAATAAGGAAAAACCCGAATTTTCGTTTTTCCCCATTTCCTCGGACAGATTTGATTTTTCAAACTTTAAAATAATTTTTTTGAATATATCTCCCTAAAAGGGTTTTCTAGGCAAATTATCAGAATTTTGGTTTTTTTTAGCCTGGCCAACGATTCTCGATATTTACAGTCACGGCCTCTTAAAATATATTTTCTCGGGAACGAATAGGAATATCGAAAAAGCCTCACACCGTTTTTACCCTTTTATCTGCTGTGTGATACAATCCCGTTTGTTGGGATGTTCGTGGTAAGGCTAAGGCTTTTTCCGGAGGGCACCCTTTTCTGTTGACGGTGACTTAATCTTTATTCAGATTTCTAAGGAGTTGTGCTAATTGTTATGCTGCTACTTGATTTCATATGAGAACATCAGTCACAATCGTATCTAATGATTTTTTTTTCTGATGATAATTTTTCAAAGGCGTCATGAAGAAACTGAGTTGTGGTTCAGTTTTTTGGATCAAAACGCATACAGGAAATAAATGAATAAAAAACAAAACTCAGTAACTTAGAGTTAATCACTATATTGACTTCACAATAATTTGAATATTACTTAGAAACTTAGAATCGTTTTTCTTTTTCGAACATCTTCCAATTAAAAAACAGAACTTAGGTTCCAGACGAGTTTACAGTCGCAATTTTATTTTCAAACCAAGCCAACACATCGTACTTTTCCAGCCCTTTCCGCTCTCCATTTTTTTTGTGCATCATTCTTCACGGAAAAAGGGAAAGAAGGATGACTTTCGATGTCAGGTCTGAAAAAAAAATTGTTCGCGATTTTAGTATCGGTTACAACATGATATTGAGTGCATTTTTTGTTAATAATTTGCATGGAAAAAGCATCTTAGAAAGTTAAGCAGAGGAAATTTTGACAGTGCACACTATTTGTAATTTTCATTCGTGTTACAACTTTGCACTCGTATGAAATGAAAAATGCATTCGTTTTCAGCCAATCAAAAGTGCACATGTTTACATATACATCGCTTTTACTGTTGTCGACGTTTGCGACTTTCTCAATTTTTGATTATATGCATCGTTTCTTTCATGAGAGATTATTTTGCAATTTGAGTTTAAAGATAACTAGCGAACGTATATACTCCTAACTTTTTAAATAATGAGCACAGAAAATTTTAAAGTCGTCAAGGAGAAGTGGAACAGGTGGCGAGAAAAGGAGAAATTGGTGAGAAACAGCCGACTTTCACACGCAGTGAGTCACCTTCATAAACCATTATTCCAGGAGTACATAAAAGCAAGTATCCGGCTGACTTGGAGAATGGTTACCCAGACACCACCACTGAAGTTACAGTATTAATCCTTGTACCTACAACAGTGCCATAAAAAGATAGGTTATCATACGAGTCCTGAGGTACGTACGTTGGTGAAAGGAACCCCTGACCAACATCAGGAAGAGGAGATAGCGTGTTATCTTTGGCCGGGACTGTTTGATGGGGAAGGAAGATGTATTCACAAAGGAGAAGTCTTGTGTAAGATAAAAGTGAATACTGAGTAAGCTTCTCTTTAATTTTTACGTCCATCAACTAAAGCAAAAACCTATGTGCATTTTAGAAACTGCTTTAATGTTGAAAATCCTGTTAAATATGTTTTTAGTTTTGCCATGCTCTAAATGTAAATGAGGGGCATGAATTAGGTCGATTCATGATCGAAATAAGTGGGTTTTCTCACATAAAACGACCTCTTATTTCAAGTGTTACCTGTGACGTTACTATAGAAAGAAGGAAGTCTGAAAAATAAATGATTACAGATGCAAGTAGTATCGATTTGAAACCTGGTGGCAGTACTGGGGATAAATGTACTACTATTAATACAACTTTAGTTTGAGAACTGCGTGGCGATGCAGCCAGCAATTCTTTTTAAATAGAATGCAGGCAATACAATGGGTATTCTATTTGTTTAATGTATTTGCACGCACTATTTTATTTCGTCTACAAGTCAAAACATTAAAATGTCTTCACATGGACATTTTTCCCTACTGATGTTAAATGAGAGCATTTGCTCAGAAACTAAATTGCTTATATCATATGATATTTAGTAGTTAAAGCTTCTTTTAGGGTTTGGATGGTCAAACTAAAGATATAATAAAGATTGTCTTTGGTTAACTATCCATAATTCAACATCTATCTTAAAGGAAAAAGCTTTCCTCGCAATTTTTCTTGAGTAAATGATTGAATATTGGGTTATTGAGTTCAAATTTAAACTACAATATATCTTCTAATTTTGTAAGAAATATAAATTCTGATATTGTGAGTAACACTAAGTTTTGTTAATTGTTGGTAGCTTATCATAACAAAAAAAAAATTCATTTAAGATTTTTATAAAAAATAACGCGCGCTTTCACAACAAAAAATATTGGTATAATAGCTACAGATCACTGAGTAATTATGACTGGTTTGGTATGCAAATCACGGGCGCTTAGAGAGTTATCAATTAAAATATGTCTAAACAACTTTTTTGAACATTGCACTTATGCTGACTAGGCACTTGTCTTCTTTCCCTCTTGCACATCATATGACATTTACCTTCAAATAAAGGAAGACTCTACAATCACTAGCATTGGGATTGTTTTATTGTTATTGATGCTTACTATGATGAACTATTGAAGCGATTGACTGCTTTTAGGAGTCAGACAATTCTTGAAAAGTCTCACAAGGTAAATCACATTGCTTGTCAGACTAGACTTCGTGAGTGATTACTCAGGGAGTGCACGTCTATGGAATTCGTTTTTTAAAAATAAGGTTAAGGTTATGATCATGGTCTGATTATTGTATTAGATCGATTCTGAATCTCTGTCTTTTTTACAACAGAAAAAAAACACGTTCATGATCGACAGAAAAAGTCCAATGTGGTTTGGGCGCTGTTTCCACTTGAAATATCAGAGGCAGTGGCGGTTATTTCAGTTCCTCCGAAATACATACTGACTTCTATTTTTCTATCTTTACCTCTCCATGTATCTGGGGACTGAACTTTGACACTTCCAATCTTTGTTACCTCGGAGTGAGTAACAAACTGTGCTTTGGGATTGCTTGTGACGTAGAATCCAAATTTCAGGCTTGTCGCATTAGCTCGCACAGGGTGATATGATTTTGTAATTCGCTGTCCGAGCTTTATTACGCTGTTTTCCTTTACAAAGCAGTTAAAAACTTGACCGCACTTTTCAATTCCATCTGCAATAAATTTCTTTTCTTCAGGATGAATCCCTTCGATAAAATCTACCGAACGATCGGCGCCAAAAGTTGTGGAGACGACTCTTTCGGATATTTTCGTAGGATTACAAAGATTACAGCTCCTTGAACAGCTGCTATAGTTGTATAATGAGGAATAAGTATCCTAAGCCTTCTTGCGAACTCCGTTTTTAATTCTTGTTGTAAGAAAGCAGAATCGGTAAAGCCGCCAACAAGGAGCATGGTTTGCACCTTTGATAGTTGCGGTTTTTTCATCAAAGTTTTTAAATGTTGTTTAATTCTCTCCACGACAGGGTTAAACAATTTCTTCATCATTCCTGAACTTAGGCAAAGGTACTCTTTATTTTTCAGTCTTACGTCCTTAGTTCCATAGCTGTCCATCACTGAACTTTGAGTTTCATTTAACATGGATACAAAGCTCCTTGGTAGGCGGATGTTTGTCATCAAACTGTCGTCTAAAATGCGCTTCCCACGTTTTTTTCCTTCAAACTCGTTCATTAACGACAGCCAATCAGATGGATGCTGCTCTTTGAACTTTTGAATTCTTTGTACACCAAACAACTCTTCCAGGAGAGTTTCAAACTGCTGGTTGACGTACATTCCACCATAAGGCCCCCCTGTGACCTTGTGGATCTCTTTAATGTTACCATCATCTTGTATTTCGTGCACTGTCACGTCTAGTGTCCCCCCTGAGATAAATGATGAAATGGAAAGTCAGCTGATATATACTAACTTTATATCCTACCCTGCATACCCTGGTTAATCTTTTTTCGATTAATCGACATCGCAAATGCATCATTGACTTCTCGGGACAGTCAATACGTTTCTTGGTGATTCCTAGTGTATTTACTGTAAGGATTTATACCCCTTGAAACGAGAGTTGTATTTAAAAAAAGGGGTTGATTCCAACCGATGATGATAATAGTAATAATAATAATATTAGCATAGCTAACATCAATGATGAAAAAAACAGCCTACGAGGTTACCTATTTACTACTAAAATTTCAATAATCACCACTGGATTTCATGTTACCAAACAAATTAGTAAATAAATTGTCGGTGGCGTCGTAAAAAGTTCCCTTTTCCACAGGGATAATACAATTATCCGATAACACTGACATTGAGTAACGACAAACAGAATGGCAAAGAAGGGTCGTGCAGCGATTAAAGGTTAATTTGAGTCGAGAAA
>CALNXJ010000054.1:1772500-1832500 GCA_942486045.1 Pocillopora meandrina | reverse complement strand
GAGATCTAAAGGAACTCACTATAACTTTAATTTGTATATGCGATACGATTTCAATTTCCGCGTCAAAGGAGAAGCCTATTGTAATTCGTGAGTGGTCAGTGGTTACGCTCGTGAGGTAAAGAATGGGTTTGTGACTTTCTCACTCAATTGAAGACTCGCGTCACTCTTATGAAATGGTTGAACGGAATACAGACTTCGAGCAGTCTCTTATTTTTCTTAAAGATAGTGAGATCACGTGTATCCTGTGAGCATGGAGAAGCCGCGAGACGCGAGACGCGAGACTCGTATCTCGCGTCTTTGCCGCTCCACGCTCTCAGAGTTGGGCAAAGACAAGACACGTTATTTCCGGTGCGATACAAGAGATTCAATGGTTATCTCAATTATCTAAACACATTTATTTACGTGGTAAAGATTTGTTTTTAAATCTATGAACTGATGCTATTCCTATTTGGAACGAAATGTATTTGAAATAAAAAAGAATACCAAGTAAATTAAAAGTTGTCTGCAACACGAAGCATGCCTTCGCATTAAGGCTGAGAATCCTAATGTTTATCATGACACTTTAATGCATATGTTCGAATGTTCCCAAAAATTTTCTGATAATCTGCCCGCACCCACCCTCACCCCGCCCCTCGCCACTGAACCGTACTGTTTTCACTCAGCAGCTGGTCAGCGGTCACGTCTATCAGGTAAACAAACCGATCGATTCTAATCACCGTTCTTGTCGCTCGGAAAATCAAAATACCAGCGTGATATTGCCGCGAAGATGAAGCAGTTATGTTATTTGATTCGTACTTCACATTCGAGTCGAAGCTTGGGTGGCACAGGCTATTTCTTGCGGTGGAATCGACGAGGGGAATTCAGAAAGTTGTAGTGATTGAATTGTTGGAAGAAATGGTCGCATGGGGATGGTAAGTTTAACGAACAATTTCAAATTTTGCCGCTTAAATTGAAAGTAAAGTTCATTTGAATTGCTTTCGTATGTATTTCTGACGGTTTTAAATCTACCTGCTTGATTTATATCGGTTACGCTTCATGTTGACAAGTCCCTCGAAATGGCGGCCAAACTTGGAGATTGCCGAAAATTAGGTAGGTTCACGGAGTTATAAAGTTCTCGTAAAGGTCGGGCCGCAAAGTTTTTTTCTGTAGTTACCTTTTCTATGGCACCTACTTCCTAGCTATGTTAGTTGGATCAGTTAAGAACGCCTCACTTTTTCAAAAATTTACCTTGAATTTGATCGGTTTTGGCGTGTGTGATTTAGGCGAACCGATAAGGTGTCGTTCAAGTCTTCCTGTTTCCTTGATTGACACGTGATGGTTACGAAAGTCGCCTCGATAGATAAGATAGAGTTAATATACATGGCTGTGGTATTTGTTTTTTGCTGAGTTCCGTAGTTTTTTGTAAATTGTCCTCCAAAGTTGTATGAAATTAAAGTCTTGAAAAGTGTCACGACAAGCCTTCGCTCGAGTGAAATTTAATTTCCCTAAAACTCTGAAAAATAAAGAGATCCGATCAAACTGATTGTGATTTTAGTATAGGTACATGAATGTCTTACAACACACGAGAAACGAGCGAAATCCGTGTCTCAAGCAAAATCGACCGGACCGTTCTTACAGAGACACTCTCTTAAATGTTACGACTATGTTTGCCATAAGATTAGCACACCTAAACAGACTTCATATAAAGTTGTGGGCACACCCAGATTCAAGATCTGGAGGCATTCATTTCGAACTGGATAAAACATGATATTTTAACATTACCTGATAAGCTGCTTCTCTCATAAACTGCTTTGCGCCTGGAGTCCATATTGCCGGAACAGTTAGAACCCATTGGACATCGTCTGGACTGAAATGATCATCTCCAGTCCGCTGACAAATTACTTTGATGGCTTCGTCTTTGAGAAATGTAATGGACCTTGTAAACACTGTCTTGGCCTTGACAGGTTGTCCGTTGGCTGCTTCTATTAGAGTCGTACTGTCAAGACTCTAGGAGAGAATGAACCCACCGTTTAAGGGAAAATATGTCGTCATATCTTTTTGCAATCGCCTAAACAAAGAAGAGATTCTAAGAAACTTTAGATGATACGATTAAAGATGACGGAATTGAAATTTTATACCAATGCTTTCGCCATGACAAAGTCCTTCAAGATGAGCGAGTTTATGGTTGAACCTGACAGCTATGGTGGACTTATAGTCAGGGCTAAGGTCGAGAAAGCGCTTCTTACGCTGGTATTAATAAGCATTTTGTAAACGTGTTTGTCGGAATAAATGTGATAATACGATATGTTTAATATTTAAAAAAAAAAAAATAAAAAAAAGAAAACATCATTCTTTCAAGTAACAACTATCGGGCCGGACGGTTGGGGTAAGTCTGGAAGCTAAGACAAAGCTATTTTTGTCTGCTCGCTCTTCTGTTCTAGAACGTGAAAAGTATCACCGAGATACTACAGGCACCCTGGTTCGTCAAAAACCGTTTATTGCGCCGGCTAACCAACAGAAAATTAAATTATATCATATTTATGAAAGCAGTGGAAATAGACTGGCATCCAGCTTGTGATTGACAAACTTTTCTTATGTTTTCCCAACATCTCGCGTAGGTAATTACGCCTAAAATCAATTGAAAGTGCGGTCTGTGTCTTTATAATTTATCTTTGAAACTGATCAGTGGAGCTCATTCTCACCTCCTCATTGTGAAGAGTCATTTTAAAATGTTTGAAAAAGAGAAAATCTTTCTCTTCTCTTTCATCTTGAAGATTGCTGTACTTTTCCATCGCGTCATAACCAAATGAGTCAAATGACAGACCTGTTTTTAGAAGCAGGCATGTCGGGGTTTTGCTTGTTTGAGCGCCTTGTTCATTCGCCCAGTCTCTGTTCATGAAGATGGCGTCCTTTCCCTCATCTTTGATGAATGAAAAAGCAAATCCAGTGTAGGTTGTTCCAAAATCAATGGCAACAACTGCCAGATATGAACGCCTTGAAGTATAAAGGAGTGAGCCTTCCAGTGCTGTAAGAAATTAAAACGACAATTTTACCTCTTACTAACCGAGTTCGAGAACCGTATTGTAAGTTACAGAACGAGTTTTATAGGCCATAGCTTACAGTACAGACCGAGAAAAACAAGAGAGAACACCTTAACCGCTTTCAATAAAAATTGGACTTTGAGTCGTCAAAAGTTCAAAATATTCTATTAACACCCATAACTCACTATAATGCCAAATTACATTAAAAAAACAGGTCAAGTATACAAAGATTTTCACCAAGGAACTGTGATACAAAGTTCTGTCGGTAACTCCAGATCTTTTGTCGAGAGTTTTTCAAATGCCTGAAATCTGCAGGGCATGACGCGTTTCTTCGTAGAAATGGCGTAGAAAGTGCGAACTAACGGCAAACTTTGTTCAATATCAACGTCAAATGAATGAATAAGTTTCATCAATGTGATAGAAAACTGTACAAGGATCTTTTCAACGATTAACTTCAAATTTTTGGTGTCTTCCGGCGTTTTCATGGAAGCTGCCGTGTGCACTCGATGCAGACTGAACAGGATTATAGAAATAATATTATTTTAAGTTTTTGCTTGAGTCTGATGTCATATTATAATAAAGTTCAGATATAACGCGCGCTGTCATTGGTTGAAAGAGCGTGCTCTATGAGAGTATAGAGCATAGAACTGAGCTAAAGCTGTTACGCCATCTGCCAAATTGTACTATGTTCGACCTTTTCCGGGACTTCTTTTTAGCTTTTTTTCCGATAATTGAAAGTGAAATTTCAGAACAAGCGAGCCGGCAAGTAGCAACAGATGAACCAAACAAAGGTTTGTAAACATATCAGGCGCCGTAATTTACATTATTAAAACGTGAGCAGATACAAAAATCTTCAAAGGAAAAACAAAATAGACATTCCGAGTTTTAAAGATTTTCACGCTCAGGCTTACGTACGGTAATAAGAATCAAACACAGCTAACACTCGTATAGTATATAAAGTTCAGAGTTCAAAAACAAAACAGAACAAAACAGAAATTATGAAAAATATAATCAAACTGACATAACTGTCAAAATTCATACTAATCATGACGGTGTCCGAGCAAATATGATCATGCTGAAGTCCATCGCGGCTCGCTTAGTATGGCGATCTCCGGTCATTACAGTAAAGCAAGCCTCAGAAACTACATCGGCCGGCCTTCGAGTGAAAAAATAAGAGCTCGCTCTGATATCCTTTCCGATACGTTTAGAAGAAAGTCACTTCGGTCACTGCAGCCGAGTTTTGCGGCGCTATCATCCCGAGCGATCTTCATGTTCGGTGAATTCGGCTGTCGTTCATTTAAAAAACACTCGCCTTAAACAGTTTGTTTTCTACATTGTCATGTGAAAAAACTCGCGTGTTTTTTATGAGGCATAATTCAGCTGAAATTCACTGAACATTTCACTCAAGAAGTGGGGAGAAACACTACGTCTCGTGTTTCTCCCTACAATTCTTTCGTGCTCTAGCCACTTCCTGCGTGCTTTATAACAGAACAGAGCACAGTCAAGGCTTCTCTATTTGTTAAATAATAGTTTGGAAAGTCTCGATCTTCAAAGGTGATGTGGCGAGGAAGAGGATCAGTTGGATTCACAGCGTTTTAAAATATGAATTTCTCGAATAACTAAGATCTCTCTGGACGATCGAAGCGATCTGGCGTTGCGAAATTACCTTGTTTACTTGTCATTGAGTTAACGAGTGTGACAGCGTCAGCGACTATAAGTTTTTAAACGGGCTAACTTGTCAGAGGCTTTCTTGTCAGAATCTTTTTTTAAATGAAATAATGATGAAAAATAGACTAGAAAAAAAAGTGAAAGCCATTAAGCAAGTGAAATAATTCTTGGACGTAAAAATGTGTATTAATGTGTCCTGTGGAATTTCATAAAACATACTTAAATATATGACCAGCAAGATCAGTTATCTGAGTTATTCAGATATCATTTAGATTATCTACATAGCCCGTTCGGCTAACACTTTGCGTTACTAGTGATCGATGATAATACTGTAACTGTTCGTGTTTCGATTATGAGCGGTGCACCGGCGTAAAATCTGGCAGACTGGAAACTTTAAGCTAGCGGTTCGAAAATCATCATGGTGAGGGACTGATGTGGTGGATAACGCTATACGTTTTACTGTCACTTATCCACCACCGGATAGCAATTTATCCGTTGCATAGCATTATTTGAACTTTATATAACTGGGCCCTGCACATTTATTAAACAGAAAACCTTACATAAAAATGATAAAAAATTGATCACTTAAAAAACGGGGTGTCTAGCTTTACATGTGTTGACTATTTCTGTCTCGAGATTTATACTTTCTGTTTACTCTGCTTATCATCGCGGCAAATAGACAAAAATAAAAAATTAACATAAATAAAATAAAGCATTAAACCGCACAAGGTCGATGTCTTTGTTCACGTCTAGAGTTTCGAGTGGAACAATCTGCTACTAGGAAAATTGAGTTTACCTTCAATGTCAATTACCATGTACTGTGTTTCTGGTCAGGCAATGGTGTCCTCAACTGAGGCATCGTTACTACCACTCTCAGCAACAAACTCTCTCACCTTTTGCTCTCTATAGTAGACGGAGGCCGCCTCTGGCTCCAAAGCGATCAGTATCTGCTCTGGGTTTGAGGGATGTGCCAGCCCTGCCTGAGATAAAAGTACAAATACTGGATGTCAGTATAGTCAATGAAGATGATGTTACGGAGACATCTTGCAGAAAATGGCCGTAGGAAAGAAGTACATCACGGTAAAATGTGTATACCATAGCAGCTCACTTGATAAGTGAGTTGTTTTGAATTGTTTTGCCGCTGGTTTCCATATTGCTTTCCATATTAATCACCTCAAGTGCCCGTGTATAATATCTTTGAAAGATATGGTATGGAATATTTAAAAACATCCAAAGCCCTCATGTGCTTGCCATTTCCTGCCTCTACAGTGGTCTATTCAAGCTCTGTGAGGAGAAAAACCACGTTTATTTCGAAAGTTTATCAGTTCTATGTTTGCAGCAAGTTTCGGTTCGGAATTAATCACCTAAACAACATGAGAAATATCTTTCTATGAATATTTCTAAAAAAAGTATAAACCTATTGTTATGAAGAGTCATTTTAAAGCAATCAAAGTAAAAATATTGTCGAGCCTCTCTTGTTCCTTCAAATCAGCAAATTTATCTTTGGCTTCATGGCCAAACGAATTGAAACTCTGGTCTGGATTGAGCAACATACATGTAGGTGTCTTGTAGTAGCCTTGGTCACTTCTCCATTCTTTATTCATGTGAATACTTTTTTCTCCCTCTTTGTTATTGAACGAAAATGCAAACCCATTAAACGTTGTGCCAAAGTCAATTGCTACCACAGCGATGAATGCAACAGGAGCGGAGAGGAAAAGTTCACCTCCCTCTTGATCGTCTGTTGAACGATAATTATAGTCAACAATTAAATAATTCAATAAGCACATGCTTCAGGAAGAAACGTCAAATAGATGAGAGAGGCAGGTGATGACAGATATAAAATGCAAAGTAATGAAACGTGGTTTCAGTTCATGTATTGGCAATTAGTAGAAAAGCAGAATTTTATTCAGCAGTTGATTTGAAGTTATCCGAATCATAGAAAGCTTCAATCGTTTGAAATATTTTATCATAACCGAGCTGAAATTTGCAGAAGAATTCCGAGAATACTGAAAAGTCGTCAACTTCGTAATATCATCGTATTAGAGGGTGCCAGGTTTGAAGAAAATCACGACTTGAACTCCATTATTGTATTTAGTCATAAATGAGACGAATCACTGAGGTCTCATTTTTACATTCAAAAATATGATAATTTTCATTTAATATTAAGAATGTTTGTTTGAGCGACTTTCAATTCTGTTTTCGACGTCATGAGCTCATGTAGTTGTCGGTCACAATAATTTTGGTTTGTGCATCGTCAACTCACATTCCGAAGTTCTTTGCATCTTGAAGACAGCTCTTGTTCATCGAACATGAAGATTTGTAGTGGAAACCACTCAGCGGTGAAATAATCGTCCTCTAGGAAACTAAGTCATTATAATGTGTTACAGGGGATTTTGTCCCTTTCTTGGAAAGATTACGTCATAATTATAATGGCCTCAAAGATAACGATTTCTTTAGATTAGAGACATCAGACGTTGTTGAAATTAAAACTGTGTGGAGGACTGTGGTATATGAATTATGAGCGTATATTTGATTGGTTTTTCGTCTGTTTTAAGCTATTGACAAGGTTATGTTATGCTCAGCTCAAAAATCGTTTCTCAAAATTGTAAAATAAAATAAATGAATGAATACATTACATGTTCAGGTACATGACACTTCCGGTTTTTCTCAGAAATCTAGTAACATTCTCCCAGCGGCTTGGGCCATTTTCAAGTTCTCACTGAGGCACGAGAACGAGGCAAAGTGCGAATGATGGTGTTTCAGGATCGGATCTCTCAACCGTGAAAAATGGCCTATTGATTTAATTTATCAACCCTCTGCATGCGCAAGGATTCAATATTTTAAATCGTTGCTCTTTATTCGCTGTATTGTGGCAATGACAGACACACAATCCCCCACTACCGAATCACAAACGACGATCGACGACGCTCGAGCTCGTTCAAGGAGGTCGTTCATCGCTGTGTTGAAAGCTAATCGCGATGTGTTCTCCAACTTGCCGGAAAGGATTGAGCAGTGGCTTGAGAAGGAAACAAGGGCTACAAATCAACCCGAAACGACCAAACACGGGTTCGTAAGACCACATTGAAGAATGAATCGAACATAAGAATATTCCGCACACATCTCTAAGTTTAATGTCACATAGTTAAATATAATACGTAGTTAAGTGTCTGGTGTTAACGAGACAACTTCATCAACAGATTTTTTCTTGTTAAGCAGAAGAGATGAGTCAGAAAGATTAGCACGATCAGACATGCAAAAGCAACTGGAATGTTTTCAAGCGGAAATAAACGCGAATACGCAAAGGTAAGCAGGCTTTGATACACGTTACTAGTACACTGTTATGTGCGACCTTCCATATGACGGGGTAGGGTCAGGCATATGTGTTTCGGGAAAAACTAAAGATACTCAAGAGCCACTGACCGTGAGTAAATATCTAGAATTTTCCTAAAGGACCCTTTTAATGAACCTTTTCCAAAATTATATCGAAAAGTTCTATCGCGCTTTGCGTTCTGCAAAAATTCGAAAAGAATGTACACCACAACGCTATACATTTCCTAAAGATCATTTACTGGATCTGACGTAACGACATAACGTAATCCGGACAAGAGTCGTTTGCGGTTGATTAAGTGAGAATTCAATGAATCACCCAAAATTTGACGCGCATTCGTATTCATAGCAAACTTCACATTTACCTGTCGGTGGAATCTTGATATTTATAGTCAGTGGTTTGTCAGTGCTCTTCAAATGTGATTCGGTCTGGCATCAACGATTTAATCGCTCTTCTGTCTCCGGAAAAATTTACATTCTGGGGTATACCATCCGTTACGGACGATTTCCCGGGTGAATTCGATACGATAAACGGTAGGCAAACATTAACCTTTTATCTGATGTATTTACGACATCGTAACGATAATTCGAGATTAGAGATTGGGCCATGTTCGAAATTAATTCGAAAAAGTCAATCTCGATCCTGTAACGCAATAATAACTACACGAAAATATCACGCGAAATTGTCACGGATAAGTTCCGAGCTGAACATTATTATGGACATCTGTAGGGTTTGTAATTGGTGACCTCCATTTAGGCTAATTCGATTAACACTTCTCCCCAATTCTTGGGAGAGTATGGTTTTAGTCCTGAAGATCCTTTCAAATTCGAATTCACAAAGGGAAGCCGCGATGAACTCAGCAGAAACGAATAAGGCCTAAGAAAAGACAAAGTTTTGAAATTGGTAGTTACTTGGTTTTTCCAGTCCACATTTTTTTCTCAGTAAGATAAGCCAACTGTTTTTCACAGGATGTGGACCGACATCACGACGTAATAAAAACCAAAATTACGTTAAGTCGCGATCATTTACTTGTAGTAAGTATTCTTCGGTCACCCTACGATGAACTACGGAGTAGCTACTAATAGATTCAGTCAACGGAAACAGCGATAAGTTCCGGTAGTGTGGGCCTCTTGGCTGGAGTTTTAATCTTACTTATTGCCATTGATGTAGAAGATAGTAACAATAATGGACGAATACTATATCATTATTATCATCATTGTCATTGCCATGTTAATATTGTTCAATAGGTTCATTTATCTTAATTTTTTAAGCATCAAATGTCAATTTTGAATAAGTGTTAGCATCCTTTACAGTTTAGTGACCTTGGACCAAACTGTCAGAGAGATGACTGCAGCACTTGAGGCCATGAAAAGCGTGCACAGCTCAATGGTGTTTAGCAGAGACAGGTTTACCCGATTTCACATTTCGTATATTTTTATTGTGATTCTTGAAAAAACTGTTAGGACTGCAAATCACATCGCAGGTTTTCTAGCATGTATATAATTCCGTTTACAAATATATATACCATCATCACAGAAAAGTCTGACACTTGATTCTGGTAGAGAAAGATTTCCTGATCAACGTGTGGTAGTTCGTAGAGTTGAATTGAACTGGAAACGAGGCTGAGATCTAAATTGACCCTTGAGCTCCCAATGGACAAGCGAATGCGACTAAAAATTGATGGAAACTTCACAGCAAAATAAGTAGACGTGAAATATGCGAAAAGATGATGACGAGGAACGTCACGTGACTGCTAACGTCAGCATTTTTATCTTATTCTAGTAGAAATATCAAGAAGGTAGCTACCTTATTACTATTACCTCAGTAAATTGATCTTATTTGCATCTGGAATTTCAATGTCTTTTTAAGCTTGTTGGAGCAGAATTGAAAACGAGGCAATACAATAGAAAGAGAAATGTATCTTTGGCAAAATGTTAATAAGACGCAAACACAAAAATAGATTGAAAACGAAAGGAATTACAATCTGCATTAAAAACGACATTTTTGAATCTGCAAAGTATGTTTCGATGCTACTGATGCCATCATAAGTGGCTCACTTTCCTGAAATTTGATTGGTTACTGTAAACAAGCCTTGAAATATGATTGGTTGTTTTCTTATTAGTGAAGCTTCCTCATTGGCTAAGAAAAAGATGCGATTTAAAGCAAAAACTGATGCGATTTGTGAATAAATCGCACCAATTAGAGTCAATCAGATTATAGGGACCCCCAGTGATTTCAAAATGGGTGTAGTAAGTTAGTATATCGCGTACTTTTAGGATTGTCTTACGTTAGATTGTTACGTTAGTATCTCGCGCACTTTTAGGATTCTTTTTCCTTAGATTTTTACGTTAGTATCTCGCACACTTTTAGGATTCTCTTTCACTGGATTGCTACGTTAGTATCTCGCGCACATTTAAGATTCTCTCTCATCAAATTGTTACTTTAGATTATCATATAAACTACGGTGTTATACAAGGATTTCCAGCCCAGCAAAAAAGAAATACCATATTTTTCACGTGTGATTGATATCGCAAATCAGCTGCTGACACGTCACTCGTATTAAGCGCCACCCGGTCAGGTTGATGAATTTAGGGCAAAGCCTTCACCATTCCGCTCAATCCTTCATTGTTTGTCGGAATTTTCCCGGATTATGGCTGCTAAAACAGTGAAATATCCGTATACTTTATAGACAGTGACGTTAAACTTTTCTAGAAGGGGAAGGAAACCAAAATACGAAGAGAAAATCAGAAAGTTACGCATTCAGTGGCTTTGTTGATGGCATTTTTCGCGGCTGAGAACGAAAATCAACAACTAAAAGATTTGCCACCAGCCGATTTTGGCGGTGTACCTGAAAGATTTCTTCTGTCGGTAGGGACCAATTCAATAACTGAGAATTTTGTTGCACGGTTACTTTTAGATATGAAATTTTGTTATGTGGGTATCTCCCGCGCTTTTACGATTCTCTTTAATTGGATTGTTACGTTAGTATCTCGCGCACTTTCAGAAACTCCTTCATTCGTGAGTTACTTAAGTATCTCGAGTACTTCTAAGATTCTCTTTCATTGGATTGTTGCGTTTGCTTCTCGCACACTTGAAGGGTTTTCATCCATTCAATTGGAACGTTAGTTTTTTGGTTACTTTCACTATTTCAAACATAGAGCGAAGATAAAAATGTCGTCGATCTCGAGGGAATCATTAATAATCTGGCGAAAACTACCAGTGATGATTTTTGTGCTAAAAGCTATCGAAAGCTTTCAGGACATTCGACGTGATCTAAGCGTGATCACAGTTGTGATCTTGTCGATGGACAGAAACAGTGCGTAGTTGTGTGTACAAAGACAAGTCATCAATAAAGTCAGCCATCTTTTAATATTATAGGCCAGTTAACCATCCGAAGGATTCTTCCAGATCTTAAGCTCTTGGTAGCAAGCGACTAAAGTATACAAATTCTTTAAACCGTTTGACGGTTAATATTGATTTGCATTTTGGACGGTTGACCGTAAAAATCTATCCTCTTTGATTGCTGACGGTTAAACTCCATCGAAAACCTCTTGCAAATGCTCATGTTACAGTTTGAATTTTACTTAACAAATGCGTTATCGAACCACGACGTAAGATTGCTCTATACAGAATCGTGAACTGATTTAAAAACTTGTTGCGCAGGGAGAGTGGTATTTTAAAGTAATCCACATAAAACCAAAACAATATTAACTACAGTAGAATGATAATAGTAAATATATATACGTATAGGTAGTAGCATGACTTCGAGTGCAATTTAGTGTAAACAAGTACGTGTAAATTTTTCAAAGACAACAAAATTGCACGAGTCCGTAGGGCGAGTCCAAATTGTTGTCTTGAAAAACATACAAGTGCTTAGATGCACCAAATTGCATTCAAAATTATGTTATTACTTACTAATAATTAACATGAAAAAATCATCCCAGAAAATAAAGACAAACAAAATTTTTTTGCGCTTATGTTACAACTTTGCAGTCGTGTTACATGAAGAATGCACTTGTTTTCAGCTAATCAGAAGCGCGTAATTTTTCAAGTGTATCATTATTGTACCTAGTATGTATTTAAACAGGGTACAATATTGCATAAAGAGATGATTTTGACTCATTTATTCCTGCAACCGTTAGTATACTTTCCGGTGCAATTCCCGCGCGTGTTGCTGGGAGGTGGATGGCAAAAGAAATCCTTCAAGGATGCACTTGAGAATACCACTTCTGTCCGCCTGTGCTTCTGTTATGTTCTATTCAAATTTTTCAGGACTCTGTTAGTCTTACATCGTGATTCGATGACCAATTTTTAAAGTTAAATTCAAACTGTAACGCGAGCATTTCGAACTGAGGTGGGATGAACTGAAAGGGTACCAACAATGTCGTAAAATGTTTCGCAAACTTAAAAATGTGTTTCATACGACACCTTTTTATGAACGTTTTTTATTTTAAGCATTTGACCGAAGGTACACCGCTCTTCAGATTTGTCTCGTTTTCAAGTCTGCGCCAACAAGCTTAAGATACTATTTGAAAAGATATCGGAATTTCAGGTACAAATAAGATCAATTTACTAAGGTAATGGTAATAAGCTACCTACTTGATATTTTTATTAGAATAGGACAAAATACCGACGTCAGCGGTCACATGACATTACTTATCGTTATCTTGTCAAATATGTCACATCTACTTGGCTGTGAAGTCTCCTTTAATTTTTAGTCGCGTTCGCTTATCTATCAGGAGCTAAAAGGACAATTTAGGTCTGGGTCTCGTTTCCATGTTGAAATATAAAGCGTGTGACAAAAAAACTCTCTATTTTGAAACGCATACCACAGTTCAACTCTACGAACTACCACACGTTGATCAAGTGGTATTTCTCCATCAGAAACTAGTGTCAGCCCTTTTCTTTGGCGATGGTTAGACGACTGAAACTTTTTATTTCGGTATCTGCTTCCTCACGCTACATTTGTGATATTAGGTACGTGGAGAGAGAATTGAAGGAAAAGGAAGATACAATAGAGGAGAATAAAGAACAGTTAAAACTGGTGGAAGAGGAGTGAGAACACCTAAATTTATATCCTAATAAGTAAAATAGCCACTTTTAAGATTTATAAAATTGGCCTCTAAACTGCCATGGTTAGTGTTCCTCAAAACCAGCACTCCTAAGACTCATTTAACTGCCACTTGCTTGTGGAGCTCCATAAATAGGAGACTATGGTCACCCATTTGGCCGACCAAATTTGCTCATGACGGTAACCGTAGTTCCTACTTCCGTACATCTAGTTTGTAAGTAGCCTTGGTTGTCTACTTATTACGCATGGAAGCCAAAGAAGTAAAGAAAAAAGTTTGTTTTACTCTTCGTCTCCACTGAGATAAGAAGTTCTGAGTTTCAGAAGAATAGCAGAGATATGCCTAAGGTTATTAGATCACAATTAAAGGTACATCAAAGTGGTTTAAAGAACGGGTAAAATCTTGAAAGAATGAAACTTTAAAGATTTTCAATCTGAGTGTTGATATGCCTATGATATGACTATGTCTAACTGAATAATTCACGTTATTCAAATAACTTTCGACATTTTCAATGCATTGGTATATTGCCCAAGCGAATGTGCCACTCCTGCAACCTCAAAGAAATTCAGAATTCTTGACTTGAAATGAAAATCTCTAATCTGATTTCGAGACATTTTTTATATAAAATATGATTTAACGTGAAATTTTATCAAAAGGTTTCCAGTAAAATGACGTACATTTGAAGCTAGACAAATCCATAACAGCAAAACGGCAAAGGGCAACACAACTGTTACAAATAAATTCCCTGGCTCTAAATTGAAATTTCAGTTATTAATGCAGTTATTGTTTCCATAGATTATAAATGTATTTAAGCTACCCCTAAATTGCATTTCAAAAATAAATTTGACGCGGAAAAAATTGTTAAATAGAGGTGCTTTAGCTGATACTAGTGTCAGAATGCCCAATAATTGCTTCCCAGAAATAAGTGTTGGCAAAAACAATTTTGATGCTTTAGGATTTACATTAGAAGACACAATGTGAAGAGTGCGATTTAGTTGGCTTTAATAAAATTTTGCGGTATATGAAGAAGCTCTTTCTTTTCTTAGGAATCTGAAACTCAAAGAAGAATTGAAGAAAAAGGAAAAAGAGGCAAAGGAGAAAATTGCAAAGCAAGAGGAAAGGTAAATTCTCAAATTATATAATTTAAAATTTGTTTACATTTCACTGTATTTTCATACCATCTCACTAGTATAAATTGAATTTGACACAGCACGGGAGCAGCGAGTCTAATCTTAACGGCCAAATGATTGTGTATCATACTCTCAGTTTTGTAGCGCATTAGATAGCAGCACCCAACTAGCATCCGGGAGTCACGGGTTCGAATCCTGTCCTAACTTAAATTTCTTCAGGCTTCTTTTATTCAATTTCAATAATTGTAGCTCACCTAAGAGGAATTTTTATTTACTTGAGTATAATTCCAACATGACTGGGTGTTAAAAACCAACCAGTCAGTAGAGAGGCATTTTGTCCGGGCATGTTTTATAAATTGTTTGTTTGATGCGAGTAACCGCTGGTATTTGCTTGTGTCGGTTTCCTGCTGAAGACCAGAAGAGAAGCAGGAAAATACTGTACTTCGTAAAACAACAATGGATCGAATAATTGACACAAAATTTCTGTCATGTTTCCCTCTGTACCCTAGATGGAAGCGTTACAGTCTTAAAATTGTTGTGTGGTGTGCAAAGAAAGATGACGTTTCTACCTGAGATATAGTCGTCAAATCAAGGGAGAGCTTGTTAGAAATGGAGGAATAGTTATAGATTTTATCAGAGTAAAGAAACCTTTTTTGAATCATTAGTCTCGGAAATATCATCAGTTATGGTCATGGATGTGACAAATTTCATCAAAATTTGAAGAATTTATTTTGGTCAACTACCACTAAGCCTCAACAGATGATCGAGAATTACACCACGGGTGGAGAGGTGTGTACAAAGGCAAGAGAGACCACCCTGTTGCCCAATGAGCTCAAACGTATAACCAGTAATAATTGAAAATTATTGGACAAGTTGCGTGGAGAGAGCAAAAGACTGATAATTTAAGCAAGTAGTAAGCTTTTGGTATTGATAACAACTTTTTGAATACCAGCTGCCACAGTTCGTTCTGTCAATAGTACCAACTCCACGTATTGGCATGGGGTCACTCCACATCTCCCTAAACAACAAAGAACATAAAAAATAAGTCTAACAAAGTGAAATGCAAGTCAAAATGGTTTGAATACGTATGAACCTGAAATTCGTTTTGAAATACGACAGAAATAGTGTAGTCAACATTTCAAAGAAACTAAGAGTTGCAGCCCCTTGGGTAATTATCAATTTGTTATCCCTAGTCTCATATATTTTTAGAACCAGAGAAAGTTTGATTATGTTAATCTGCGAGCTTCATAGTGCACTTCGACTCAAAAGTCATTTCACAAGAAAGAAGCATTCTACTGAAACATACAAGACAGAATGAAGCTGAAGGTATTCGTTTCGAGTAACACATGAACATGAAGAAAACGATACCAGTTTTAAACTCATGCGACAAAGCCCACGTATTTTTTTTTTTTTTGAGGTGAATGAACTGGTTAGACCGAAAGCTTAATAAACAATGAACTGACTATGGTGAGGAATTGGGGGGGGCATGTGATAAATAAGTTTTACCGAAGTTTTTCCTCTAGTTAGTATTTGGGCTTGAATGAGAAAAATTCCCACCAGAATACAGGAAAAAATAAGATAAAACCGGAGATGACTGAAGCAAGACTATAACCTTCGTTAAGACACGTGCCTACATGCCATGTACAACAGACTTGGAGAACTAAAAGACCAAAGACGGTTGTGAGCCATTACTTGGAAAATCCACCTAAACCTTACGAAAAGGAATTTCGTTAAAGGTTGTAGTAAGAGCAACGCAATCCTGAAGCGTTGTGCATTATGTGACTACAAAGAGAAAGAAAAGAAGCTCAGGGGCACCTCGAACTTAACGCAATTTTATTTCAAAGTTGGAGCAAAATCAAATCAAATTATAAATTATCTTCTTTCATCGTAACAAATATCTCACAATCTTATCTGAAAAAAGCGTGGTGATTCAAAAAAGTAAGACATTAACATCTTAAGGCTAACTTTCAACGTTTGTTGTCTCATGTGCACATCTTGATCATCAGGAAACCCAATCTCAAACTTCAAGTTTTCGGCCTTTTAACGCGTTTTGTTCGCACTTTTTTCACTAAAATATCCTCATCCCAAGAGTCAGCAAACACCATAGGTATCCACAGAGTTAGAAATGGTTGCAAACTTGGCATATTCTCTTGTCCCTCTTCAAAATTATCAGAAAAAGGTGGCCATAGCCCAGCTGAAAATACGCGGAAGCGCGCTGAAAACATCAGAGTGGCGCCGAACGGGCAAAATTTAAATCAATCTCGCGTATACGCAGACAAAATGCATCTCTACTCAACCAGTCACAGTGGAGCGTTATCCTCCCTTAGGTGACACTAAACCAGTCAATCACTCGACTGAAATGTCACGATTCACGTGACAAAAGATAATAACCCAGTGAGTATACGATAAAAGCGCAAGATATTGTTTGTAATTTGCATTTGAGTTCAATCTGATGATAGCTTTTCCATGAATCCCTTCTCGTTTAGCTCTTTTCTTTGACTTGACTTATCAAATCTTCTTATCGTCAGAATCGCGAGACTCGAAAGGGAACAGGAGAAGAAGGAAAGGCAGATTATAGAAATAACGAGAGAAGAAAAGGAAAAGTGAGTGCTCACTAGAAGCTAAACCTTGTTGACAGGATTTTGAACGTTTAAAAAATTTAGTTGACTCTGAAGCCCTTTTCAGAAGAGACGAGCCTTCAATTTAGGACTGAACACTAACGGTACAGGGGAGGATTTTCCATGATGAATGGATAGTTTAAGAGTCATTGGTAATTGTTCGATGTAAATAATTTGCCTACAAATGATAATGGTGATTTTTAGACATTAGATAAATACTGTATTTTTGAAGTTGATTGATATGTTTATGTCGTCTTTGGTTAACTCGTCATCAGTGAGTGATCGAAATGAGATCTTTAATTCTTTATTGCTAGAACTGAAGGCCTGACAAATGAACATCAGAAGGAGGTCGATAAATTGTTACGCGAAATACAGGCAATGAAAGAAAAGTAAGTCTATATCAACCGTCTGATTGAATCAGTAGAATCGGCTCGGAAAAAACAAAAATTGAGTCTTGTATTTTAGTTTTAGCTTCCGTTTTTGTTAATTTTTGCGAAAAGAGTATCTCTAGAGTTGGACAGGGTTCTTGATGACAATTTTCTTCGACGAAGCTGCAGTCGTCCACCGCAAAATCTTGACGCGTTTAAAGTCAATTTGTGTTGAGTCTATTTAAAGCGGATTTTACATCAGATTTCACGCCTACAAAAAGGATTTCACTTATTCTTTGTCTTATCTTAAAGGTTATTGAAGAAAAGTGACTATATCCAGAAAATGTATGAGGATTACAACAAGAATCTTGCCGATCATAAATCCAGGTTTGAATGCCAAGTCTCCAATGCCAATTTTTGGTATTTTTCTTGCCATTGATAAACGCAGGAACAAAGCGAAACGAGTACTTTTGAATATAGATCATTTTAATATATCTGCTGCTCCAGAGGCAAATAATCAGAGCCTTTTATTTTTTCCAAGAGTCCGTATTCAGCTAGAACATCAAAAAAGAAATTTTGATTGTTTCGGTGGAAATGTGTGATTTGGTTGCCGAGAAATCTCGCCAGTGTGTATTTTGTACGCTTAGAATTCGTTCTGGTAATAAAGAAAACCTAAATATTTGGTACATATGAGCTCCTGCCCATTTGAGAGGGTCACCATATGTACTGTTCAAATTTACAAACACACGAGATTAGAGCTCGAGTGAGTTGTTCTGCTTTTGAATCTTTTTTCATAGAAATGACGCTCTTCTTAAGGAACTTGAAAAGAGGGAGGAGGAAATCGCGAAGTATACTCAGATGTAAGTTAAAAGGCAAATTGTAAATCACCTAGTTTTATAGATGCCGTGCTCGCCCCACGAATCTTAATACTCTGTTCAACGTCCACGCAAAATCACTGTGCAGTTAAAACAAACATTGATTTATGGCTGGAATCCTCGCCCCAGCAGCACTTGTTCTAATGTGTATCTGTGGGGTCACATGACCACCGTTTCACGTGAGCAGAGCGTAATTGAAGGTGCGTGACATTCTTACTTTGTAGCATTTCTAGGCTTTTGTACACGTTTTTGTCTCCCAACTAAAAGACATTTAGATGCTCAAATTAGGCTAATCATTCCACCACAAGTTTCCACAGAGTTAGAGATGGTGGTAAACTTGGCATGTTCTGTCATTCCTCCTCAAAAATTATGAGATAAAGGTGGGGATAGCTCAGTTGAAAACCCGTGGAAACGCGCTGAAAATATCAGAACGGCGCCGAACGGGCAAAATTTGAATTAATCTTGCGCATGCGCGGACAAAAAGCCTCTCTGCTCAACCAGTCACAATGGAACGTTATCATTACCTAGATGACACCAAACCAGGAAATCACTCGACCAAAACGTCTCGATTCACGTGGGAAGAAATTTCATTGAAACTCTCAAGATGTTTTTTTTAATAAATGACAATAATGTTTACTACGGTATAAGATTTTGCTTTGTAATTTGCATATGGAGTTCAATCTGAAGATAGCTTTTCTATGAATTCCTTCTCGTTTAGTGCTTTTCCTTGACTTGACTTATCAAGTTTGCTTATCGTCAGAATCGCGAGGCTCGAAAGTGAACAGGAGAAGAAGGAAAGGCAGATTATAGAAATAACGAGAGAAGAAAAGGAAAAGTGAGTGCTTACTAAAAGCAAAACCTTGTTGGCAGAAATTTGAACGTTTCGTAAATTTAGGGTGACTCTAAAGCCCTTTCCAGAAGAGACGAGCTAATAACTTAGGACTGAAATCTTACTGTAGAAGAAAGGATTTTCCATGATGAAGGGGTAGTTTAAGAGTCATTGGTAATTTTATTGGTGCAAATAATTTACAATGTAAATGATTTACATGTAAATGATAATGGTGATTCTTAGACAGCAGATAAATAGTGTATTTATGAAGTTGATTAATCTGTTTATGTCTTCGCTGGTTAACTCTTTATCAGCGATTAATCTTTTTTTATCTGAAATGAGATCTTTAATTCTTTATTGCTAGAACTGAAGACCTGACAAATGAACATCAGAAAGAGGTCGATAAATTGTTACGCGAAATACAGGCAATGAAAGAAAAGTAAGTCTATATCAACCGCCTGATTGAATCTGTAGAATCGGCTTGGAATAAACAAAAATTGAGTCTTGTATTCCAGTTCTAGCTTCCTTTTTTGTTAATGTACATTTTTTACACTTTAACATCGATTTTACTTAACCGGTATCTCTAGAGTTGGACAGGGTACTTGATGACAATTCTCTTCGTTTAGGCTGTAGTTGTCCATCGCAAAATCTTGACGCGTTTGAGGTCAATTTGTGTTGAGTCTATTTAAAGCGGATCTTAGGTCAGTTTTCACCAGGCTTGAATGGCAAATCAAATCTAAAAACAGTTATTCTTAGCATTTTTCTTGCCATTGATAAAAGAAGTTCCAAAGCGAAGTGAGTACTGTTGAATATTGATCATTTAAAATATCTACTGCTCCAGAGGCAAATAATAAGAGCCATCTATTTTTTTCAAGAGTCTGTATTCAGCTAAAACATCGAAAGAGGAATTTTGATTATTTCCGGGTGGAAATATATAATTGGGTTGCAGAGAAATCTCGCCAGTGTGAATTTTTTGCGCTTAGAATTAATTCTGGTATTACAGAAAGGTTAAAGTTTTATTAGGCAACTAAATCGGGACAATGGTGAGTACATTTAAGCTTCTGCCCATTTGAGAGGGTTACTATGTCTACCGATAAAATTTACAAAAACACACAAGATCAGAGTGAGTTGTTCCGCTTTTAAATCTCTTTTCACAGAAATGACACTCTTCTTAAGGAAAAGGAGGAGGAAATCACAAAATACACTCAGATGTAAGTTAATAGACAAAATGTAACTCACCTAGTTATGTAGAGTACACGCTTTGTTTCCCCACTAAAAGATATCCAAATCCTCGGATTTGGCTAATCATTGCGAAACTTTCCTTTTTGAGTTATGAAAAAAAAAAAAACTAAAAAAACAAAAAACAGAAAAACTCTACGTTAGCGTTCAAAGAGTGGTATGTTGTTTGCACCAATCAGATCGTTTGGGGTATGTATCTCGCACCAATCAGACGCCGTATAAGGGTATGTATCTCGCACCAATCAGAGCGTCGCCTTTGTTCTTTGGTTTGAGAGGTGTTCAAATTTGAATGAAGTAATGGGGGATTCGGAGAGAGCGGTTCGTAAAATGGAATCATCTCATAGAATGAGAAATATTTGATTTTCTGTATTTTAACGTGTATTTTACGGCGCTTTATGAGAAATGCGATACTACTGGACAGATGAAAGATATCAGATTACCTGTAGTAACCGTGTTACGCGTGCTGTGAAAATGGTTGATAGTTGTTCGAGAGAAAATGGAGTTCTGTGCACTGTAGCACGATCATGGTTGTTGTTCCTTCACGACAATAGAGGGTAGAAAAATTTTGAATCAGATCAGATATTGCTCTAGGTGTTGATGAATTGCACCAAACATTTTGATTTGATTAGTTCTCTTACGGCAAGCTGTGTTGCAAGATTCATGATTTGCTGAGTGTGCCGATTATATTTTTCTGGATTGGTTTGCTCGGTGCTATCTCTAGACGAATGTGTGATGAAAATTAACTATGGACGATTTTGTGTATGTTTTCGATGCCTGGAAAAATTGATCCTGTGGAGTTGTTTGTGTTTGGTCAAGTACGAATTGATTTTGTTATCTGGAATGAATGATTTACGGAGGTAAGTTAATATGACGTGATCTACTAACGTTGAAAATATTTCAAGTGGAAGGAACAATTTTGGTCTCGGACCGCATTTTTCTCAAAATAAACACATACCGCTTAAACAGATAATAATACAGACGATGTGCAAAGCTGTCAATTGTTTCTCGAATATTGCACATTACATCTACATCTACTTTTATTAAGTTGGTAAAATCTGTGCAGACATCACACCAACCAACTCGTGCGCAAAGTGAGAAGACTATAAGAAGACTTGAAATTATATTAAGATCGATTTTGATCAAGAAACGGGCCAGGAATATTCCACAATAGTGCAAATAATCGTGAAAGCCGATCGCGGAAAAGCGATTGCGTGACGCAACGGTAAGCTATAACATGACATGTTATTACCTACCAGACGAAAAAACTCTTTAGACTCACAGTCTGCGTTTTGTACCCACTCTGCAATCTGTAGTCTATATTTTGTACCTAGTCTACATTTTGTATCCGGTCTGCAGTCTGCAGTCTGCATTTTGTACTAACAGGTATCCGTGGCACCAATACAGTTTATTTTTGGTGACAGTTATTCGCACAACACACACAATCTACCACAAAATTAAAATTACTTCGACATTTTCGTTGTTTTCCGCGTTAATGCTCTTCTTTCCGTTTGTAAAAATGTACCCAACCCAAAAAAAAAACTCTTACATGCATAGCATGCCTATGTTTATTAACCTTAGCAGGGTGTCAAATCGCGTTGAAAGGTAAAAGCGTTGTGTAACAAACAATTATAAAAATCGCTCTCACGCTTGTTTCAGGACCTTTAAGAGTAACTTACTAAAATGCAATGGCTTATAAATACAGGTGTTTAGTGTTTACTTGTAAAACTCTCTGGAGAAGTCTATGACAATTCGACGAAACGCGTCGGAAATTAAAGCAAGTTTTACAACAACTATTCGCAGAGGGCTGCTCACTGGTTTAGTTTTACTATTATTTCTTTAAACTGTGCCACAAACGACCCATTTTTAAGAGTCGATTTAAAGAGTGCGATTTAAGTTGGTTTGAAGCATAATTGTACGGTATATGAATAAGCTCTATCTTTTCTTAGGAATCTGAAACTCAAAGAAGAATTGAAGAAGAAGGAAAAAGAGGCAGAGGACAAAATTAAAGAGCGAGAGGAAAGGTAAATGTAATTTAAATTTTTTTTACATTTCACTGCATTTTCATAACGTGTCACTGCTATAAATTGAATTTTAGAGTACAGGAGCAACGATTCCAATATTAACGGCCAAAAGAGTATGAACGTAATAGACTAAAATCCTCCATATTGGCCTTCCACCAAAAATCATCTCTCCAAATTTATTTAACACTTTTATTCATGTTCTAGACTCAACGTACTTTCCGTAATCAGACATATTTTTATACATCTGTTTGGTGCTAATAACCTTATAAGTCAATAGACTTTCAGTTACTATATATCTTGTAGAACTTGTTGATCCTAGAAAACTTAATGGGGCCTTAAAATGATTGGGATTATGGGTTACCATTAAGGTGATCTCTGATCTCTTATCTGACTTTGATTTTGATCAGATTCCTTCACGGGAACAAAGAACAGTTCAAAATTTGCAATACTCTCACATGCAGTTTTCTTGCTAGTAGCACCCGACTAGTAGCACCCAACTAGGCTTCTTTTCTCCAATTACTATAGCTCACCGGCGAGGATTTTAATTTTTATTGACTAGGGTATAAGTCCAACATGATTTGCTGTTAAAACCAACCAGTCAGTAGAGAGGCATATTGTCTGCGCATGTTTTGTACATTTTTTGTTTGATGCGAGTAACCGCTGGTATGCGCCTGCGTCGGTTTCCCGCTAAAGACTAAAAGAGAAGCAGGAAAATACGTCGGAAAATAACAATGGATTGAGTATTTGACAGAACCATTTTTGTCATGTTTCCCTCTGTAACTTAGATGGAAGCGTCAAAGTCTTAAAATTGTTGTGTGGTGTGCGGAAGGAAGTGATTTTCAAAAGGCAAAAGAGTATGCAAACGACTTCTAGTCTTGTTTTATGATTGTTTGGGCGATCAATGTCGATGATGTTATTTATGAAGGATGCGAGAGGCTTGTTGAAGAGCATAGACCTATTGGATAGTACTTTAATCGTGTCATCGCTATCTCAAGTTACCGTTGATTGTTTCAAGCACTCACTTTCCTGTTTGCGTTTTGTAGAGCTTCCACTGCTAGTGCAATTTACTTTCAATTTAAGCGAAATATGAAAGTTTTCAGAAATTTGTGTTTTGTTCGAAATGTTTTTTTTATTTGGCACGAATCACAACTGGCCGGGCCGATTATGAAAACAAAAAAGGTCAATGTCGAGTAAAGAAAGGTAAGACAACGTTTCTACTAGAGATATAGTCGTCAAATCAAAGGAGAGCTTGTTCAGAAATAGAGGAATAGTTATAGACTTTATCAGAGTAAAGAGACCTTTTTTGAATCATTAGTCTCGGAAATATCATCAGTTATGGTCAATGATGCGACAAACTTCATCAAAATTTAAAGACTTAATTTTGGCTAAAGTACCCCTAAGCCTCAACAGATGATCGAGAATTGCACCATGAATGGAGAGGTGTTCCCTGTTGCCCTATGAGCCTAAAAGTGTGACCTGTAATAATTATTTAAGTTAAGGCAAGTTGCGTGGAGAGAGCAAAAGACTGATAATTTAAACCAGTAGTAAGCTTCTGGTACTAATAAAAATTTCTTAAATAGCAGCTTGCCATAGTAAATGCCACAGCTATCCGTTACGTCAATAGTACCAACTCTATGTATTGTCGTCACTTCACATCTCCCTAAAAAGCAGAGAACATAAGAGTTAATTCCTATCATCAGTCTTAACTATTGAAGAAATAAAAATTGAAGGATCAAGACATTTATAGCAAAGTGAAATGCAAGTCAAACTGGTTTGAATACATTTTAAGCCTGATATTCGTTTTAAAATATGACAGAAATAGTGTAGTCAATATCCCAAAGAATCAAAGAGTTCCATTCCTTTGAGCAATTATCAATTTCTTATCCCTACTCTCATATTTTAAGAAGAAAAGAAAATTTAATTATATTAATCCGAGAGCTTCATAATGCACTTTGACTCAAAAGTCATTTCGCAAGAAAGAAGCATTCTACTGAAATAAACAAGACAGAATGAAGCTGAAGCCATACGTTTAAAATAACACACAAACACGAAAAAAACAGTTTAAACCCATGAGACAAAGCCTACGCATTTTTTTTTTTCAGGTAAATGAACTGGTTAGACCGATAGCTAAATAAACAATGAACTGACAGTGGTCAGGGATTTGGGGGCCATGTAATAAATAAGTTCTAATGATTAGTTTTTTCCTCCTGTTAGCACTTTCAGCCTAAATAGGCAGTTAGAAAAATTTTCACCAGAAGACAGCGAAAAAAAACAAAAACAAAAACAAAACCGGAGATGATTGAGGCGAGACTTTAACCGTTATTAAAACACATTCCTACATACCACATGCAATAGACTTGGAGAGCTAAAAGGCCAAAACGGTTGTTGACCATGACTTGGAAATTCCACATAAACATTCCAAAAACGAAAGCACCGAAGGTTGTAGTAAGACGAACGCAATCCTGAAGCCGTGGAACATTTTTTAAAGCCTTGTGTCCTATGTGAATACAAAGAGAAAAAGGGACAATGTTATTTGAAGTGATTTGAATCTTGGGGGCCAAAGCGAACTGAACGCAATTTTTCTTTGAAATTGAGGTAAAATATGATCAAAGTCTAAATTATCTTCCTTTATCGTAGCAAATATCTCACGGCGTCTCCAAATAAAACTTTGTGATTCATAGAAGTAAGACATTAATATCTTAGGACTAACTTTCAAGGTTTGTAGTCTCATGTGCACATGTTGATCGTCAGTAAATCAAATCTCAAACTTCAAGTTTTCGGTCTTTTTTCGCGTTTTGTTCGCACTTTGATCACTAAAGTATCCTCATCTGAAGAGCCAGCAAGCACCATGAGTTTCCAAAGAGTCAGAAATGGTGGTAAACTTGGCATATTCTTTCATCCCTCTTCAAAAATTATTAGAGAAATATGTCGATAGCCTTGTTGAAAATCCGCGGAAGCGCGCTAAAAACATCAGAATAACGTCGAACGGGAAACATTTTAATTAATCTCTCGCATGCGCGGACAAAATGCCTCTCTGATTAACCAGTCACAATGGAGCGTTATCCTCCCCTAGGTGATACTAAAGCAGCCAATCACTCGACCGAAACGTCACGACTCACTTGTTCAGTTGGGAAGAAATTGCATTGTGAGGCAAAAAGTAATACTCCAGTGATGTTTTAATGAATGAAAATAATACTTATTACAATATTAGTGCAAGATTTTGCTTTGTAATTTGCATATCGAGTTCAATCTGATGATAGCTTTTCCACGAATTTCTTCTTGTTTAGTGCTTTTCTTTGACTTAGACTTATTAACACTTCTGTTTTCTTGTCGTCAGAATTGCGTTGCTCGAAGGTGAGCAGGAGAAGAAGGAAAGGCAGATGGTAGAAATAGCAAGAGAGGTAGAGGAAAAGTGAGTGCTAACTAGAAGCTAAACCTCGTTAGCAGGATTTTGAACATTTCGTAAGTTTGGGGTGACTCTGAAGCCCTTCCCAGAAGAGACAAGCTGATGATTTAGGGGTGCGAGCTGATGATTTAGTGCAAGGGAGGAGTTTACGTGATGAGGGGATAGTTTAGCAGTCATTAGTAATTCTTCGGTGTAAATAATTTATCCACATGCCATGATGGTGATTTTTGACGGCAGATAAAGACTCTCTTTATGAAATTGATTAATCTGTTTGTCTTCTTTGGTTAACCCGTTATCAGTGAGTGACTTTTATTTAAAATGAGATCTGTAATTCTTTATTGTTAGAACTGAAGGCCTGACAAATGAACATCAGAAGGAGGTCGATAAATTGTTACGCGAAATACAGACAATGAAAGAAAGGTAAGTCTGCATTAACTGCCTGATTGAATCAGTAGAATCGTCTTGGAATAAACAAAAATCGAATCTTGTATTCCAGTTTTAGCTTCCTTTTTTGTTAATGTACATTTTTTACACATAAACATCGATTTTACTTAAACGGTATCTCTAGAGTTGGACAGGGTATTTGATGACAATTTTCTTGGCGCGTTTGAGGTCAATTTCTGTTGAGTCTATTTAAAGCGGATCTTACATCAGATTTCACGCCTAAAAACAGGATTTCACTCATACCTTGACTTATCTCAAAGGTTATGGAAGAAAAGTGGCTATATCCAGAAAATGTATGAAGATTAAAACATAAATCTAAGCTTGAATGCCAAGTTAGCTGTTAAAATAGTTATTCTTTTCTAGCCATTGGTAAACGCAGGCACAAAGCGAGATGAGTACTGTTGAATATTGATCATTATCAGATAGCTATTGTTACAGAGGCAAATAATCAGGAGCCATCTATTTTTTCAAGAGTCTATATTAAGCTAAAACATCGAAAGAGGAATTTTGATTGTTTCGGTGGAAATATGTAATTGGGTTGCAGAGAAATCTAGCCAATGTGTATTTTGTGCGCTTAGAATTAAATTTGGTGTTACAGAAAATGTTTGGTGGGCAACTACATCGAGTCAATAGTGAGTACATTTGAGCTGTTGCTTATAAGAGAGGGTTGCCATATATACCGATAAACGTTAAAAAACACACGAGATCAGAGTGAGATGTTCTGCTTTTAAATCCCTTCTCACAGAAATGATACTCTTCTTAAGGAACTCGAAAACATGGAGGAGAAAATAACGAAATATACTCAGATGTAAGTAGATGGACAAAATGTAACTTACCTAGATTTATAAATACCGTGCTCAACTCACGAATCTTAATACAAGAGAAAGACTGTTCGATGTCCAAGCAAAATCACAGTTAGTGTTCTGGGGTCACATGATCACCGTTTCACGTGAGCAGAGTGTAATTGAAGGTGGCGTGACATTCTTACTTTGAAGTATTTCTAGGCTTTTGTACACGCTTTTGTTTCTCCAGTTTAGGCTAATCATTGCGAACCTTTTTTTTTTTTAATCTTAGCAGGGTGTTAAATCGCGTAGAAAGGTATGAGCTTTGTGCGTTGGCCAAACAATTTCATAAAAATCGCTCTCACGCTTGTTTCAGGACCTTTAAGAGTAACTTACTAAAATGCAATGGCTTATAAATACAGGTGTTAGTGTTTAGTGTTTACTTGTAAAACTCCACGGAGAAGTCTATGAAAATTCGACGAAACGCTTCGGAAACTAAGGGAAATTGTTCAGCAGCTGTTCGCAGATGGCTGCTTACTGTTTTAGTTTTATAATTATTTCTTTAAACTGTGCCACGTACGACCCATTTTTAAGAGTCAATATGAAGAGAGCGATTTAAGTTGGTTTGAATCATAATTGTACGGTATGTGAACAAGCTCTTTCTTTTTTCAGAAATCTGACACTCAAAGAGGAAATAAAGAAGAAGGAAAAAGAGGCAGAGGAGAAAATTAAGGAGCTAGAAGAAAGGTAAATTCTCAAATAATATGATTCAATCTTCATTTCACAGTATTTTCGGCTAAAAGAGTGTGAACGTAATAGACTAAATCCTCCATATTGGCCCTCCACCAAACATTATATCTCTGGATTTATTTAAGACTCTTATTCACGTTCCAGACTCAACGTACTTGCTGAAATTAGACATATTTATATACATATGTTAGGTGCTAATAACCTTATGATCAAAAGACTTGCAGTTTTTAAGCTATTTGCTTCATATCTAGTAGAGGAACTTGTTGATCCTCGTAAACTTAATGTGGCCTTAAAATGATTGTGATTATGGGTAAATATTATGGTGATCTGTGATCTCCTATCTGAATTTGATTTTGATCAGATTCTTTCAAGGAAACAAAGAGCAGTTCAAAATTTGCAATACTCTTACATGCAGATTTCTTGCTAGCAGCACCCAACTAGTGTCCGGGAGTTATGGGTTCGAATCCTGTCGTAACTTAACTTTCTCCAGGCTTCTTTTCTTCAATTTCAATAATTGTAGCTCACCTGCGAGGATTTTTCTGTAGATTTTTGGTTTGACGCGAGCAACCGCTGGTATGCGCCTGCGTCGGTTTCCCGCTAGAGACTAGAAGAGGAGCAGGAAAATACGTCGGAAAAACAACAATGGATTGAGTATTTGACAGAACCTTTCTTATTATATTTCCCTCCGTGCCTTAGATGGAAACGTTGGCGTCTTAAAATTGTTGTGTGGTGTGCGGAAGGAGGTGATTTTCAAAAGGCAAAAGAGTATGCAAACGACTCCTAGTCTTGTTTTATGATTGTTTGGGCGATCGATGTCGATGATGTCTTTTTTATGAAGGATGGAAGAGGCATGTTGAAGAGATGTATTGGATAATATTTTAGTCGTGTCATTGTTATCTCAAGTTAGCGTTGATTATTTGAAGCACTCACTTTCATGTGAGCGTTTCGTAGAGCTTCAACTGCTGGTGCAATGCACTTTCAATTTAAGCGAAAGAAAAAAGTTAACGTTTAGTTTCAAAAGTCTCTCTTTTGACATTAATCGTAACTGGTGAGGCCGATTACCAAAACAAAAAAAGTCAATGTCGGGTAAAGAAAAGTAAGATAACACAAGTACTAGAGATACGGTTGTTACATCAAAGGAGAGCTTGTTAGAAAAGGAGGAACAATTATGGGTTTCATCAGATTATAGAAACTTATTTTAAATCCGTCTCGGATATATCATCAGTTATGGTCAATAATGCGACAAATTTCATTCAAATTGGAGAAATTTGAAGACTTAGCATTGGTCAAACTACCCCTAAGCCTCAACAGATGATCGAGAATTGCACCATGAGTGGAAAGGTGTGCACAAAGACAAGACCGAGCAGCCTGTTGCCCTATGAGCCCAAAGGTGTGACCAGTAATAATAAATTAAGTTAAGGCAAGTTGCGTGGAGAGAGCAAAAGACTGATAATTTAAACCATAAGTAAGCTTCTGGTACTAATAAGAAACTTTTGAATACCAGCTGGCCACAGTAAATGTCACAGCTATCCGTTCTATCAATAATACCAACTCTATGTATTGGGTTCACGTCAAATCTCTAAACAGCAGAGAACATATAAGTCAATTCCCATCATCAATCTCAATTAGTGAAGAAATAAACACTCGTATAGTATATAAAGTTCAGTGTTCAAAAACAAAACAGAACAAAACAGGAATGATGAAAAATATAACCAAACTGGCATAATTGTTAAAATTAATACTAATCATGACGGTGTCTGAGCGAATATGATCATGCTGAAGTTCATCGCGGCTCGCTCATCATTGCGATCTCCGGTCATCACAGTAAAGCAAGCCTCAGAAACTACATCGGCGGCCCTTCGAGTGAAAACAGTCAAGGCTTCTCTATTTGTTAAATAGAACACAACAAAAAATAATTTAAAACCGGAGATGATTGAGGCATGACTATAATGGTTGTTAAGACGCATGCCTACATACCATTTACAACAGACTTGGAGAGCTAAAAGACCAAAGACGGTTGTGAGCCATTATTTGGAAAATCCACCTAAACCTCCCGAAAACGAATTCGCCAAAGATTGTAGTAAGAGCAACGCAATCCTGAAGCGTTGTGTCCTATGTGACTACAAAGAGAAAGAAAGTGGTGGGGTGAAAAAGAAGCCAATGATAATCTTAAAAGAGTTTATATTAGTTTCAACAAGCGGCGCCAGCGACTGGCAGGCGTGCGAGGATTCACAATGAAATAAGAGAACAACCTTCGTTTTTTGTAAAATTATAATTTACAGTCCTTGAACTTGAAAACAATCCGAAGATCCTTAAAATTATCACTTACTCCGAAGCGCTCAGAGTTTACAGGTGTTCAAAAACTTTTTCTGTTATGGCGTGAGATTGGGGACAAAATCGATCGCTACATTTCGTATCGTGTGTTTTTTCTGCGCGAAGCAACAAAAGGTGCCGGCGACTAACGAAATTACGGGTTAACACGAAAATAACACCTAAACAAATAATTTTGGCTACCGATTTTTGGTGAATTTTTAAAGAACAATTTTCTTTTAAGTTTCAAGACAATTTGAATATTCAAAATAAATGTTACGTACTAAAATGCGAAAGTTATACACCACAAAATTGATAAATAGGCCTGAAATGAAATTCTATCTTGTTCTCGAGTATACATTGCCTAACACGTGACCAAAATCTACCCAGGCGGAAATCCAAAATGACGGTGGCAGTCTGGGCTTAGTTATATCACTCAAAACTCGTTCCCGTTTGTCTCATTTGATAAAGAGGGAATCATCAATGTTTTCATGAAGACAGTATTGCCTTGATTTTCCAATATTTACAATGATAGACAGTAAATTTCACTTTTCACCCACATTTACTTCCAACCTTTTCTTTCGAACCAGAAACAGAAATGATATATGTTTAAAACACATGACATCATCCACTATTGTCGAATGTAATAGCATGATCATTTCAAATGTAATGCCTTCTTATCCCAACGTTACTTTGTTTCTTTGCTACATTAGCCAACACTGAACTACTGCTCGTACTCTAAATATGACAATCAACCACAAAATTCCCTAAACCAGAAAACATTAAACATAATCCAAAAAATCATTTAAGTCATCTGTCAATTCGCGAGTTTGCTCACAGAGCAATTTGATTCGAGCTCACGATGTTTTGCTCCGCGTGTGGTTCGGTAGTAGATAAAGATGCAAACTTTTGTAAAAGCTGTGGTAGAGGTACGTTTCTTAATTTAAAGTGTTCGTATTTGCATTTCTTTTAGTTCCAAATAACGATAGGCTTGAGAGAAAACTGCTTCAAATTAGCTGATTAGCATGTTTCTGGAGTCAGATTGTGCATGTGGCCTGTGTGTAAAAAGAAAACATTCATAATGTATGTGCCTTGATGAATTAAGGATTTTTCAACAGGTGGAAAAAAAATAATGAAGCAAAATAATGTAGCTTACACCTCAGAGGAAACTTTACTTTAAATAGTGTTATTTCCATAAGTCTGTTTAACATCAATAAAACTCAAGATAAAAGATTTTGGAAATAATCAGGAATGTTTTGGCCTTTAATCTCGTGCTCTCTGACTGTTTGCAGGCGTACAGTATTTTTTCACCTGTTGAAAAATCCTTGTTTCATCAAGGCCTATACATTATGAATATTTTCTTTTTACACACAGGCCACATGCACAATCTGACTCCAGAAACATGCTAATCAGCTAATTTGAAGCAGTTTTCTCTCAAGCCTATCGTTATTTGGAACTAAAAGAAATGCAAATACGAACACTTTAAATTAAGAAACGTACCTCTACCACAGCTTTTACAAAAGTTTGCATCTTTATCTACTACCGAACCACACGCGGTGCAAAACATCGTGAGCTCGAATCAAAGTGCTCTGTGAGCAAACTCGAAAAACGGCGGTTTTTCGAGCGACTAGTGTGTTACTGTTACTGTTACTGTTACTGTTACTGTTACTGTTACTGTTACTGTTACTGTTACTGTTACACGACATACCATTTCAGATGCAAATAACAACCGCTGACCAACCGCTGACCAACTCGTTTTCTTTGTTTTGCCGTGACAGTTGTGGGCCACCGTAGCACTTTGTCCACAAAAGCATCCTCATCCGAAGAGCCAGCAAACACCATGAGTATCTACAGAGTTAGAAATGGTGGTAAACTTGGCATATTCTCTCATCCCTCTTGAAAAATTATGAGAAGAAGGTGGCCATAGCCTAGTTGAAAACCCGCGGAAGCACGCTGAAAACACAATGGCGCCGAAGGGACAAAATTTAAATTAATCTCGCGCATGCGTAGATAAAAGGCCTCTCTGCTCAACCAGTCACAGTGGAGCTTTATCCCCCCTTAGATGACACCGAACCAGTCAATCACTGGACCGAAACGACACGATTCGCGTGGCAAAAGATAGTACTCCAATTATGTTGTTTTAATGAATGACAATTACATTTATTACGATATTAGCGAAAGATTTTGGTTCGCAAATTGCAGATTGAGTTTAAGCTGATGATAGCTTTTCCATGAATTCCTTCTCGTTTAGTGCTTTTCTTTGACTTGACTTATCAAGTTTGCTTATCTTCAGAATCACGAGACTCGAAGGTGAACAGGAGAAGAAGGAAAGGCAGATTGTAGAAATAGCGAGAGAAGAAAAGGAAAAGTGAGTGCTAACTAGACGCTTAACCTTGTTGGCAGGATTTTGAACATATAAAAAATTCAGGGTGACTCTAAAGCCCTTTCTAGGAGAGACGAGCTAATAATTTAAGACTAAGCACTTACAGCACAGGGGACGATTTTCCGTGATGAAGGGATGGTAAATAATTCACCTACAAATGATGGTGGTGATTCTTCAACAGCAGATAAATACTGTATTTATGAAGTTGATTAGCCTGTTTATGTCTTCGCTGGTTACCTCGTTATAAGTGATTAATTTTTTATCTAAAATGAGATCTTTAATTCTTTATTGCTAGAACTGAAGGTCTGACAAATGAACATCAGAAAGAGGTCGATAAATTTTTACGCGAAATACAGACAATGAAAGAAAAGTAAGTCTATATCAACTGTCTGAATCAGTAGAATCGGCTTGAAATAAACAAAAATTGAGTCTTGTATTCTAGTTCTAGCTACCGTTTTTATTAATTTTTTTCTTAATGGGTATCTCTAGAGTTGGACAGGGTTCTTGATGACAATTCTCTTCGACGTCGTCCACTGCAAAATCTTGACGCGTTTGAGGTCAATTTGTGTTGAGTCTGTTTAAAGCGGATCTTATATGAGATTTCACGCCAACAAAAAGGATTTCTCTCATTCTTTGTCTTATCTTTAAGGTTATTGAAGAAAAGTGACTATATCCAAAAAATGTATGAGGACTACAACAAGAATCTTGCAGATCATAAATCCAGGTTTGAATGGACAAAGCGAAATGAGTACTGTTGAGTACTGATCATTTTAAAATATTTATTGCTCCATAGACAAATAATCAGAGCCTTTAATTTTTTTCAAGAGTCTGTATTCAGCTAAAACATTGAAAGAAAAATTTTTATTGTTTCGGTGGAAATGTGTAATTGGGGTTGCGGAGAAATCTCGCCAGTGTGTATTTTGTGCGCATAGAATTCGTTCTGGTAATACAGAAAACCTAGATTTCTGGTACACCTGAGCTCCTGCCCATTTGAGAGGGTTACTATATGTACCGTTAAAATTTACAAAAACACACGAGATTGGAGTGATTTGTTCTACTTTTGAATATTTTTTTCACAGAAATGACACTCTTCTTAAGGAACTCGCAAAGAGGGAGGAGGAAATCGCGAAATACACTCAGATGTAAGTTGATAAGCAAAATGTAACTCACCTAGTTTGTAGATGCAGTGCTCACCTCACGAATCTTAATACAAGAGAAAGACTGTTCAACGTTCACGCAAAATCACTGTGCAATTAAGACTAACATTGATTTATGGCTGGAATTCTCGCCCCAGCAGCACTCGTTCTAATGTGTATCTGTGGGGTCACATGACCACCGTTTCACGTGAGCAGAGCGTAATTGAAGGTGGCGTGACATTCTTAGTTTGTGGCATTTCTAGGCTTTTGTACACGTTTCTTTCACAACTAAAAGACATTCAGGCGCTCGATTAGGCTAATCATTCCACCATGAGTATCCACAGAGTTAGAAATGGTGGTAAATAACCTGGCATATTCTTTCATCCCTCTTCAGAAATTGTTTGAAAAAGGTGGCAATAGCCTAGTTGAAAACCTGCAAAAGCGCGCTGAAAACATCAGAATGGCGCCAAACGGGCAAAATTTTTAATTTATCTCGAGCATGCGCGGACAAAATGCTTCTCTGCTCAACAAGTTTCGACGGAGCGTTATCTTTACTTAGGTGAACCAGTCAATCTTTCGACCGAAACGTCACGATTCACTTGGGAAGTAATTCCGTTGTGAGGCAAAAGATAATACTCCACTGACGCTGTTTTAATGAATGACAATAATGTTTACTACGATATAAGACTTAACTTTGTCATTTGCAGATTGATTTTCCCTGAAATCCTTTTCGTTTAGTGCTTTTTCTTGACTCGACTTATCAAGTTTGCTTATCGTCAGAATCGCGAGACTCGAAAGTGAACAGGAGAAGAAAGAAAGGCAGATTGTAGAAATAGCGAGAGAAGAATAGGAAAAGTGAGTGCTAGCCAGAAGCTAAACCTTGTTGGCGGGATTTTGAACATTTCGTAAATTCAGGGTGACTTTGAAGCCCTTTCCATAAGAGACGAGCTAATAATTTAGGACTGAACACTTACTGTAGAAGAAGGGATTTACCATGATGAGGGGATAGTTTAAGAGTCATTGGTAATTTTTTTTATGTGAATAATTTACCCACAAATGACGATTCTTAGACAGCAAATAAATACTGTATCTATAAAGTTGATTGATCTGTTTATGTCTTCTTTGGTTAAATCGTTATTAGTGAGTGACTTTTTATCGAAAATGAGTTCTTTAATTCTTTATTGCTAGAACCGAAGGCCTGACAAATGAACATCAGAAGGAAGTCGATAAATTGTTAAGTGAAATACAGACAATGAAAAAAAAGTAAGTCTTTATCAACTGCCTGATCGAATCAGTTGAATCGGCTCGGAATAAACAGTGCAGTTCTGGCTTCCTTTTTTGTTAATGTACATTTTTTACGCATCAAAATCGATTTTACTCAACCGGTATATCTAGAGTTGAACAGGGTTCTTATGACAATTTCTTCGACGAAGCTGTAGTCGTCAACCGAAAAATCTTGACGCGTTTGAGGTCAATTTGTGTTGAGTCTATTTTGAGGGGATCTGACATCAGATTTCACGCCTGAAAACAGGATTTCAATCATTCCTTGACTGATGTTAAAGGCTATTGTACAAAAGTGTCTATAACAGAAAATGTATGAGGACTACAACAAGGATTTTGCAGATCATTAGTAAAGGCATGCACTAAGTGAAGTGATTACTGTTGAATGCTGATCATTTCAAAATATCTAATGCTCCAGGGGCAAACAATCAGAGCCATCTATTTTTTTCAAGAGTCTGTATTCAGCTAAAACATCCAAAGAGAAATTTTGACTGTTTCCGGTTGGAAATATGTAATTTGGTTGCTGAGAATCTCGTCGGTGTGTATTTTGTGTGCTTAGAATTAATTCTGATAGTACAGAAAGGTTAAATTTTTGGTAGGCAACTAAATGGGAACAATGGTGGGTACAAAAACACACGGGATCAGAGTGAGTTGTTTTAGTTTTGAATCTCTTTTCACAGAAATGACACTCTTCTTAGGGAAAAGGAGGAGGAAATCGCGAAATATACTCAGATGTAAGTTAATAGACAAATTATAACTCAACTTGTTTGAAGATGCCGTGCTCACCCCATGAATGTTAATACAAGAGAAGGACTCCGTTTAATGTCCACGCAAAATTACTGTGCACTTTAGACAAACATTGATTTATGGCTGGCACTCTTGCTCCTGCAGCACTCGTTCTATTGTGTTTCTCTGGGGTCACATGACTGCCGTTTCACGTGAGCAGAGCGTAATTGAAGGTGGCGTGACATTCTTACTTTGTAGCATTTCTAGGCTTTTGTACGCGCTTTTGTTTCCCCACTAAAAGACATTCAGATGCTCAGATTTCGCCAATCATTGCGAACTATTCGTTTCTATTAACCTTATCTGGGTGTTAAGGAAAGGTATGAGCGTTGTGTGTTAGCCAAACAATTTCATAAAAATCGCTCTCACGCTTGTTTCAGGACCTTTAAGAATACAGGCGTTTACTCCCCGGAGAAGTCTGACAATTCAATAAATTGCGTCGAAATTAAAATTTAGGCAAGTTTTACGACAACTATTCGCAGAGTGCTGCTCACTGGTTTAGTTTTCTTGTTATTTCTTTGAACTGTGTCACATACGACCCATTTTTCATAGTCAATGTGAAGAAAGCGATTTAAGTTGGTCTTAATAATAATTGTACGGTATATGAATAAGCTCTTTCTTTTCTTAGGAGTCTGAAACTCAAAGAAGAATTGAAGAAGAAGGAAAAAGAGGCAAAGGACAAAATTAAAGAGCGAGAGGAGAGGTAAATTCTAAAATCATGTGATTTAATTTTTTATTTACATTTCACTGTATTTTCATAACGTCTCACTGCTATAAATAAAATTTGAGACAATACAGGAGCAACGATTCTAATCTTAACGGCAAAGAGTATGAACGTAATGGACTAAAATCCTTCATATGGGCCTTCCACCAAGCATCATCTCTCTGAATTTATTTTACACTTTTAATCACGTTCCAGACTTAACGTACTTTCCGAAATCAGACACATTTATGTACATCTGTTTGGTGCTAATAACCTTATTAGTCAATAGACTTGCAGTTACTATATATCTAGTAGAACTTGTTGATCCTCGAAAACATTATGTGGCCTTAAAATGATTGTGATTATGGGTAAATATTATATGGCGATCTGTGATCTCCTATCCAACTTTGATTTTGATCAGATTCTTTCACGGGAACAAAGAACATTTCAAAATTTGCAATACTCTCAGATGCAGTTTTTTGCTAGCAGCACACAATTAGCAGCACTCAATTAAGCTTCTTTTCTTCAATTTCAATAATTGTAGCTTACTTACGACGAATAATTTTTTTACTTGAGTTTAAGTCCAACATTATTGGGTGTTAAAAACCCACTAGCGATCTACATCACAAGTGACTCGTGAGAAAAACGAAGAAAGTTCATCTCCTAAGTAAGATACAGTTTCTACTCGAGATATGTTCGTCAAATCAAAGGAGACCTTGTCAGAAATGGAGGAATAATTATAGATTATAACAGAGTAAAGAAACCTTTTTTTGAATCATGAGTCTCGGAAATATCATCAGTTATGGTCAATGATGCGACGAATTTCATCAAAATTTGAAGACTTACTTTTGATCAAACTACCCCTAAGCCTCAAAAGATGATCGAGAATTGCTTAAAGTTAGGGTTTGAGTTAGGGTTAGCGTGGAGAGGTGTGTATAAAGACATATAAAGTAATAATAATATAAAGTAAAGTAAAGTAATAATTAATTAAGTTGAGGCAAGTTGCGTGGAGAGAGCAAAGACTGATAATTTAAACCAGTAGGTAAGCTTCTGGTACTACTTTCAATTTCTTGAATAGTGTGTCGATACGTTTTCGCGCACTAAACTGGACTTCGCTGGAACGTACGAAACGGGAGAAATTAACTCGGTAGAGACCACTCTCACACGGAGATCTACTTCGAGCGAGCTTATACGGACGTCAAGGATGAGACAGCGTTTTACTTAAATATTCCATCTGTTTCTACGACAAAAATAATTACAAAATTAAAAGGACGGATACAATAAACTCGTGGCCATTAAAAATAGGAATCTTAGGTAAGAATTCACAGCTCTGGTATAGAATATATATATTTTATTTGCCGGCTGGGAGGTCTGTATGGTGAAAAACTGTGACCGAGGTCACAGTTTTTCACCATACGGACCGACCCTTAGCCGGTAAATAACATATTTATTGTTTTTAAACTTGACGAAATTCTTTCCGAAAGAACCCGAATGATTTATGGCCGTAAATACGGCAAGATCTTCTATAAACTGAACAATTTTTGAGTGAGTAAATGGTAGTTAAAATAGAGGTGATGCAAATTTAAGAGAGATGCCTCAGCGAAACATTTTCATTTCCGTAACGATAAAGGTGATTTAAAAGGCTTCCAAACAAACTTTGAAACATTATTTTCAGAAGTATCTGTCACAATCTGACACCTGTCAATTAGAGAGCGCCCAAGAAAAAAAAAAGCGTAGGAACATTTGAAAACCAACTAGTTTGGTAAGGACTGTCACGACAATGTTTTCTTCAAAATCAGTTAGGCCTAGTTCAAACGTCGATCTTTACATGTACCGAACCTAATTGCAATTTGGGTCGACTCGAATAATTAAGAGCGGCAGTTGATTCAAACGTCGATCCGAATTTAGTCGATCCTAATTACAAAACTGAACATAACTCCATTGTAGTCAGCGGTTAATGCCTACCAAAATGGCGGAAAAAAATGCGGGAAGCACAACTTGTGGAAATGAAGAGCTTGTTTTTCTTGCAAATGCGATTAAGGAGGGTAGAAAAAGGCGACTCAAGATGCAGTTAGCATTAAACAACCTTGCTGCCAGGAGAAGACGAGTTTTGAATTTGGCTTGCCTTCTATTATTCAAACACCACACATGGCATACAAAAGTACTCCTTACACGTAAGACAGGTATATTTTGTGGTTTTAAAACAAGAGGAGCACGAGCCTTCCTCCTTTCCCGCCATATTGTTTGAATGGTTCGAAGGCTTTCGGGCATGGCACGTAAGCGAACTTTCTTGAATTGTGGGTAAAACATAATTATTTTAACGTATGTATAATGTATGCATTAAGTTCGGTACATGTAAAGTACGACGTATGAATCAATGCCGATCTTTTACCGTTCTATCCGACTAGCCGAGTCGGATAGAACGGCACTGTCGATCCGAATACAAATCTGCCGATCCTAATTGATTCAAACGTCGATCTTTACATGTACTTTAGAAACGTTAGGTTCGGTACATGTAAAGATCGACGTTTGAACTAGGCCTTAATGATCTAACGGAAAGTATTATTCACTCTCATCGACCATTCATTCATGTACGAAGATTTACCTCTGTTCATTAAGTAAACGGCGATGAAAGCAATTGTGAGTAAATTCAATTTTTTTATTTTGAAGTTGTGAGAGTTTGCTCGTTTGTTTGCTGTAATGGCGTGTTTAACTCTGATCTTTCCTTCACAAAAACTAAATTCGAACGGCACACTCCAACGAGACACAAGGGAATGTAATGCGGCCTTTTCTCAAAAAATTCCTTCAATTTCTGTTGTGCAATTTAAGGTACAAATGTCCAAATTGAACGGAATTGGAAAGACTCACCAGGAGCGTATATTTGTTGTAGAACTTAAATTAAAACTTCGCTTGCTCTTTCACTATGAACAAATTGCTCGAGAAACTTCAGATATTAAATGAATGAAAGTTCCATCGTTCAGTTTAACTGTAACCAAATACCTCACGTTTCAACTTTCTGGGTACTTTTTGTGAATGATTAAAATTAATTGCAGACGGTTTTTAGGCCGCTTGTCAACCAACGTAATGACACTATTGTTTATACAAATTCATTCTGAAACCAATATTTTTCTGTCAACCAAAGTGATTTGATAGAGAGAAAAGAGAGGATTCATAAGTTATTTATCGGCTTGAGGTAGTGACCGACGTGTTTGCTTAAAAATACTGCCCAGCCGGAAAACGAGTTATATTTATGAAAAATGACAACGAAAGCTGGGATGTACTCGGCGACTCACGAAAGCGTTACCGTGGCCCGTGGGCAGAGATAGGAAAATACTGACCGGGTAAAGAACCAATCAGATTGCAAGATTCGTTACCGTGCCCTCTAAAAAAACAATAAATACCTATCTTACCTACAGTTGAACAGCTTAGGAAATAAAAGTGGAAAAGTCATTAAAAGTTTCTGCTTATCTATGCAAGGTTGGTGTGGAAATCTATCGTATGAAGGAAAATTAAAATTACGAGTATAAACTCAGCTGCCAACTACCATGAGAACCAATTATTCCAGAAAGACCATTAAGAGAGTGTCTGTAAGAGCGGTCCGGTCGATTTTGCTTGATACACGAATTTCGCTCATTTCTTGTGTGTTGTAAGACATTCAGGTACCTAAAACCACAATCCGTTTGATCGGATCTCTTTATTTTTCAGAGTTAAATTTTAAATTTTAGATTTTTGTAATGATAAAAGAGGATAATTTAGAATTTGATAATATTTTACTACAACTTCGAAGTAAATCTGCTTGTTTACTTCGAAGTTGGCTATTTGACGATGCAGAGGCAATGAGAATTGGTTCACTTTTCCTACTTTGCTTTTTCCCAAGACTGATGCTTCTCAGTAAAAATCTGGTAGAAAAGGATCAGAGGAACATGGAAGACACGGCTGCAGTAAATAGGCGCTCGGAAGTGGAAAAAGAATTCTCATATTTTTTTGACAACGAAAGAATGGACGCGATAGAAAAAATGCAAAGCGTTTATGGATCTGATGAAGACATTGACATTGGTATCTCTTACCCTCGACTAGCCTGCATGATATTTGAGGTGAGAAAAATCGAGAAAATATTTATTTTGTTCTCTTTTTTCCGACAGCTGGAAGGTTGTAATATTTTTAACATTACCGATTATGGCTGGTTACTGTCTTAACCCTTTCAATCGAACCTCTTGTAACACTTGTGAAATTTCTTCCTGAAAGGCGGCCTACGAAAAGACGACAGAGGCAAAGGACTCAGCACTGCATGTTTTCAGAGAAACAATCAATGAAATGATTAAAGAAGCTGCGGAACTGGGAGAAGCTTACTTGCGTTCGGAAAAGGTATACAGTAAATCTTACACTAAAGCTGGCAAAACTAGCTTTATCTCGCCAATCTGAGATTATGATCATAACTCGTGTTCCTTGTCAGATTAAATGAGTACCTAATTTTGGTAAATGATAGAGAACCAAATCTAAAATGAATGATTTGGAGTGCCTTTATCGAGAACTACTGTCGTGGTAAGACTGAAACAGTGATCCAATAGTTTTGAAAATTCGGCGTTGTTGTTAAAATTGTCTTTTGTTCCTAAAATTTGACTCTTTCATTTCACTACTAAATGAGTTACACGAAAGTCTTGGAAGACTTTTGTGCCAGAATCTGATAATAAATAATTATATCGTTTGAACTGCTCGCGCGTTTCGTGATTTCTGGTTAATATTGATGTCTGGATCAGTGCTTTTCAGGCTTCGACTGGTGTTGCAATATTATTACCAAAACTTAAAAAAAAAACCCTTGTGCCAATAAACTTCGAAATGCATTCGCGTTCGTGCGATTTCGCTGCTGAAGGAAAAATCAACGTTAGGTTTATTTCTCAAATGATAAATGAGAACTGGATTACCTAGTACCTTAGCTGAGTCTTGCTTTCAAAATGTTTATTTAAAAAAAACCCTTGAACATCCGCAGCTGAGATATTGTCCAAAAAATGAATACTTGGCCAAGAAGCGAAGCATCGAGGGCAGATGTGAAATTTTGAGGACAATCTCTCAGCCAAGGGAGCTGTCAGCTGACATATCAGGAAGTCTGAATGGTGTTTATTAATTTCATAACCCTCACATTAATTTTGGCATCCAGCGTGGACAACAAATTTTATTTACTTTTTTTGTACCTTTCAGAGCAGCATTTTAAGTCATCTTTTTCGTATCACTGGACTCTACAAAACAAAATCGGGTTTTCTTCCATTTAAAGTAATAAATATGAAACAGTGAAACTCTTGAGCTGGTTTTTTCCGCTTACTTTGTCTGTTTAAGAGGGAGGGAGATAATCGGGGAACAAGTATCGACAGAGAGAGGCGGTTATTGCTCAATAACTGTCCGGTGATTTTGCACCACCTGACGTAAGGTAGCTGATAGAATCGCACGAATATCCAAAGATGGGTTATTGAGAACCACAACCAACGTTTATTACTAAGTGAAACAAAATATTTTGCTTAAGCTTTACAATTTTCGGTTTATTTCTCATCTTTTTTACTCTGTCATGTGTTGATCAAGTCCGAGCTATCGTCACATGGAGTCACTTTCAAAATACCAACATGCAGCCAGGAATTGAAGTACCCGACCGAGGTTCTAGATACTCTCATGCTTTCCCTGAAAGAAACTGCGCACCTTTGCAGCCTTGAGTCCATAAAAGAGGTATGTTAGTAATAGCTATATAGTAAACTGCTTTCAGTTCCCGTTCAATTTTTACTAAGCCTCCTATTATCTCTTTCAAAAAGGGAAAATCCTTTAAAGACATGCTTGTGAGAGCAAAAACTTAATTAGAAGGCGATTATATACATACATTCTAGTCAGCGGTATCTTCAAACAGTTTAGGACCTTCGTTGTTGTTCCTGATGTTTTGAGCAAATTTTCGAAGATAGGGAATGTTTTCTTCTTCAGATGAAGAGCATGATGTCAGCATCAGTTGAAATTATATTCTATTAAGCGTGACTTATAATTTCGGTTTGGGAAATTGAGCCAAAATTGAAAGAAACGACAGAAATAGATATGGCAAACAGTTACAATTAAGTTGGAAGTTTGAAACCAAAATATACAATTTACAATCATCACACCCTACGCATCCTAGCAAAGAAAGGGTCAATTACCACCACGACTTCTCCCAAACGTTCATGCTTACTGGAAATTATTAATTTTTGTTATACTTACAATAGTTCTACCGACTCAAATGCATTTTTCTAAAGTTATCCCATAGCATATGACTGTACAGGTCAAGAAGAAAGTTCAAAGGAAACAAATGGCCCTCATAGCAAATAGCTGAGTGCAAAATAGGTAGCGTTGGCTCTATTTCGATAGTAATTATTAAGGATAATAATGGACTCGAACTTTTACTTTTACGTTCAGCTGGAACTCAATTTTGTAAATAAGTTTTCAGTTACTTGAAATTTTTTTGTAATTATTGATATTCTCGAAAGCATTGTGCATGTAGACAGGGAGCTGATTGTTTTTGTGCTCGGTTGTTTTAATATTCAAATTAACCGTTTCAATCGCGCAAAACGAATAGCTTAGGTGGAATGTTGAATTTTAGTGTTTTCTCGTCCTCTCTACTCACCATCTTCTATAGCAACAACAAAAAGGTTTCTCATCTTAAAATAACTTTCAAAGCAGTTTTCGGCTTTGGGGACGCAAGAATTCAAAACAGGGGAATTTCCGTCGTGTATTTTTTGTCGTGACCATCAGTTTGTCATTAGAAAGTGAAGGGGAATCCTGTCTTAAAATGTTTCACGAAGAATATTTCTTGGATGCTTTCCTTTTTCATCAGCACAAAGTTTATTCTACGAGTATTCCATTCAATTTCAATGTATCCGATGTCAAATGCAATGGTCAGGAGCGTGCGTACTCTAAGGGTACGCGATAAGAGGATGCCGTCGAAGAGGCCACCCGGGTTTGCATTTAGGCTAGTATTCACCTGCAAAAAGTGGACTTTCGAGGAAACCCTTACAATTGATTTTCATTGTGTTGCAATTGTTTGAAACCTTAGATGCTTTCCCCTCAGACTCGTAAAGCACTTATGAACTATAAGGAGATAAAGGTTTGATGCTAAGGATTGATTTGTCAATTCCTTAGTTCTTACTGAGTATTAACTGAGGAAGTCACGTCATTGTGTGGTTAAGGCGCCACACAACACTACTGAGTACCTCATTGAGTGTATTTTTTACATGCATGCGCAACTTTTCTAATACCCGGAAAAAATACATTTTCAACGAATTGCAAAACATGATTCCATGTTTTTTACTTTTAACGGGGAAGAATTTATACTGCCGAAAAAAAAAAAAACAGAATTTAATGTCACCCGTTAAATTCTGGTTTACATAATATCAAAATATTTACTTTAAAAGGGGAAGAGTTTATACTGCCAAAAAAAAAAAAAGAATTTGATATCACTCGTTAAATTCTGGTTTACATAATATCACGTCTTTTTCAGGGTGTTCGACGAAAAATCACGGAGAAGTGGATATCATGGCTTCATAGCGAAAAATCGTGCCACTTCTCCTTCTCCGATCGTTTGCTTTTTCATCTCAAGGACTACGTTCAGGCGTGCCTACGGTTAGCTTGGCGGATGGTTGTGCAGGTTCCACCCATGCAACTGGAGTATAAGTGTACCACTTTAAAAAATTTCCATCGGATGGTGGGATACCACAGTGGTTCAGAGATGTATTCAATGCCCCCTCCAAATGGACAAGGCGCGGCCGATTATGAGGTTGCTTGTTATTTGTGGCCTGCACTCTTAGACGGAGGAGGACGAGTCATCCGACATGGAGAAGTCCTTGTAAAGTGGAAGCTGAAGTGATATAGAAGCTGAATAGAAATTGCTGTATCAAGGTTAAATATTTGACACTGATTAGCAGAAAAACGGGGCTTTATTTTTTACCCTCCAAATATTTATCGAAAAGGACAAAAGCAGTGCATTTCCTTTTTCGAAATTGTTTTAAAATGTTAATGAAATTATTTTTGATTTAATTTTTTCTCACTTGGAATGTCATTGGAAGGAGGCATGAAAGGTGTGATGGAAAATGTAACCGTATCATATAATATGTAACATTTGCCTCATCTTTGGCGGAAATAATTTTCTTTAAACCGTGGCAGAATTGGATAAATCAATCGAAATTGTAGCTCAAAATCCGATAGTTCTTTCGTTTTGGAGTCCCCAGTGTAAACATGTATAGACTTTTACATGTATTGAGCAGAAAAATGGGCATTAATTCATCTCCAATATATCAGTCTCATTTAACTGACGGCTAGTAGATCATCATTTTACCCTTGCCTAAAAGTTTTGACGTGAGGCGTGATGCTGGAGGTAATGTGGGACTTACGTGTTGAAATGGGGCTTAGTTTGTGGACAAAGTTTACTAGTTCTGCGTTCTCGAGAGGAATGTCGGCAAGCAAATTGTAGAATTTTGTACTAATTGCTGGTTTCTCTGGTGTCCATAAAGACATGTGTTGCTTTTTAAATAAAACTAATTAAAGTTCATAGACACTTAAATCTACTGAAGTGTTTAATACTTAATAATGATAAAAAGGTTATTGTAATTCAAGTACATCTGCGGATCATAACAAGAATAGGAGCCCTTATGACACTCTATGGATAGCTGACAAACTAATTACTTTGTGAACGATTCAACCACAGGTAGATACCAGACTTTTTTGTTTGAGAGATGGACAGGTCTGTTACTATTTCCTATTGTCAAAAAGCACGAAATTAGAATTATAGTCTGGCAAACTATCGACCAAATGAAAGTGAGAATTTTTTTTTTGTTAATAATAATACTAATAAATTTTACAATAATTATAACTAATTACAATACACCATATCACTTACGGCTAATTACATACATTATTTACAGTATTTACAATACTGTTCACTTACGCCACTGGCAATTACAATACATTTCTTACATTATTCACATCTCTTTATTTTCCCTTAATTATTATTATTATTATTTCGCAATAACACATGATATGAACTTCTAGTTTTTTTCCCCTATTTGTACAAGATTACATCACTGTATGAGACATTTTAATGCAAATGAAAGTGAGAATGGGAATCATTCTATTTCACAATAATAAGCGAGTATCAAATTGAGCGAAGATTACAGATCAAGATCCAAATGCACTTGATAAGAGCCTAAAAAAATCTCGCACGCAGTGACAATGCCAATTGTTGACTGACTGGTGAAGCCAAATGTTTAATATTTATTTCAGTTTGTTACAAGAACACGTCAAAACTTAAACTTAAATGTAGTTTTGCTCGAGTTTTTAGTCTCACTCCTTTCTACGAAATCAAGAATTTGTAATTCAGTGGATATCCTCACACTCTACCGGGCCTTAGTATTATAGGATTTCTAGCAATCTGGTGTTTCAATTATATAATAAGGTTCAAAGATGCCTCAAAATGTCAGGGTTAGCTTCGATACTGGAGTTGTTCATGATGGGATATACACAAGGAGACTGAAGTAGAGGTTTACAACAATTTTAGGGACAAATCAGTTCTTTTTGATCCAATGATAACAAACGAAGTTATTGTCCCTGAAACGCAGACAGGTTATCACATATATTCACTCGGGGAATTCAAGTCTTTTCAGGCGATTATTGGTGGTTTTTAATCCTTACTAAACAGGAAGTCGAGATAAACTGTGGCAGTGTTCCCACTGCTTTTGTCTATCGCAGTAGCTTTAATCTCAGTTCCACCAAACTCTATAGCCAAGTCAATCATTCGATTGGTTCCTTTCGTAACATCAGGTGATTCGACGACAGCCTCTCTTATGGAGTTGCTAACTGAAGCGTCTGTTGAATATTTGGCGTCAGGATCGGTCGAGGTTAAAAAACTGAACTCAACTGCTGTTTGACTTCGCTTTACTGGCCTGTAATTAGGGAAGACTCTCTTTTCACCTGTCCTCACAATACCATTCTCTTTAACAAGAACCTCAAAGCAATCTTTACAATAGGCTACGCCGTCAAAGAAGTGTTGCTTGTCAATTGGGTGAAGACTGGGATCAAACGGGCGGTTAATCTTGAAGCCGTAAGTCGTAGACATGATTCTGGAGTCGACAATGTCAGGTGTTTGGCCAAACATCACCGCACCTTGAACAACTGCAATGCTAGCGTTGTTTGGAACTAAAATTCGGCTTCTGCGAATAGAGAAAAATATCAAAGATGAAAGTATTTTTACATGTCATGTTTTACATGAGCAGTCACTTGCATTTTAGCCATGCAAATTATCTCTTTTGGTTACAAAACTATCATTTTGATTTGATAAATTTTAGGATAGCTTGCAACTTAGTACTTTGACTACGACCCTTCGTACTGAAAGACTTCCGACGTCGAATCACATCTGATTGCGTTTGGTCAGGATAACCCGACCTAGGTTAAGATTCTCCTGTCCAAAACTCCAACCCGTTTAAACGTTTCCGTCAAATTTGCCTTACCTCCGGTCAAAGTTCTTCTTTATTGCATCCTGAAGTATCGCTGACTCGGCGAAACCTCCAACAAGGAAGAAAAATTGAAGCCCACAGAGTTCACGATGCTTAAGAAGGTTGTTCGAGTGCTTCACTATTCCATTCAGAACCGGTTCAAACAATTTTATTATGGCCGCCGGTCCTATATAGAAGTATTCATTTCTGACGAATTGGACATCGTCAGTTCTACAAGAACTTGCAAATCGTCTTGCCAGATCAGGCCAACCTTGCTCTTAAACCAGTGCTGTAAAGGTACGAGGAAGGCGAATTCTGGTTGTTTCACCCTCGTAAGCTCGGCGCCCTCGCTTCTTCATCTCAAATTCATTCATCATCTCCAGCCATTCTGCTGGGTGGTTTTCACGGAAGCTTTTCACTTGATAAGTTCCGAAAAACCTCTCAAGAAGAGACACGAACTCCTCGTCAACATTAGTTCCACCATAAGGTCCTCCGGTCACCTGATGGATTTCTTTGATGTTCCCGTTTGTTGAGATTTCATGAGCTGTGACGTCGAGAGTCCCGCCTTTGTTAAAGAAGAACAGATGTAACACCGGTTAATTTACAGCTTCAGTCCTACATTAATATATATTGCACGAGTCAAACATAAAACGCATTACGAGCTCGATCGATCACATTTAGTACATTTGAGCTGATAATGCTTGATGTTGATGAAGCCTACTAAAGCTAAAACAGCTGTCCTTGGCTTCGTGCTTCTTTCTATTTTTTATAGGAAAGACCTAGCGTCATTAACATTGTTACCTACCCGCGAATTCGTCAGCCTTTCAGATTATTGACTATAAACTGATCCGTTCTTAGCCGACGAATATTTCAAATATACGTAAAATTTCAGCGTCGTTTTCATTTGACTCCGTTTGAGAAAGAAGGTTATCACCACAAGCTATTAGCCTTTTTGCTTTGGTCAGTAACAAATGAGTTACGACGATGTCCCACCTCTCTACTCAGTTCAATTACCATTACAAATTTATCACATATTGCTAAAAAACCCTGCGTCTTTACAAACAGATGGAAATTTTTTAAATGAGTTAGAGAAGAATGTACTGTTTCCAAATTAAAAATAAGAAAAGGTGTTGATATTTTGTAGTGTGACCGTCAAAACGGTCTATTTTTCTGAAAGTTCAGTCTTGCCTCCGATATCAATAACAATGTATTTTGACCCAGGTCGAGCAAAGACTTCAGATATAGTGGCATCCCCTTTCTCATTGGCGAATTCTCTCATCTTCATTTCTCTGCAGTGTATAGAGGCTGCTTCTGGTTCCAAGGCAATAAGCAGCTATTCAGGAGTAGTATTCGATATCATCTCCGCCTTTCATAGTAGAGGCAAAAAAAGACAGTTATTGAAGACAAAAAGTTTCGTTAAGACAACACTGATTAATCTCAAACTTAAATTTCTTGCATTTTGTTAACACTTCCGAGGAGAAAAAAATAAAACTTCTCACATTTATAATAACGTAATCATATTTAGAATATAGAATATCGGTCACATCAGAGTGACCTATATTCTAGCTCGTCCTGTATTTTCCTTTCCTTGTTTCATTTTCACCTCTTTACTCATCGTAAGGAGGGAAAAACAAACTTATGTAACTTCTCTATAATTACCTTGCATGCGGCTTCTCTTATAAATTGCTTAGCAGCGGGTCTCCAAATGGCAGGCACTGTTATGACCCACCGAGTGTCCTTTTCATGATACTTTTCGTCTCCAGTTCTTTCGCGGATAATTTCGATAGCTCGATCTTTGAGATACCTCAATGAATGGGCAAAAACAACTAAAGCATCAATTTTTTTTTCCATTTCGAGCCGTCAGCTTTGTATTTCTGTCCAGTGTCTGTGATAGGAGAAGGTAAATTTACAAAGATTATGTCTAATATTTTTGATGCGAATTAACTTCAGTGCAAAACTTATACGAAACCCGAAACGATGCGTACTATTTAGTTTAGTCTTGAGGACCCTGAGAGACCTTTAGTTTTTCATGCAATTACCCTTTAACAGAATTAAAAAATGTTGTGATCTGTTCGCACTTATCAAACTTAGATGTGGATGTTAGGTAAAGAGTACAGACTGATGAAATCACTAGTACTGTTAACTTGGTTAATTATAACCATTTTGCAATGAAGTGCTATTGTTTTCAGTTGTTGTTTTTTCCGTCCAATTTGATCGCCAGGGCTCCACTTCGACAACCGCATATTCTCTTGCTTGTTACTTTTAAGGTATTTGTCGAGGCAATCGGCAGTAATTTAATCTTTTCCTTCCTCTTGTGACTATTTGTCGTAGGTAGTCCGTCTCTGAAAGGCGAGGCAAAAAAAAAAAAGCAAATGGAAGAAAAAATGAAGAATGAATGAGCATTACTTCTGACTTGTGTAGTGCCATTTTGAAATGTTTGAAGTAAAGATAATCTCGATCTTCACTATCAAGGAAGTTGGCGTACTTTTCATCCGCTTCGTATCCAAATGAATCAAAGCTACCATCAGGGTGAAGAAGCAGCGAGGTAGGTGTTTTAAGAGTAGCAGTTCCCTGGTCATGCCCCCAGGCTCTGTTCATATGGATGCCTCCTTCTCCCTTCTTGTGGTTGAAAGCAAAAGCAAAACCACTGTATCTGGTCCCAAAATCAATAGCAACCACAGCTATGTACGATGAACTTGCAGAGAACAACAAACCTTCAGATGCTGAAGAGCAAGGATGAGCTTAAGAAAAGCGAGTATTTCCTTGTCTACCTTGTGAACCTTATTGCTTAGTGGCTTTATTCAGGTTTAAGGTAGGCTGAGAGTAAAATCGTTTGATCTCGCCTCTATGCAGAGAAAATGACTGGTGTAGCTGCTTAGTGAATTCGAAAAAAGGAAACAAGAACATCTACGAGAGAAATTAACATCAATAATTACATCATGCCAGAACAGAAACATGCATTTTCTTTTTCCGGAAGCCAAAAACTGTGTAATATTGTATTTATTTTGAAAAATCTGTTGATTAACGGACAAGATTTTCAGGCTTTCTCTCAAGTCTGGTGATATTGCTCTCCAAACTGACCAAACTCCTTCCTCTTGTAATTCTTTGCGCTAGTTTGATGATAACAAAATCTCTCTTGACGAATTTCACTTGCTTCTCAATCCTTTTACATGGCATGTTTTCTTCAAGTTCGAAAGTGAACAGGCCAGTCAGTATGATCTTACATCAACAGCCGGGGCGTTCGATTGCAGAAACCGAAAGTAATTCACCTCCGGGCATGATATGTTTATCTCATTCTCATTATAAACTCCTGTAGCTTTTACGTCTTTTTCGATGATTCTTGTAAGCAATAATTGATACATATTTGTAACGAAGTAGATAAACCTTTAATAATCGAATGCTTTGAAGAGTTGGACCCGGTTGTAATTCCAAAAAGTGTTAACTCTTTAACCAGTATTAAAGCTTTCTGTTGAATGATTTACAGATATTATCATATAACACTTATTTCGTTTCTTTCGAACAGTAAATGTCTACTTTTATAAATTAAATAAGGATTTCGATACGTACCACTCATACTGCTTTCAAGTTTATAGTTCCTTAGATGATGAAGAATCTTTATGTTGGATTGTACGCGTCGTTCACACCAGAGAAAATGTTTATGTGTTATAACGTAAATAAATCATTTCCCCTTTTTCCTAGAATGCCTTTCGACTTTGGGGAATTTTAAACTGTTTCCGGTTCCGGTTGCTCTGTTCCGGAAGCAATCATGCACAGGATCTTTCTGTCTGTTTTCTTAACTATCTACTTGCGCAAAAAGACAGTGCAGAAAGAGTCTCTTTACTCAACCAAACAATTAACAGTGTAAGCAATTATGTTGTAATTCAAGAGTTCGCAAACAAATGGCGTGTTACTGACACACAGGCGTCCGTTTTTTATTCTTATAATTAAGGAAGATTAAACGTTTAAAATTTTAGTTTTAATGAAAAACATGATTTTTAACGTAAATATAGCCCGGTACTCGATCACTGCGTGCCTTATCGTCAAACTGCGTTTCGAAAACTCCAACTTCTTTCCCTGTTGTAAGAATGCAGCTTCAGCCGATCCACCGACGAGCAGCGTGGTACCTACCTTTTAGAGCTCTGGTTTTCTTACAAGGGTTTTCAAATGTTCCCTGATTTTGTCTACGACAGGAGAAGATAACTCCTTCATCATCCCAGAACTAAGCGACAGATATTCATTATTTTCAGCTTTATTTCTTTCCCCTCATAGCGTTCCAACCCTGAACTTCGGGTTCCATTTACCAGGGTCACGAAGCTTCTTGGTGGTCGGATATTAGTCATCAAACCACTGTTTAGGATTCGTTTTCCCCGTTTTTTCCCCTAAAATTCGTTCATGAAACAGAGCCAATCGGATGAAAACTGCTTTTGGCAGCTTTGAAGCCCTTGTCTTTCCAAAATGTCCTCCAATAGATTTTCGAACCGTTGATTGACGTATATTCCATCATAAGGACCTCCGACCTTCCCGGCCTATAATCGTAAAGATCATTTAAAACATTAGAAAGCCCATCTTATCACTAATGAAACGCTTGAATACACACCTCTTGTATACCTAAAAAGTACCCGGCTCCTAAAATGCTGTAAACACACTCTTCGAGAGCAAGTATGGAGTTAGAAAACGTTGGGAAAATTGATTAACTGAAGTTCGTTGTTATACTTCGCCGAGGTGAGGTGAAATGTCAAAAGTGCGGGCAGTAGGGTACCGTTTCTTGCAATACAGCCTCACTTTTAGTGTCGTAGGAAACGACTTTTATGGGCTGTTGCAGGGTCAAATCGGTAATGCTCCCACAGAAAAGCAATAGAGCGAAAAAAAATGTATTCTTTCTCCCACCTGAGTAAAATCTTCTAAACCTCGCATTTTTGTATCTATCTACCCATTAACAAGAGCAAGTTGCCTTATTGGTTTCTTGATTTCTCAAGGTATACACCCAATCTAACCATGAAAACTAAATTCACACACGGAATAAAGTTGAAAGCAAGCAATTCCAAGAGTATGTTCGGTCCTGCTGCAGTATGACCGAATTGTCTATGCTGTGTCGAGTTGTTTTAGGCTTGGATATGTTTAGTACCACTTAAGAGAAAATTTTTATCATGATTCATCCAAGCACTCCATCCTTAATTTAACTCCTTCTTGTCAACTAGCATCGTATCACACATTGGCAGTTGATCGAGGCTATATTCGAAAAAATTATTGAGCCGACAATTGAGCGTATGATACCGTATCGACGCACGTATCCTAACTAGAACTGAAAACCTGGCTGGGACCTTCTGTCTTCACTGACGCTAATGCTGGCTAACATATACTTTTGTAAACTGATAAAAAAAACTGATGTTACTCGCGCGACTAAACAATTTTCAGGGAACTTGTTTACTTTTTCAAGAGTGAACATCCCTTTCTTCTCGCAATGCACTAACGGATTGACGTAACATCGGGCTCAATAAAAATCTTGCCAGATTTGAGACGCGGCTAGGAATTAAGACTGGAATAGTCCAGAATCAAGACCCAGATAAGATGCTAAATTTAATGTTCGTGCGGAGCACAACCCATGTTAGACTGCATAAAAAGCTAGCAAACGTAACTACGAAAGGCTGCCGCTGTATTAAAGATTTAGTTTCTGGTGGTGAATTTAAACGATAGATTTGAAAAAACATGGTTCCGTGTTAATAGACTTGGAACAGGACTATCACATACTAAAATGTCGGGCACAAAAGAAATGTCAAAGATCAACCATGGCAAATAAAGCTGCGCTATGTTTAATGGTGATAGAGGTGATCGTGAAGTCTGTAATAGTACTTGTCGCTTTCAAAGTGCTGAAATTTAGTCGAGAGTTTTTCGTGTCTCAAAGATTATGAAAAATTAATAAATGACTTTATTATTTTTTTAAAAGGCACGGTAACGAATCCTACAATCTGATTGGTTCTTTACTCGGTCAGTATTCTCCTGTCTCTGGTCACGGGCAACGGTAACGCTTTCGTGAGTCGCCGAGTACATCCCAACTGTCGTTGCCATTCTTCATAAATATATCTCGTTTCACCGGCTGGGCAGTATTTTTAAGCAAACACTTCGGTCACTACCTCAAGCCGATATATAACTTATGAATCCTCTCTTTTCTCTCTCTGAAATCACTTTGATTGAAAGAAAAATATTGGTTTCAGAATGAATTTGTTTAAGCAATAGCGTCATTACGTTGGTTTACAAGAGGCCTAAAAACGGTCTGCAATTACTTTTAATCGTTCACAAAAAGTATCTAGAAAGTTAAAATGTGAGGTATTTGGTTACAGCTAGACTGAACGATGGAACTTTCATTCATTTAATATCTGAATATTTACAAACAATTTGTGGGTAGTGAAAGAATAAGCGAAGTTTTAAATTCAGTTCTACAACAAATATACGCTCTCGGTGAGTCTTTCCGAGTCCGTTCAACTTGGACATTTGTACCGTAAATTGCACAACAGAAACTGAAGGAATTTATTGAGAAAAGACAGCATTAAATCCCATTGTGTCTCGTTGGAGTGTGTCATTCGAATTTAGTTTTTGTGGAAAAACCAGATTTACACACGCCATTGCAGCAAACAAACAAGCAAACTCTCACAACTTCAAAATAAAAAAATTTGAATTTACTCACAATTACTTTCCTCGCTGTTTACCTAATGAACAGAGGTAAATCTTCGTACATGAATTAATCGTCGATGAGAGTGAATAATACTTTCTGTTAGATCATTGAATGTTTTGAAGAAAACATTGTCATGACAGTCCTTGCCAAACTAGTTCCGTTGTTTTTCAAATGTTCTTGCGCTTTTTTTTTTCTTACGCGCTCTCTAATTGACAGGTGCCAGATTGTAACAGATACTTGTAAAAATATTTCAAAGTTTGTTTGGAAGCCTTTTGAATCCTCTTTATCCTAACGCAAATGAAAATGTTTCGGTGAGGCATCTCTCTTTAATTTGCATCACCTCTATTTTACTACTTGCTCAAAAATTGTTCAGTTTATGGAAGATCTTGCCGAATTTATAGCCCTAAATCATTTGGGTTCTTTCGGAAAGAATTTGTCAAGTTTTAAAAAAAAAAAAAATTATTTACCGGCTGAGGGTCAGTCCGTATGGTGAAAAACTGTGACCTCGGTCTTGAAAATGCTACCCTCGGCCTGCGGCCTCGGGCAGTATTTTCAGGACCTCGATCACAGTTTTTCACCATACGGACCTCCCGGTCGGCAAATAACACATATTTCTTTTTTTAGAGGGCACGGTAAAGAATCCTGCAAACTGATTGGTTCTTTACCCGGTAAGTATTTTCCTATCTCTGCCCACGGGCAACAATAACGCTTTCGTGAATCGCCGTGTACATCCCAAATTTCGTTGCCATTTTTCATAAATCTATCTCGTTTTTCCGGCTGGGTAATATTTTTAAGCAAACACGTCGGTCACTACCTCAAGCCGATAAATCACTTATGAATCCTCTCTTTTCTCTCTCAAATCACTTTGATTGAAAGAAAAATATCGGTTTCAGAATGAATTTGTTTAAGCAATAGTATCATTACGTTGGTTTACAAGCGGCCTAAAAACCGTCTGCAATTATCGTTCACAAAAAGTACCTAGAAAGTTGAAACGTGAGGTATTTGGTTACAGTTAAACTGAACGATGGCACTTTCATTCATTGAATATCTAAATTTTCTCAAACAATTTGTTCGCAGTGAAAGAGCGAGCGAAGTTTTAATTTCAGTTCTGCAACAAATATACGCTCTCGATGAGTCTTTCCAAGTCCGTTAAATTTGGACATTTGTACCGTAAATTGCACAACAGAAACTGAAGGAATTTATTGAGAAAAAGGCCGCATTAAATCCCCTTGTGTCTCGTTGGAGTGTGCCATTCGAATTTAGTTTTTGTGGAAAAACCAGATTTACACACGCCATTGCAGCAAACAAACAAGCAAACTCTCTCAACTTCAAAGTAAATTTGAATTTACTCACAATTACTTTCCTCGCCGTTTACCTAATGAACAGAGGTAAATCTTCGTACATGAATTAATCGTCGATGAGAGTGAATAATACTTTCCGTTAGATCATTAAAGAAGAAACATTATCGAGACAGTCCTTGCCAAACTAGTTCCGTTGTTTTTCAAATGTTCTTGCGCTTTTTTCTTTCTTACGCGCTCTCTAATTGACAGGTGTCAGATAGTGATAGATACTTGTAAAAATATTGTTTCAAAATTTGTTTGGAAGCCTTTTGAATCACCTTCATCCTTACGCAAATGGAAATTTTTCGGTGAGGCATCACCTCTATTTTAACTACCATTTACTCGCTCAAAAATTGTTCAGTTTATAAAAGATCTTGCCGTATTTACAACCTAAATCATTCGGGTTCTTTCGGAAAGAATTTGTCAAGTTTAAAAAAAATAAATATGTTATTTACCGGCTAAGGGTCGGTCCGTATGGTAAAAAACTGTGACCTTACAGCCGGCAAGTAACATATATTTCTCTATTGAAATTTGTTGTAAATGCCAGCAACATACAGCAAGGTTGAATGGTTTCGTTTCTCGGAAAGCGTAAGACTCAGGAAATAAGCTTCCCGCAGGGTTTTCCTTTCGTGGAAAAATGATGTAATAAGCCTCCTTTTAATTATGTCATCACAAAGGACTTATGGTGGGAAAGTTAGGAAGAGTAGAGATCGCGATATTTTACTTCATTTTCTAGAAGAAGAGGCTAATACCGCACTTTCAAGTCCAATATCTATTTTCGAGAGCAACATTAAGACATTTTTAGCAATATTTTCAAAACAGAAGTGAATCGTTGTCACATGACTTATTTCCGGTCTTTCTTAGAAATGCGAAGTGAAACGAGATAAGCAATGCAAATTGAGAGCAGTTTTTCATTGCTTTATCGTTGAGGCGAAATAAGCTGGTAAGACCAGGAGTGAAAACAGAAATGGAACGCTATCAGCATGCTAAGTTCGGAGATCAAGCAACAAAGGAGGACATTCAAGCAAAATTTGTAAGGCAGAGACAATCGAGAGGCTCTATGTCATGTACCAGAGATTTTTGAGAAACTGATTGAAATGCAGCATACTCCTGAAGAAAAGGACGTCACAACAGAAACACTGGAGACATCCAGGTAGAAAACATAATTTTGAAGTAGTGTAGTAAAACTCTTTGTGGCTATGTTCATAATTTAACTGTTCTTTTCGTCAAAAGTTTGCTGATCAATTTCGAGGGTCTGAATGATGTATCGATAAAGTTCATGCTGCTAGATGTTGGTCAGACACAAACAGAAGCCCCATTGTTACCGTTGAGTTCGACATAATCCATGTAATCCACGGATGCTGTTACCCCTAAAACGTTCCAAATTTTTCTCACGAAGTTGTTTATCTTACAACCTGGCGTTTTTGTATAAAGTTTTGCAGATTCGTTTATTCTACTGTTTTACATTTGCACATCAACGGCTCGTGGTGGGTGCAGACTATGGGGAGGGTAGGGTGGGGGAGATTTTAGCTTCCTTCTATTATGAATGAAATGCTTGCATCGCTTTCAAGTTGTCAGAAGAACTTATTCTTGAAACAAGGGCGGGAAAGTAGCCTTCCCTATACAAAATTAGTGCTCATCAGAGGTAACCTTGGTCAGTTACAAGTTTTTTGATGGTACTTGCGGCTTCCATATTTGCGTCAAATACAGGCAGTGATTGAGGCCACTTACTGTATGTTTTCCCATTCTTTCATGTTTCCTTTCAGCTTACATAGCAGCGTTTTATTTTTAATATACCTGAAATTTGCTTTTAAACGTTTGGGTCATGCCTTAATGACAAAATTAGCGTGTATGTTTCGCAAATAAATCACACATCGCCGGTATTATTCTTTAAGATTCATAATTTCTTACTGGAAACAGTAAATATTTTTTATCACAGTTCATCAGCGAGTTTTAGAGGTTCCACTGATTTATTTCTTTACATAACCTTCGAAATGCAGTTTTAGAGACGAACGGTAGGCTTTGGTTGAAATCTATCCAATGAAAAGGCCATTACTTAAGCAGAGATGGCATCAAAAAAATGCGGAGTAAAGTGCCTAGATTTGGCACAAAGCAACTCAATTTACCAGCCAATGAGTGACGCTTACCACATTGTTCATTCTTAGTTAAAAGCTAATGAAAGAAAAACATTGATAAAGCTACATGCTGACCTCTCAAAATATTTTCAACTCAGCTGATTTGAAGTTGATGCATTGAAAGAATTAGGTTATGGCTTTTGGTGTCGCCATAGTAACAAAAGTACACTAGAAAAGGAATATTTTTTGAGACTCCAGTAATTTTAGCAAAATAGAATTTTGCTAAATACGAACGTAACATGTCATTTGGGAGTATTTGCATAAATGCAACTCGAAAAAGGTAACTGGGGCAACTGGAAAATCAATAAACTGAAAAAAACATAACTCCGAAAATGCAATTTTTTTTTACATAAAACACACCAAGTTGGCAAAAGATATTGAAATGCATATTTTGAAACTCTGTATATATGCATTCAAGGGAACAATCAATAATTTTCTCGTCTAAATCTCATGAGATTATTGGATTATGGATTTATGTTAATTTAGCTTTCTGGCATGTGTTTAGAATTTAGCGTGCTTACACTTAACCAAGGCAGTCGGGGAATGAGCGTAAATTCTCCATGCAAACTTTTTGAGACTTACCATTAATACCGGGCGACGTCCTTAAATAGTGCCCAACTAATCCTCTATAATTTCATTCGAGGATGAGGCATGCACTACATGAGTGCAAGTTTTATGGAAAAGCCGACTAGTGGCGTTATCGCTACTTTAAGCCTTTTTCACTTGTTAGGTCTGTCGCTCTTCAAATATCAATGTTTTTCCCTAGCTTCGGCATAATTTTCCTAGTTTTGCCCGGAATAGATGGAAATAGTGGCCTCATTTGAATTTTTCGATGCTCAATACATAAAATTTTGGAATCTGGAATAAACCTCGGGATATGGGGAACTTTATGAATTCGAACCACAGAACTGCAGTTACATTTTAAACCTAGAGAACTGGTAAATAACTATCGTCTACCGATGGAACAACAAACGTCACATATGTGGGTTATTCTCTGGGAATATATCTTTTTATTTTCACAAAAACTGTAATTTTCTAATTTTCAACCCGAGATTCATAGCTCAAGGGATGTTTGGAAAATTTTCTTGTTGCACTCTCAACAGAAATGAAGAGCACATGCTCATGTTGGCACGAAGGGAAAATGATGACTTGGTTCGACGAAATCAATATCTGATGAATGATAATGCGGTTAAGGACATGAGGTATGCATTTATAGACGGCAATCTTCAGGTTCATATAGTTTTACCACGGAAAATCATTAGAAACACAGCATGTGGAGGTACTGAGAATTTCAAGGAAGTTTCGACGCTAAGCCAATCTTGCTCGGAAAATACAGGGAATAAGTCTGTCTGTGAGACTATGAATCGTGCATAACAGTCCGAGACAAGAAAAAGGTACGAGGACCGCGACAAAAAAAACCACCTTCAACCAAAACGCAACCCCTGTTGTTACCCCAGTCAGTTTACTAAAAAAGTCGAAACCAACCCTTCTCACCCTTGACCTTTATACACAGGGATGTTGGGAGAGCAGCTGCATTAGGTCAGTAGTCACAGCTTACAGGCTGAGCTGTGCAAGGGTATAAGCCTGACTACTAATCATGCAAAGCAGCGCGTGAAAGGAATGAGTTTGTTTAACCAACTACTTCAAATGACATTTGCAGTAGTGTAGTAAAACTCTTTGTGGCTAAAATTAAACTTTGTTACCTACGAAAGATTGTTTTTTCTTGTAAAAAAGTAACTAATAATAACAAAAAAAAACCCCGAAAATAGAGAATTTACACTGCCCTGCATGCATATAGGTGAGCCATCTGTATTTTTATAAAAAAAAAACAAAAAAAAAACGGCCTAGATAATGAAGGGACCCCTTGCCTGTGCAGATGTATGACATAAGCTGTGGTTACACTACGGACTTTAGCCTATGGGAAAAGGGGCTTGATGACAGTTCACCCACGGGAAACTTCAATTTGGGATGTGACCGAGTTTTACCGAGGTAAATTACCTCAGGGTAATTTTGTTAATAGGGCGGGGGGGTCCGCCGGGAGAGCAAAAGATTTTCCCATGCCAGCTACCCTAAAGCAACAGAGTGGGACACTTGAAATCCCATGTAAAAGAACCAATCAGCGAGTACGTCAATGACAGATGTTGGTTAACATGTCATGTTATGAACCTCTTTTTAATTCATGTGATTTTAGGCAACGTGCTCTTTTTCACGCGATTTAAAACTCTCACGTGATTGTAATTCGCTTTTTCGTCCTCAATTTTTTAGAGTATTCTACGATTTCCTTTCGTTATCCGAAGTTTTTGTGATATATGCCCAATCAAGATATATTTTTTGTCCTAGAAAAAGCCTACATTCCAAACACGACCCTACGGTACAGCTATAAACTTATCCAGAATCCAGACTTCAATCCCTTAAAATCTCGTAATCTCTATCGACGACATGTAATGTCATGTAATGATAAACAACATGTCAAGCCTGTTCCACTGATGGTTTTTATTACAAACAATAGACACCTTTAAAAATCTGTCATTGATTCTGTGTTCCGTTTCCTTTCTTTCGCTCTCCCCATCTTACTTTGTATCTATATTTAATTATTTCAACTTTTCCTGGTAATTTTTCAAGAAAAAATGCTCTTGTGAGGTACCATGTGTTGTTGTAATAAATTGTTACAGAATAAATACGTTGGAGGGAACTGTCGAGGATCTTAATGGACAGATCAGAGCGTTAAAAGTCACTGAAAGTGCCAAAACATCGCGTGATAACAGGTAACGTTTTATACTACAGAGTGGCGGTTACGTTCCAAATACTTTGTTAGTTTAGACATCTTTATTAAGAACTCTTGTTAAGTTATTTGTCCTTTGTAGTAAACCGCAATTACGGTGTTTCGTTGCGCAAACATCCTACTCGGGCCAATAATCACACCTCGTTTAAATATGCTCCTATTTCCTGATTTTTTCGAACAACTGACGTCGCAGCCGATAAGACGCCCTAAGATCGAGGTCAATCGCGAAAAGCAAGCCACGGTGTCAATTCTCCCGTTTGCTGTATGCTGTATGATTATACGTATCGTGTTATCAATCAAGAATCGTGTTAATATGGGGCATATGTTTTGAGGCCCGCATTTGGATTTCAAGGTTTTGCAGCACTTGTTGTTCAAATCTCTAAAAAACAAAACTTTTGGCTAGTTAATTATAAAATTTAAAATGAAAGAAAAAAGCTGTTTCT